>CM034149.1:145246732-145846732 GCA_019776745.2 Taxus chinensis
ATTAAATTTATTTATATTCAATTTAATGGGAGGGTAAGTTTAGACTTAGCCCTAGAATAATAAATTATTAAATGACATTAGGACTATGTTACTAAATTAAATAAATATTGCTACAAGGGGATTTTTATCCTAAACTGTGGAATTAAATAATATCAATTAAATTATAATTAAAATGAATAAAATATTATCTGAGAAATAAAATAAAGTTAGTTGAAAGTTATATTGTTGCAACCAATATATAAATCACTGCCACTATTATTAAATAATCAGCCGAACCAATTTCAACACAGTATGTGGAATTCAGTCCTTCGGTCGCGATAACAGAAAAGAATATATAAACAAATATACATACATACATACATATACATATATGTATGTGTGTGTGTGTGTGTGTGTGTGTGTGTGTGTGTGTGTGTGTGTGTGTGTGTGTGTGTGTACTTTTTTTTTTTAAAAATTATTCAAGGAAAATTTCGGGTTATGTTAAAATATTATTTAGAAAAAAAGGAAATAAATATGAATATAAATATATAAAAACATATAGCAATATATATGTATATACACTGAAATAAATCGTGTATGTGCACTATTTTTAAACTAGATATGTTAAAATATGGTAAATGCCCGTATATACAATAGGGAAAATACAATCCATTGACTCTATAACAAGAAAAATTTAAACGAATCCTAAAAGGGGTGAAAATAGAATGAACAATGAAATGATGAATATCCATCCTTGAACTCCATTGTCCTTCCATGGCTTCCTTCTCCTTCTTCCCCTTATAAGTTGCAAAACAAAAATGAGAAACAAATCAAAAGAATGAATAAGAGGTTTCTAAACAGCAGTTTAGCTTTAGTTTGAATCCCTAAGATCCAAAGAGCCAGATTTATTCCATCCAATGGCTAAGGAACATCGCCATAAAAGTTAGGATATAATTAGGTTGGAATATCTTTTGAATGGGGCCACTTAAGTGGTATAGGAGGTAAATTTATTTTGTTACCTTAATGTTTAGTGGGTGACTCTTAAAATAAAATCCCTTTGACTCTTGTATCTTATTAGATCAATTTACTCAATAGTAACTAGGCATTATTGATATTAGTGATTAAATTTATTTATATTCAATTTAATGGGGGGTAAGTTTAGACTTAGCCCTAGAATAATAAATTATTAAATGACATTAAGACTATGTTACTAAATTAAATAAATATTTCTACAAGGGGATTTTAATCCTGAACTGGGGAATTAAATAATATTAATTAAATGATGATTAAAATGAATAAAATATTATCCAAGAAATAAACTAAAGTTAGTTGAAAGTTATATTGTTGCGACAAATATATAAATCACTGCCACTATTAATAAATAGTCGGCCGAACCAATTTCAAAGCAGTATGTGCAATTTAGACCTTTGGTCGCGAGAATAGAAAAGAATATATAAACAAATATACATACATACATACATATACATATATGTATGTGTGTGTTTGTGTGTGTGTGTGTGTGTGTGTGTGTGTGTGTATTTGTATATACTTTCTTGTTTAAAAAAATTATTCAAGGAAAATTTTGGGTTATATTAAAATATTATTTAGAAAAAAAAGAAATAAATATGAATATACATATATTAAAACATATAGCTATATATATGTATATACACTTAAGTAAATGGTGTATATGCACTATTTTTAAACTAGATTTGTTAAAATACGGTAAATGCTTGTATATCCAATAGGGAAAACACAATGAATTGACTCTATAACAAGAAAAAAATTAGACAAATCCTAAAATGGGTGAAAATAGAATGAACAATGAAATGATGAATATCCATCCTTGAAATCCATTGTCCTTCCATGGCTTCCTTCTCCTTCTTCCCCTTCCAAGTTGCAAAAGAAAAATTAGAAAAAAATGAAAAGAACGAATAAGAGGTTTCTAAAAATATGTTTAGCATTAGTTTGAATCCCTAAGATCCAAAGACCCATATTTATTCCATCCAATGGCTAAGGAACATCCCCATAAAAGTTACGATATAATTAGGTTGGAATATTTTTTGAATGGGTCCACTTAAGGGGTGTATGAGGTAAATTTATTTTGTTACCTTAATGTTTAGTGGGTGACTCTTAAAATAAAATCCCTTTGACTCTTGTATCTTATTAAATCAATTTACTCAATAGTAACTAGGCATTATTTATATTAGCGATTAAATTTATTTATATTCAATTTAATGGGAGGGTAAGTTTAGACTTAGGCCTAGAATAATAAATTATTAAATGACATTAGGACTATGTTACTAAATTAAATAAATATTGCTACAAGGGGATTTTAATCTTGAACTGGGGAGTTAAATAATATTAATAAAATTATAATTAAAATGAATAAATTATTATCCAAGAAATAAAGTAAAGTTAGTTGAAAGTTATATTGTTGCGACCAATATATAAATCACTGCCACTATTAATAAATAGTCGGCCGAACCAATTTCAATGCAGTATGTGCAATTCAGACCTTCGGTTGCAATAATAGAAAAGAATATATAAACAAATATACATACATACATACATATACATATACATGTGTGTGTGTGTGTGTGTGTGTGTGTGTGTGTGTGTGTGTGTGTGTGTGTTTGTATTTGTATATACTTTCTTGTTTAAAAAAATTATTCAAGGAAAATTTCGGGTTATATTAAAATATTATTTACAAAAAAAGGAAATAAATATGAATATACATATATAAAAACATATAGCTATATATATATATATATATATATATATATATATATATATATATATATGTGTGTGTGTGTATATACACTGAAATAAATGGTGTATATGCACTATTTTTAAACTAGATTTGTTAAAATAAGGTAAATTCCCGTATATCCAACAGGGAAAATACAATGAATTGACTCTATAACAAGAAAAAAAT
Organism: Taxus chinensis; assembly: GCA_019776745.2. Lineage (NCBI taxonomy): Eukaryota > Viridiplantae > Streptophyta > Pinopsida > Cupressales > Taxaceae > Taxus > Taxus chinensis. Next base: position 145,249,650 of record CM034149.1, read on the forward strand.
TAGACAAATCCTTAAATGGGTGAAAATAGAATGAACAATGAAATGATGAATATCCATCCTTGATCTCCATTGTCCTTCCATGGCATTATTTATATTAGCAATTAAATTTATTTACATTCAATTTAATGGGAGGGTAAGTTTACACTTATCCCTAGAATAATAAATTATTAAATGACATTAGGACTATGTTATTAAATTAAATAAATATTGCTACAAGGGGATTTTAATCCTGAACTGGGGAATTAAGTAATATTAATTAAATGATAATTAAAATGAATAAAATATTATCCGTGAAATAAACTAAAGTTAGTTGAAAGTTATATTGTTGCGACCAACATATAAACCACTGCCACTGTTAATAAATAGTCGGCCGAACCAATTTCTACGTAGTATGTGCAATTCAGACCTTTGGTCGCGATAATAGAAAAGAATATATAAACAAATATACATACATACATACATACATATACATATACATATGTGTGTGTGTGTGTGTGTCTGTGTGTGTGTGTGTGTGTATTTTTACATACTTTCTTTTTTATAAAAATTATTCAAGGAAAATTTCGGGTTATATTAAAATATAATTTAGAAAAAAAGAAAATAAATACGAATATACGTATATAAAAACATATAGCTATATATATGTATATACACTGAAATAAATGGTGTATATGCACTATTTTTAAACTAGATTTGTTAAAATATGGTAAATGCTCATATATCCAATAGGGAAAATACAATGAATTGACTCTATAACAAGAAAAAAATTAGACAAATCCTAAAAGGGGTGAAAAAAGAATGAACAATTAAATGATGAATATCCGTCCTTGAACTCCATTGTCCTTCCATGGCTTCCTTCTCCTTCTTCCCCTTCCAAGTTGCAAAACAAAAATGAGAAACAAATCAAAAGAATGAATAAGAGGTTTCTATAAAGAAGTTTAGCTTTAGTTTGAATCACTAAGATCCAAAGACAGAGATTTATTCCATCCGATGGCTAAGGAACATCCCCATAAAAGTTAGGATATAATTAGGTTGGAATATCTTTTGAATGGGGCCACTTAATTGGTGTAGGAGGTAAATTTATTTTGTTACCTTAATGTTTAGTGGATAACTCTTAAAATAAAATCCCTTTGACTCTTGTATCTTATTAAATCAATTTACTCAATAGTAACTAGGCATTATTGATATTAGGGATTAAATTTATTTATATTCAATTTAATGGGGGGATAAGTTTAGACTTAGCCCTAGAATAATAAATTATTAAATGACATTAGGACTATGTTACTAAATTAAATAAATATTGCTACAAGGGGATTTTAATCCTGAACTGGGGAATTAAATAATATTAATTAAATGATAATTAAAATGAATAAAATATTATCTGAGAAATAAACTAAAGTTAGTTGAAATTTATATTGTTGCGACCACTATATAAATCACTGCCACTATTAATAAATAGTCAGCCAAACCAATTTCAACGCAGTATCTGCAATTCAAACATTTGGTCGCGAAAATAGAAAAGAATATATAAACAAATATACATACATACATACATATACATATACATGTGTGTGTGTGTGTGTGTGTGTGTGTGTGTGTGTGTGTGTGTGTGTGTGTGTGTGTGTGTGTGTGTGTGTGTGTGTGTGTGTGTGTGTGTGTGTGTGTGTGTGTGTGTGTGTATTTGTATATACTTTATTGTTTAAAATAATTATTCAAGGAAAATTTTGGGTTATATTAATATTTATTTAGAAAAAAAGGGAAATAAATATGAATATACATATATAAAATATATATATATATATATATATATATATATATATATATATATATGTACACTAAAATAAATGGTGTATATGCACTATTTTTAAACTAGATTTGTTAAAATACAATAAATGACCGTATATCCAATAGGGAAAATACAATGAATTGACTCTATAACAAGAAAAAAATTAGACAAATCCTAAAAGGGGTGAAAATAGAATGAACAATGAAATGATGAATATCCATCCTTGAACTCCATTGTCCTTCCATGACTTCCTTCTCCTTCTTCCCCTTCCAAGTTGCAAAAGAAAAATGAGAAACAAATCAAAAGAATGATTAAGAGGTTTCTAAAATGAAGTTTAGCGTTAGTTTGAATCCCTAAGATCTAACGACCTAGATTTATTCCATCTAATGGCTAAGGAACATCCCCATAAAAGTTAGGATATAATTAGTTTGGAATATCTTTTGAATGGGTCCACTTAAGGGGTGTAGGAGGTAAATTTATTTTGTTACCTTAATGTTTAGTGGGTGACTCTTAAAATAAAATCCATTTGACTCTTGTATTTTATTAAATGAATTTACTCAATAGTAACTAGGCATTATTGATATTAGGAATTAAATTTATTTATATTCAATTTAATGGGAGGGTAAATTTAGACTTAGACCTAGAATAATAAATTATTAAATGACATTAGGACTAAGTTACTAAATTAAATAAATATTGCTACAAGGGGATTTTAATCCTGAACTGATAAATTAAATAATATTAATTAAATGATAGTTAAAATGAATAAAATATTATCCGAGAAATAAACTAAAGTTAGATGAAAGTAATATTGTTGGGACCAATATATAAATCACTGCCACTATCAATAAATAGTCGGCCGAACCAATTTCAATGCAGTATGTGCAATTTTGACCTTCGGTCGCTATAATAGAAAATATTATATAAACAAATATACATACATATATACATATACATATATATGTGTGTGTGCGTGTGTGTGTATTTGTATATACTTTCATTTTTTCTAAAACTTATTCAAGGAAAATTTCGGGTTATATTAAAATATTATTTAGGAAAAAAGGAAATAAATACGAATATACATATATAAAAACATATAGCTATATATATGTATATACACTGAAATAAATGGTGTATATGCAGTATTTTTAAATTAGATTTGTTAAAATATGGTAAATGCCCGTATATCCAATAGGGAGAATACAATGAATTGACTCTATAACAAGAAAAAATTTAGACAAATCCTAAAAGGGGTGAAAATAGAATGAACAATGAAATGATGAATATCCATCCTTGAACTCCATTGTCCTTCCATGGATTCCTTCTCCTTCTTCCCCTTCCAAGTTGCAAAACAAAAATGAGAAACAAATCGAAAGAATGAATAATAGGTTTCTAAAAATAAGTTTAGCGTTACTTTGAATCCCTAAGATCCAAAGACCCAGGTTTATTCCATGCAATGGCTAAGGAACATCCCCATAAAAATTAGGATATAATTAGGTTGGAATATCTTTTGAATGGGGCCACTTAAGGGGTGTAGGAGGTAAAATTTTCTTGTCACCTTAATGTTTAGTGGGTGAATCTTAAAATAAAATTCCTTTGACTCTTGTATCTTATTAATCAATTTACTCAATAGTAACTAGGCATTATTGATATTAGGGATTAAATTTATTTATATTCAATTTAATGGGAGTGTAATTTTAGACTTAGCCCTAGAATAATAAATTATTAAATGACATTAGGACTGTGTTACTAAATTAAATAAATATTCCTACAAGGGGATTTTAATCCTAAACTAGGGAATTAAATAATATTAATTAAATGATAATTAAAACGAATAAAATATTATCTGAGAAATAAACTAAAGTTAGTTCAAATTTATATTGTTGCGACCAGTTTTAACAAAAAAATTTGTTCCATAAATTTTCCAAATTAACTTTTAGGTTGTCTTAGGTTTTGTACAAGAAATTTTATGGGAGTTACACTTAGTATCAGAGCTGCGAGTTGAACGCTTGGACCTTTGGGCACACATGAAAAGTCAAATAGTTAACCTAGTACAAAATACAACTACATCAATCAACATAACTTGATTTTTTAAGAACGTAGAAAACCTAGAAAACTGAAACAAAACCTAGAATAGTGAACTAACTCCCATCTTGATTTGTGTAGGAGGCATGAATCAGACAAAGGATTTTTTTTTTGGAGTTAGACATACCACCTCCAGAGCAGGCAGTTGCCGCTATACTACCGTAGATAGTACAAACATGGAAGGATGTCAACGTAGCCATACAAGGTGGAGTAGTAAGGGAACGTCCTAACCAACATAATACAGAGCCATCACATGAGGCTCAAAACCCTTCAAGACACAACAATGAGAATAGGGAAGTTAACTCCCATGTTGAGTTAGTTAGAGAAGATTCACCTCAGAGGGGCATTATGGTTGTGGAGAAGGCCTACATTATGGAGTAGAACAGGGGGAAGATGTAGTTGGATAGAGATAGAGTGAGGAGCCGTATTCAGTAGATGCAGGATAATAGGTCAAGGGGGTCAGCTCCTCCTCCTTATGGAAGACATGGTTCTATAAAGTATTCATTCAGGATACCTCAGCAACACACATATCCACCGTTTAGACATGCACATAGATTTGATGCTCATAGGGGATGGAGTATGACACCTCCCCCTAGGGTTCCCATCAGGACATAGGTAGCAACTACAACTCAATTAGTAGGAGCTCGTCAACAGTGACCACAATAGGCCATAGTAAGATCATTACGATCCATGAAACAGACCACTAGAGTACCTACTAGCATATCTCATTAGAGGGGACTAGGTAGTTGTTATGGATGCGATGTAATTTGACATATTTGGAGAGAGTGCCCACATAGCACTGATAAAAAGGTTAGGCCACCTATTTCAGAGACTACAGTTTGCGACATGGGACCTAGCTATGAGATCTATGCAGTAGTTGAGAATTTCCAAGAAGAGCACCAAGGCACAATGATTAAGACTACAGGTAGCATTGGAGGTATCCCTACTTCTATTTTGTTTGATTCATGCTCATCTGATTCTTTTATTTTACCATATTTAGTAGAATGATGTAGGTTGATGGAAGTTAGGTAGGGCCTTAGTTGGGATGTTGAGATGGCTTCTGGAGCCAAGCTCTCAGTAGGCTCCTTAGTTAAGAAGTACGTAGTGAACCTATTGGTGATCAAAACATTCTTGCCCCATTTTTGCCTTTGAAAAATTACTAATTTATGGCCTCTGTCATTTTCTCCTTCCCTGTGTTGTGGCTGGTTGATCCTTGTGGCCATTTTTAATTGGTTCCTTGGTTGTAAATATATTAAGGTTCTGTAATTTGGGTCCCCCGTTCTCTGTTCATTTAAAAACTCAGGTTCCCCCATGTGTTCTATTCTCCATAGTCGGGATTTATCTTCCTTATCGTTTCTTCCCTAAGTACTTGAATAAAATGAATGGATGTATCCCTGAAGAATGTATTTGAGCCTTGTAACATTTCTAAACTTTTTGTCCTTGAAGAAAATTTCATTCATAGGCTTAAATGGTAATTTTTCTGTATTTTACAGTTTGATGAGTGTTCCACTCGGTCAAATTTGTATCCTTGTATCTACATGAGACATGGCACCTTTTGGCTAGACACGGCTCAGCTGGGTACTTAGAAAAATTCATGGAAATCCTTAACTCAAAATTTTTCCACATGGAGACATGGGCTCATTTGAAGATTTGCTTTTTGGTTTTGTCTTGGAGTAGTGCCAAGAGGACACGTGGAGGCTTCCGCTACTTGGATTAGACTTAGAAAAATTTCTATGTAGTTGGTGCAGTTTGGTGGAATAGGACACGTAGCAAGCTCACGCTCATTCGAGGTCTCCTCTTTGGGCACCATCTTGAATTTGCACTAGGGAGACACGTGGAGGAACTGCGCATGTTCGGGGACCAACCCTTGAGTTCCATTTTAAAGAAGCACCAGGATGACACGTGGAGGCATCCACTCACTTTGAATTTTGCTTAGAATTTTCAAGAGCCAAAAAGAGACTGCCTCAGAGCATGACATGTGGTGCCTTCTACTGAGCTTCAAGTGTTCAGACAGACCTTGCCAAAACAATACACATGGCGAGCCTACGCTTGTTCAAGGTATCAAATTTTTGGGACCGTATGAAGGTACGCCATGGTGACACGTGGCAGTTTGAAAAGTCAAAGAGGCAGGTAGGTGGATCATTGGAGGGAACTTGGATTTTTTTCCTCCTTAAGTATTAAAATCTCAAAATGGCCCACAAGCCCGATAAGGGAAAAAGTCAATATTTTTCCCTGGTCAACGATGGAGGTGTGGGCTCTCGGGGGAAATTTGGAAAAATTTCCTTTGGGAGAAAAGAGTCAAAATTAAAAAAGGAAGCACGGCTCCACTCCAATCACATTTGGACACGTGTCAGGCTTGTTCCCAAGGGCGGAGTTGCAGGGAAAATTTGGAAAAAATTTCCTTTTTCCAAAAGAGAGTAAAATGGTAGAATCTGGGTGCGGTTCCACTCCAATCACATTTGGACATGTGTCAAGCTCATTTCCCGAGGGTGGAGGTGTGGAGAAAAATGGATATTTTTTCCATTTTTCCAAAAAGTTGTAAAAAGTCAAAGGAAGCCCCCAGGTTTGTTCTAAAGTTTGAATCTGCCACGTGGACTACCCAATTTCAAAGTAAAGATCAATGACAACTGTGAGTCTAAATATAATTTTCCCCCCATTTCTCTAAAACACGTCTGGAAGTGTTAGTCTCCATGATTTCTTGGTCTTTTCTACATGCCAAGCAGAGAAGGAAGTTAATGTTGATATCTGAAGTTTGGTGGGAAGATCCGGAGGACGTCTTTCGCCATTAAAATGGTCTGACTTTTGTGCCTGATTAGATTTTCCATTTTTCTTCTCCCAAGCATGAAAGGAGCCATATTTGATAGATTAGGGGTGGAAGTGGTTGGAAAATTGAAGGAAGAGTGATCCACCAGAGCAAGAAGTGAATGCATGAGATATTTGATGAGATCTACCCCCTTGAGCATCTAGATACCTCTTGTAAATTTGATTATGAGAATCATGAAAGAATCATGGCAAGCACTGGTGCATTAAGTGTTTTTTTCTTTTAGGAGGAAGAGGCTCTGTTGTAGATGCTATAAATGGCACAATTTTTCCTACAAAAGGGTTGGAAGTTGGAGGTTAGAGTGCTAGAGGTCGAAGAAAATTCCCAAGAGGAAAATTTGACTAAGTCTATCTTTTGAGAGTCCATCTGAGAAACTAAGTTTTCTCTTTTTGTATTAAGATTTATTGTGTCAAGGTGGTTGCAAGTGTACAACCATTTATAAGCTCTAATACTGTTCTAGAAACTTTCCCCTCCTATTAGACTTAATCAAATTTGAGTTTTTCTGTGTTGTCTTGAACAAAATGTGTTTTTTTAATTTCTAGAAGTATGCAAGTAGTTTTTCTTATTTCTTTTGCAATCTTGTATTAAAATATGATTCCATTACCCATGCCTCAATCCTTGTGACAGTTTAGTGGCATTTACAATTCCATATATTAGAAGATCTTTCATTTGAGATTGGAATAAATGATTTAAAATCACTTTTCTCTCATGTGTTGATAGATATTGTCTGTAAGCCTTTGGGTGTACCTTAGGCATGATTTGTCTCAAATCTTGATGCTTTGTTGGGTTTTCTACTCGAGCCTTCCTGATATAATATCAGAGATTGTGTGAAAGAGTGTTAATTTGGGCCTCCATTGAAGCACATATTCTAGTTGGAGAAACATTTTAGCTATTTTGTGGCATTCTATTAGTCTGTTGTAAGGTTCCTCAAGGATTTGGTGAATCTAGTTTCACCCTTCCCAACTTCCCACCAAAAATTCATTTAATAACAACCAATCCTACCCATAATACCCCTGTTTGTCATGTGTGTACACAAATGCATAATCTCTATTACCAAAACATGCAGATGTAACCAGGGTCTCAAATGTCTTTCATAACATTTTCCTTGTTGTGAAAGTATCTCCATGATCTGGAAGTGACAACTCATGAGAGTCAAATCTGGTGTGTTGATCATACTTTCCCACGGTCCTCTCTATAAAATTTATGCAAAAGAAGGATTTCTCATTGTTCTTCAACAAACAAGAGGTTACAAAATTGGTTCTCTTACCTTGGTTGAAAGTCACAACCTAAAATAGTGAGGATAGATCACATCCTTTTAAGGTGCTACCCACTCCTCTAAAATCCTGAGTGTTAACAAGGTAGTCAGATTGCTTCCCTGGCTACAAAACAACATAAATAATTTTCTATCTCCCTCTGAGTGTCTTGTTTGATCCATGATGTTTCTCGGCCTTTGAAGGAGGTTAAATTTGGGCACCAACACACTTCTGGCACCGTTGCCGAGGAAATTGTGATTGCAGTTAATTTGAAACCCTGGTAAAACACTTCTTGTATGCTCCAAGTGCTATGTGTAGTTACTTTAGTTTTCACATCCAGTGCACTAGCTTTTATTTGATAAATCTTAGTAAAGAAAGGTCAGAATCTTTCCATTTCCAGTTTCTTGCATTGACTGACATTTGGCAGATCATATTTAGTGCATTTTCACAACTAAGGTGGAAATCCTTAGTGGTGACTCCCAATTGATCTAATTCTTAATAATTACCAGTGTCTTAAAAATATGTCAAAGTCAGATTTGTTATTAATATTTGTAAAGCTGGAAGGAAGAAGGTATTTCTTTGCTAGGGACCTTGCTATGACATTGTTTCTCAAGCTAGGAAAAGTGAAATTAGAAGGAAGAAAATCTTGGAGAGTTGTTGGAGGTCAGCAGACAAGAAGAGGGATCTCCATTTATGAAAGTGATATACCTATTATTGAAGACTGCCATTCAAGTGAATCTGAATCAGGTAGCCTCTTTTTGGAATTGAACTCTCCAGCTTTAGAGGGGCCTTAATTTAATTTTGAAACGTTTGCTTCACACTCTACACCTATCTTTTCTAAGGTTGATAGAGATTTCCAAGAAACAAGGCCTTTGGGGGGTATCCATTTTGAAAATTATACTCCTATGTTCCAAGAAACTTTTTTCCCCCATCAGTTTGTCACCCCTCCAGAATCACCTCCTCGAATCAATATGGTTCAACCTAGACCCCCTTTTGTTGTAAACACTTTTGGACATATAAATTTTGTGGGAATGGCTGGTTATCCAAATGCAGTGCCTCAAGATGTAATGAACAAAATGCCAAATTTCCAGGGAAATAATGTTATTACTAGAGATCAACATCTAAATATTTTTATCAATATGATGGAATCTTTTTGAGATTGAACATGAAGATGTATATATCAAGCTATTTATCTATACCTTGGAAGAGGATGATAGGGAATGGTATAAGGCATTGCCCGATAACTCTATTGATTCCTAGAATGAGATGAGTAATGCATTTAGATTACAGTATGGTGACAGAACTAACCCTAGGTTTCTCTTGATAGAATTTTAAAATATCAAAAAGAATCCTAATGAGTTAGAACATGATTTCAACACAAGGATTAATAAGACCTTGAAGATATTTCCTGTTAGGATAAGGCCTTGTGATGAGTCATGTTTGATCAAATATACTAATGCATTTGATAAAAAGGTTGCATATTACTTAAGAGACAAGAACCCTGAAAATTTGAGGCAGGCGTTCACCATGGATTTACAAATAGAGAACAACATCAAGGCAATTGGAAAGCCTCCGAAGAAAGGTGTAAATCTAGTTAACCCAGAAAAACCTCAGACAAGAAAGGCTGCTGATTTGGAAGAAGTTGTGAAGACTTTGGCAGGGGCTGTCAAGGATATCTCCTACAAGCTAGCCCGGGATGAGAAGGGAATTAGGCAGAGTTCACAAGGAAAACACAAGCAGCAAGGCCAAGATAGGTTCACAAATCACCAAATATCTAATGACAAGTGAAAAGGACCTATTGGATTTGGAAATAGATAGTCCCAAGCTAGGAATAATAGAATGGTACCTGATCTTTTGGCTTCCAGAGTTGCTGTGGTGGGAGAGACAAATGTCATTGATTCGTGTAACAAATGTTTCATGCCTTATGCTCCTTATGAAGAAGATTATAAAGAAGAGGAAGAACATGATGATAATGATGATGATGCCTACATGATGGAGACCCTTGCAAGTTCACCAAGGGAAGAAAATTCAACTGAGGTAATAGGTGCTAGGACTGCTACTATTTTTAGGGATGCATCCACTGGGTACCTCTTCTTCCTCCCTCTCATACTTTAGAAGTAGACACTTTACAAGATTTTGAATTTCCCAGTAATGATTTTGAATACTTGAGGGCATTAATGATTCAAAAGTATGATGGAGGAGTTCCTTCAGAAGAAGATAGGCAGTTATTAATGAATGTTGTAGTTGCCCAAGAAAAGGAGAACATTACCAGAAGTAAAGCTTCAAAGGGGCCACAAGCCAAGTCAAAATTTCCATTTCTTGCCAAAGAAACCCTAAAGAAAAATGCATCTGGCAGAGAGTTTGTTTCCCCATGAAAAACTTGTGTCCCTCCCCATGCCCAAATTGAAAAGAACCACATTCCATCTGATGACTCTGCCAATCTTTCTCCTAGTTCTGCTTTACCCAAATCTATTCCATATGACATTTCCCAAGTTTTGAGTCAAATCAAAATTCATGTCCAAATTGTTGAGTTTATTAGGATCCTTGAGCACAAGAAGATGGATTTTGAATATTTAGGATTCAAAGGGAAGATATCATGCAAGGCAGAGATGTGAACAAGGTTGGGATTCCCCTCATTTTTGCTGTGTTGTACTTCAGTTTTTATTTTCAAAGGATATGTAATTTTCAGAGATTAGGATTATCAGGATACTTCTAATTGTTCTATAATTACTTGTTGCAATGTGGATCCAAAACTAAAAAAAAAATTCGTTATCATAACTCACACAGTTGTTACCAAAATAACCATGTTTGTATGTTGGAACTTCATGTAACTGTCAACCCTCATTTTGAGGTGATGAATGAATTAGGAACTAACCTGACCACAACATATGGGAAGTGCACTACAATATTGAATTTATCGACAAGTTCCAGAGGCTGGACTGTATCAGGTAAGATATAGTTGACCACAGGGTTCATCTTATCTTAGAAGGACACCCTTATAAAATTGAAGGTGCTGAAAATACCTGGTGAATATCCCTGTAACCAATTTCAGTGAAAGGATGAATGTTGACAAGTAGGTCAAAAACAAATTTTTTGCCTGGTAGTTTCATGGCTCCATCAGTGACGTGTGACAACACTAGTCCCCATGTAATGTACGCGCGTTCACTGGTGCGACAACTAGTTTGTAATTGTACGTGCGGCACTAGCTGGCGACACTAGTCCCCGTAATGACGTTTCAGCGACATAGGCTAGTAATGATGCATGACACTAGATCGTAATGACGCGCGACATTGTCACCTAGTTTTTCATCGCTCCGTCAGTGTAACATGTTACATGACGCGTGACACTAAACACTCCTGACATGCATCAATGGAACGTCACTGGCCCCTGATTGTCACGCACGTCATTTGCATCCTACTGACGCGTGTCACTAGGATCCTATTGACGCGCGTCAGCTAGGATGCTGTTGATCACGCGTCAGCTATGCTCCTATTGACCCGCGACACTGGCTTCTATTGACACGCGTCACTAACAGTACCCTAATGACGCGCGTCACTGGAACCTATTGACGCACGTCACTAAGGTATTAGCTGATGCACGACAATAGGAGATCAGTGATGCGCATCCTAGTAGGGGACAGTGCCACGCGTCACTAGGTGCTAGTGATGCACGTCACTCAAATGTCTTAGATGACGCATAACAAAATCCTAAAGCTGACGCGCGTCAGCTAAGTACCCAGTGACGCACGTCAGCTAGGGTACCAATGACGCACGTTAATAGGGGCCAGTTGACGCCCTATTTAGCTTATAAATACCCTTGTGCCGCTCATTTTCTTATTTTCATTTTCCTGTTCTTGAATTTTTGCAGGTCTAAATCATTGTCAAAGATGTAATTACAGCTATAATGTCGACTTCACATGCTTCCCAATTGCAAGTTCACCAAGAAAATCAAGAGAATCCAACTCAATCGATTTCGAAGATCAACTACAGGAATCCCTTATGCCCTCACATCCATACGGCTTTAAAGATGTCTTCAGAATATCAAGCTTTGATGGAAGAGTGTGAATTTATAGGGCTCGTGAATATGCCCCATTTCGAAACAGATCCGGATATTTTGAATTACCTTCTGTCATGCTACAATTCAGAGGATGGTACCTTTTTTATGTGACTCTGAATGATGGAAAAATGTTCCAATTCACTATTGAAGCAAATGACATCCATCGGTTTACGGGCCTTCCTTTCAGAAATTTACCAATTGTTACAACCAAGGCAACACTCCTGGAAGAAGACAAGAAATTTCTCGAATCAACGTACGGTTTCCATGTTGATTATAAGTATAATTCATTTTAATTCATATTTTTTATTCTGTTTTTAATTCTAATACAATTTGTTGTTATAAATTTATAGTAATTATCACTGTTTCGCATTTACAGCCCATGTCAATAAATCTAGGTGTGGTGTAGATATACAATCAATTACACACCACTTTCTTGCTGCACTTATTTCATTTTTTCAAGCCAGAATTGTTTTGCAGGGTCACCAAACAGATATACCAAATTGGGCCATTGCATACATTGTTGCCACTATCTCAAAACAAAAATTCGATTGGTGCACATATCTATCCAAAAAAATAAGAACTGACCTAACAAATTCAAAACTTTCAGAAAAACCTTTCATTTATTCAACAAACTATCTCCTCGGCCTTTATTATGAGGCACTTTTAAATTTAAAAGATAAAAAAAATCCTACTTGCACTGATGAGGAGTTGATGAAGTTGTCAATTCCATTTGAAGAACAACAGGTATAAACTATTTAGTTTGTAATTGTATTTCAATTTTCGAAATTATAGTGCACAGTTATTAAAACTTAAATTTTAATGTTTTGCAGAGAAGATTTATTGAAGCCCTCCCCGAAAAAAGGCGTTATCGAGAGGAAGAGGCCAACAACACGCTGAGGCTTCGGGGGACTCACAATCTGAAATGGAAGCTCACTCCTCTCCAAACCCTCAATAGTTTGAACTCGTTAAATGCCAGAGAAGTAATACCTTCTCATATATTATTTACAAATTCCAAATTTGCATATTTATTTTTCAATTTAAATTTTAACCAAATGAATTGACAACATTTAATATTGATGAATTGCAGGGACTTTGGAACATACACCTGTTTCACAAACTCAACCTTCTTCCCCAACTCACTCCATACAGTCGCATGCATTCATATCTTCTGAACAGACAATGAGTACAACTCCTACAAGGCCACCCGTAGCACCGAGAAAAACAACCCCTCGACAACAAGGTACAACTTTTCGATAGTACAAATTCGTTTTTGACTTTATGAATTGTTTTCCATATTTTTCATTTTTTTCTTGTACTTTTCAGCACATGTCAGTCCTGATCAAACTGCAACACCAACACTCACTCAACCAATAATTTTTAAAATGCCAACCAGAGGAACAGTGAAAAATAACATTGGTAAACGCATGCCTTTTGCTCCGGCCCCTAGTGGGACACTAAACATTGCCTCCTCCTTTCGAATTCCAACTCTCTCACTTGGTGGCTTGCCCAGTGCAACGGGCATATCTGTTTTGAACAATATAAATTTAGATGAATATTATTTGGGCATTGATAGCAATGACCCAACTGGTTTTTTCAATACCCGCGAGATGATTGAAGGCTAGCAGGTATACTTCAAATTTCAAGTTAAATATTCTTTACAATTTTGAATTACATTTCGATTTAAATTTATTTATCTAAATCTTGATTAATTTTTTCACAAACAAGATCAGCCCACCCAAAGGCAGAAACAAGTAGCAGTTGATCTTACTGAAATCCCCCCATACCTTCTCCAGCAAGATCGTCTTCATCAGATTCAGATAGTGAACAGTTGCCACCTTTTCCTTTGGAGAACTTAATTGGTTATGATTGTCAATCCCATGTGAGTGAGTTTATTCTTCCTCATATCAATCAGCTTATAGAATGGGAGAGAAGGGCTAAAGTTCTTATCAATGAAATTATTAGTCGTTACGAAAATTATTGGCAACGAGATAGTTTATACACTGTAGTCCAGAATCAACCTACGAAGATGGATTCCTTACTTACGCAAGTAAGAAGTGGTACTGTCACGTATAACAAGAACTATAAAGATGACATTTTAGATAATTCATTAAACAAATTGGAAAATACTAGTGCCGAGGCCCAGGCATATTTTAACAAATGGTCCAAGGACAAGGATTTGGTAGCAATCGCAAATGCCGAAAGAGATAGAGCGGTTGTAAGTACTATTACATTCAAACAATCATTCTTGCTAATTTGAAATTTTCATTTTTTAGTAGTATTTTGAATTGACATTACTCTTTTTGTGCAGTTGAAATATGAAAATTTGAAGAGTCAGGCGAAGGTTTTGCAAGTTCACTTGGAAACAACAAAGAACAGTTTATCCGCAGCAAAAAATTTGAGGCAAAATATTGTTTTGGTTAACAAACGAAACAATACAGTGAAGAGGATAATTAAAGAGCATGGTTTCGACCCTGACATATAATATAAAGCTAAAGCAGTAGCTGATCCAAATTTGCTGTCGCATGGAGATATGACAAATCAAGAAGAAAGAATTTTAAAAAATCTGGACAGTGCTGCGGAAGATCTTATAAGTTCAGGGGTTATTTCTGGTGTTGGGGAAAGAGGTACATCCACAGTGGAAGAAGCCGTTGGGGAAGAGAGCAGAGGAGTAGAATTGGATAAAGAAAAAGGGGGTTTTGAAAACTAGAAACTTTTATTATTGAGGAAACTTTAAATATTGAATTTGAAAACTTCTACTATTGAGTATGTACTATGGTATTTGAATTTAATTATATGGATTTATATACAATCTTTAATTTTAATTGCATTAGATGGTGATTATCATGAATTATATGTATGTTTCTTGTTTACTTGCATTGTCATGAATTGTATGTGGACGTAGATGATGAATGATGAATGATGATAATTGATAATTAATGATAGATGATGTATGTGAACTTGTTTTAAGATAATTATTCTCTATATTTTTATTGATACAAATACTTTTTATTGTTATAGATGATGAGATTTATGATATAGATGATGTACTTGTGTTTTAATTTCCATTGTTATTTGTGTATGGATGGAAGCTAGGTGAATTAGGCATGGTGGAGTTAGGTTAGTTTAGGCATGATGGATTCTAGGTCATGTAGGCATGATTGAGGTAGGTTAGTTAGGCATGGTCGAGTTAGGTCAGTTAGGCATGGTGGAGTCTAGGTCATGTAGGCATGGTGTAGTTAGGTCAGTTAGGCATGGTTGAGTTAGGTCAGTTAGGCATGGTGGAGTTAGGTAAAGTTAGGCATGGTTGAGTTAGGTTAGTTAGGCATGGTGTAGTCTATATTAGTTAGGCATGGTTTAGTTTAAGTGTGTTGGTCTTAATTTAATTTTCAACTTATTGATAACATGGAAAAATAAATGATGATGAACGTGTATGGTAAGATGTTGTAAAAAAAAATGGTAGGTATGTATGTTGGTTGATTGTATGTTTGTGTCACTTTCCATGTAGTGTAAAAAATGGAAACTGACTAATAGTAAAAATGTAGAATGGAGAAATTGGGGAAGATTGATTAGGGTAAAGAGTGGCCGAGCTAACCTCTAAGGGCCCATTCCCTCGGAATGTTTCCTACATTGATTGTAATCTTTGTATGTGACAAATATTTTGGAGTCGGAAAGAAAAGTGGGTATCTAAGAATCCAGGAAAGGCCATGGTATTTGCAAATTTGTTAGTAGAACGCGGGGTGGTTTGAAGCTCATAACGGTTAAAGGTAGTCAAATTATGTCCACATGATACTTATACTTTTGAATTATTTCATTAAGACACTGGTATATACCATTGACTTGGTTTACAACTAACCGAGACCAACAACATCTTTAAATACATGTAAATATATAGAATTAGACCTGTAACATCTTTAATGATAACAAGAGCTGAAATAATGTAAAGTAACAAACAATAAGATTATGTTGAAGAAGATACCTATTTAAAATTGAAATCATCACCGGTAATGTGCTAGATCTTTGTCTTAAAAAAATTCAACACAAAAAATGGATTAGTAGATGAATGGGTGAGTTTCCTGACATTGTCAGTCCCGAGAAGTAACAGCTTCCTCGGACGGATGTCAACCCATGTTTTAAAAACATAAAAAGATTATATTTAACTAAATGTAAATACATAGATCTGTAACATCTTTAATGATAACCAGAGGTGAAAAAAATGAATAGTAACAAACAATAAGATTAAGGGGAAAAAGATACCTCCTTAAAGTTGAAATCATCACTGCCACTGGTAATGAGCTAGATTTGTGTTTTAAAAAAAACCAACACGAGAAATCTATTAGTAGATATATGGGTGAATTGCCTGACATTTTTAGTATATAGACCTGTAACATTTTTAATGATAAAGATAAAAGATAGATAAAGAAGATACCTATTTAAAGTTGAAACAATCCATTATCAATAGCTTCATCAAACTCGATGTTGTCTTCTGTAGAATGTGACAAAGACCTAACTACACTCTCAAGGTTGGGAATACTTGTACTTGTAGCTATATTATTCACACCTCTTCTTTCGCAAAGGGAATTCTAGTGCGCAATTGCTTTGTCGAATGGAAAGGTTTCGATGGAGTATCGAGAAACATAACACCTCATGCAACTTTCCATATTTTATCCAACCTGTTTCTCAGTTTTGATTTTATAAATGACAATGCACTGAAAAACCCTTTCATCCTCCACAGACCCCAAAATCATTGTTTGGAATAACTCATATAATCTGAAATATTAATTGATATCTTCTTGTAAGATAGAACTTTGATAGATTCCTTTCCACAGCCTTGTAATAGCACCACTTTCAGAAGGTTGATCTAAATTCTTATATTGGTTCCTCATTGTTGTTGCAAAATTTGTTCACTGAAACTTTAATAAATCGACATTCAGTATATCTTTGATTTCCATACCCTTGAGCTCTGACGTCTTTGTAAATTGTTCCATTAATGTACCCATTGATTTATGGAAATGTTTTCTGACAATGTCTGCATGGAAACCTTCAGTATTCCAAAAATTAGGATTCATCACACCCATGGCTTCCAGAATTTTACCTTTACAGAAACGTTCCCTAATTTTTGATGACAAGGTTTCTGAATTTTTTTTTAAGCTTTATTCTTGTTAGAACTATAATAGACTCAAACAAATTAAGTGTCACGAGAACATCTTCTCATTCCGATCCTGTAATATCTTGACGTTTTTGCAAAATGTGCATTAGTATTTCCCTCCCATTAACAGTGATGCAGAGGTGATCATGGATATTAAATCTCAAAAAGGTGTTAGGATTTTTAAGATCTAATAAATATTTCCAATTTTCAAAAAAAAGTGCATCAAAACTATCCTGGCAATAGTACAATATATCAGGACTTTGACATACCATTTTTCTCATCCATATAAAATCCACAATATAGATTAATCTGCCCTGTGCATGCTTCATCAGTGTATTGATCTCCTTTAACATTGGAAGAATACCAACCAATGTAAGCAATGTCTCCAAATCAGTTAAAAGGAACAACAAGTCCCTCACCCTATCAACTTCATGAGGGTATTTGTGCATGAAACCAACCAATGAAGGATACTCCTCACAAACTCTGCATGCAGGTTCACACAAAGAGATCCATCTAGTTTCCACATCCTTCAAAAGTTTTTTGCCATCTGTAATTCCAATTGAAAATTTTTGGAACTCGAGAAAATGCTTTGGGCTGCTTGACATATAGGCATGAAGTTCTCTTATATGGTATTCTAATTTAGCAACATGTTTGTGGTTGCTTACCATTTTATACGCTAAATTCATTCTATGAGCCATACAGTGAATTGGTAGCATAAATGGGGCCATTGTTGTTTGTAATCTAACACAGAGCCCTGTTCGGTGACCTTGCATGACAGATGCACCATCTACTCCAATGCATACCAACTTCGTAGCAATTTCATAATCAGTCATTCCAGCAACATATTTCAAATGAGAAACAACTATTTTATATAGGTTTTTGGCATTACAATTTTCAACCATTTTCATAACACTCAATAGATGAGGTGTCCTTATATGATTTTCTAAAGTATAGATGTGGATACATACCCATGTGGTGTTGTCGACTGCTGTCACTTCATCAATTGAAAGAGAGATAAAGTTTCCTTTTTTACATTCTCTTTCAAATCTTCCTTCTCTATCATCGAGAGGCATTTTTCCATTTCCCATCCACTACTTTCAGACCAATGAGACTGAGGTACATTCATCATTCCGTTAAATTGATACAAAACTTTGAAATCAAGGAAATCCGAAAATCACTCTTCCTTTTTTTAGTATTTGAAAAAAGAGTAGAGAATTGTATGAATTTTGCATGTAGATTTGTTTCTTTCATCTTACCAATATGCGATGTGATCGTTCCTCCCTTTTCCAACAGATGTCTGTGTTTTTTTCTACTCTGCCTCATATTCCATTGCGTATCTAACATGCATGCATTCTTTTTTAGTTTTCCAACCTATGTGTTTTGATTTTCTGGCCATCCGCCCCCCATTACAGTTATACTATTGTTTTTCCAAAATATTTTTCTATAGTGTCCAGCTTCAGTTGCATTCTTTGTTGCTTTCCCCAATTTCCATGTACATATTGTACATGTACATTAAGATGGGATTTCTTCAGAATTAGATGACTGCATAGGTTCAATAAATGGAAATTTAGCTGCCCAATCAAACTTGTATGTCATGCCAATGGTCCACATATTCTTTTTCATTTTAAATACTTTACTTTTTTGAGTAGAATTTTGAGCAATATCACAATCACCTGGTTTTCTCTTTCTTGGACCGGAGTTTGATTTTGATTTCTGTCTTCCATTTTGCTGAGTGTTTGTATCTGTGATATCTAGCTGCACTTCTGGTTGCACCCCAACAAGAACAATATCTTCAAGATCTGGCATATTATCGTAGGTTTCATTTGTTTGACTTTGATACTGTGTAGAATGCATGTCCACCTCAATAATACCTTCCACACAGTCATTATTCTGATTCTTTGTGGTGGCATCTATATGATTAGTATTTACAATATCTGTATCTGCAGAGTTTCCAAAATACTTGAAGAGTGATTTCTGAGATTTCTTACTTACTTTTATGTTATTCGTATTCTTTGAGCTCGCACCTTCCATTATTCTGAAAAGAGTCCTGCATCAGCAAAAGAACCAAGTAGCGACACTGTCCAGTGTTTGAGGTCTTGTCATGCATCCCCTGTTTGAGTTCTTTGTCATGTGTCAACTCTGCACTTGTTGCACGTCAACAACCCATTTCCTGTCGCACGTCCACTGTCTAAATATACTGTCATGCGTCAAAAACTACCCTTGTCGCGCGTCAACTTCTTTACCCAAGTCCACGTGTCAAAAACTTTCTCTGTCATATGTCAGTACAACTGTTGTCACACGTCAACAATGCCCTTAAGGGTATGCGAGTTCAAATTTCACAATATTAGTAATTTGTTAAGCTACTTGAGGTATACTACCTGGCGAATCAGCTAGGTTTTTATAGGAGATGTTTTCAAATGAAGGTGAAGCCGACCCCCCCAAAAAAATATACCATATATTTTAGGCAAACAGGACACAGACCCACTCCAAATAATTCACCTTTTCAAAATTTCCTAAAATGAAATTTTTGCCATATTATGAATATTCGCCGCTAAAATTATCCCTGCATTGAAGTAAACTTGGTGAAATTATATGGATAGAAGAAGATGTTATACCTAAATTAAGACCTAAATGATGCATCTTATGAGGTTTTGTAAGCAGATGCTGATCTTAACAACTTTGTGAGTTTTGTGGATTTCAGAGAGTATGAAAGTGTTGAAAATAGAGCTCCTAAGTATGTTGTTTTTTCTAGGAATTTACTCTATTATTCAACCTTGAAAAATGCTAAAGAATTTGACTTAAACACAATAGAGGAGCTTTAAAGAAAGTGGATGGTTTACAAACTGAACAAAGAAGAAAAAGAGGTATATTTCTAGTTAATGAAAGCATATCAGAACCTCTTAGCATGGTCATACCCAGGATGGTAGACACTTGAAGATTTTCCTTGATTGTTTTCTTTGAATCAAGGAAACATATTTTGTATTGTGTATAGTTGGTTGTTTGTTTCTTTTTTTTGTCTTTTTACTCATTCTGGTCCCCAGTGACCTCCTTTTGCTGGTATCTCTATGTGTTTTTGAATATGGCTCTGTTTCTCTGCTCTGCAAGATGAATTCATTGCGCAATGGATATTTTTGGCACTTGGTCTACTTTTGTTCTTGTGGCACTCGTAGGGAGTGCCCATCCCCGAGTCGGAGCCAGCATTGGTGCTCAAAATAGTATCTATTATTAGCAAATCACAGCACCCTAATGTTTATACAAGTGCATATACTTGATGAACTCACGGTGTGATTGGATAACATGGGTACTATCTCCAAGTTGTGGGACTTGCTACTTGAGATAGAACTCCAGAGAAAGCTGGTTCTTTCTCCTAAACTACCTACCACAATCTACTCTAATGCAGGGGAAAATAACTATTCTAATCTAAATTTCCAAGGGACCAGGGAGAGAGAATACATAAAATGAAAGCATACACTAAAGCAGTGATATACTAGAAAAGGAGGGTGTGAGAGTGGTCTTCAAATGCGTGAAATACAAAAAACAAAGTGCACACTAGAAGAGGTGATGACAGTTCTCCATAATCTAGCAAATCGCATTCAAAACAATATTTCAAACATACACAATGATAATGGATCCTTACATGAACATAATAATACACACAATATTCTTGTAATCAAGTTTGAAGGGGCAAAAAGAATGCAAGAAAACACAGCAGGGGAAGATGCATCCACAAACTTATATTTTATTGCTTCCTGATATGCATAGTTCAATCGGTTACAAGAAAGGGGCCTGGATCACCATGCAAGGAGTCCATAACAAGGTTCTGCAACACATTGGCTTCATAAAGTAATTTTAGCAGAGCTTTGCCACAAAAAACTACCCCCCTTTTACAATGAGCCCAACACTCCAATTTATAGAAAAGATGAGAAGAGAGAGACAGGGAAAAAAGAAAATCCCAAAATCTATCCTTCAACCACTTGTAAGAGGCATTAAATGGAGTAAAATGATTATATATTACTTTCAAAAGGCTCCCCATACTGTTCCAGGTGCTGCAGTAGAGAAAGAATGATGACCATGCACCTCTTAATTGCACTCCCAACCACCAAATACAACACTGTTGAGAACCTGACCACGTTTTATAAAAAATATCCATCAATATATTATCAAATCTAGAATTTTCTTGATTTCTATGCATCAGGCTCAGAGCCGCAATTCTAATGGTACCAATTTTGTGAAATTTTGTTGAGAAATGCAAAAGGTTATGGCCTTCTGAGTGTGGCCAGCTATTTTGGGTCTGGCAGGCATTTTCTATCATTTGATAGGAATGATAATTAAATAACTAGAGCCGAATATGTTTCTTTTAATTAAATATATCTACCATCATTAAAAATAATAAATCCAATTTTTGTGGCGTAGAGGACATCGTGTTCATTCCAGAAATTCCAAATTTTGTGAAAATCGGAGCTCAGAGCCAAAAGTTATGGCCGTCTGAAGTTTCACGGGTCAAACATTGACTTTTCTTCTTTGCCTTCGGATGATACAACTTTTTCATGTCAGACGCATCCCGCACGTACCTTTTTCCTGGCTGTCCCGGATGAAAATCTCTTGCTTCGGCCGATTCGGGCTTCCTTGTTCCTGTTTGCGGCTTTTTTGCCTTTTCGTGTCCCACGCGTCCCTCGCGTACTTTTGTCCCAACTGTCCCCAGACTGCCGGGGAGAAATATCTCCGAAACCGCCTAAAATGGACTGTCTATCGGCAAATTGGGCTGATTCGCGTCCCGCGCGTACTTTTGTCCCGGTTGTCCCCAAAACCGCAGCGAAACAAAAAACTTGATGATTTTCCTTTCTTTCGGCTGTTTCAGTTTTTCGCGTCCCCTCGCGTCCCGACATCCCAACTGTCTCGTGGACCGCCTGGGAAAAAAAATGTCTGACTTAGCCAATTTTTCTTTGTATTTCAGCCGCAAGCTTGGTACAAACGAACCTTGGTGCAACCCGCATTGGTATGACCAGAACCCTTCAGACCCGAAATTCTTTAAAATAATCCTGCATACCTTATTTTTTTGCATTTTTTTTCCTTGTTTCTAACTTGGTTGGGATTTCTTCTTGGATGGGAGAGTTAGAGAGAAGCCGAGGGGCCCCCAAAAACATGATTTCGGGCCTTGAATCAATCTACTTGCTCAAGACTGAATAATTTGATGCATGTTATCAAAATTACTTTGAGGGTGAATTTTGGATAACAGTATCGCCCCATTTGTGCCTTTGTAAACCTACTGATTTACAGCCTCTATCATTTTCTCCTTCCCCATGTTGTGCCTGGTTGATCCTTGTGGCCATTTTTAATTGGTTCCTAGGTTGTAAATCTCTTAAGGGATTGTAATTTGGGTACCCTGTTATCTGTTCATTTATAAACTCAGGCTCCCCCCATGTGTTCTATTCTCCACGGTCAAGATTTGTCTTCCTTATCATTTTTTCCCTAAGTACTTGAAGAAAATGAATGGATGTTTCCCGGTAAGAATTTATTTGAGCCTTGTAACATTTCTAAACTTTCTATCCTTGAAGAAAATTTCTTTCCTAGGCTCATATGGTCATTTTTTCTGTATTTTACGGTTTGACTAGCGTTCCTCCCAGTCAAATTTGCATCCTTGTATCTACAAGAGATGTGGCACCTTTTGGTTGGATGCAGCTTAGCTAGGTACTTAGAAAAATTCAAGGAAAGACTTAACTCAAAATTTGTCCACGTGGAGGCACGACACTCATTCAAAGATCCGATTTTGGGTTTTGCATTGGAGAAGCACCAAGAGAACACGTGGAGGCTTCTGCTACTTGGCTCAGACTTAGAAAAATTTCTATGCAGTTGGTGTAGTTTGGCGGAATAGGACACGTGGCGAGCTCGCACTCATTTAGGGTCTTTGCTTTGGGCACCATCTTGAAGTTGTGCCAAGGAGACACATGGAGGAACTGCACATGTTCGGGGACTGACCCTTGAGTTCCATTTTAAAGAAGAACCAAGATGACACGTGGAGGCCTCCGCTCACTTTACATTTTGCTTAGACTTTTCAATGACCAAAAAGAGACTTGCCTCAGAGCATGACATGTGGCATCTTTCACTAAACTTCAAGTGTTCAGATCGACCTTGCCCGGATATAAGACACATGGCGAACCCGCGCTCATTCAAGATATCAAATTTTTGGGACCATCTCAAGGTGCACCATGGTGACACGTGGTAGTTTGAAAATCCAAAGAGGTGGGGAGGTGGATCATCGGAGGTAACTTGGATTTTTATTCTCCTTAAGGATTAAAATCTCAAAATGGCCCATAAGCCCGATGAGGGAAAAAGTCAATATTTTTTCCCTAGTCAACAGTAGACGTGCGGGCTCTCAAGGGAAATTTGGAAAAATTTCCTTTGGGAGAAAAGAGTCGAAAAGTAAAAAAGGAAGCACGGTGCTACTCTAATGACATTTGGACATGTGTCAGGCTCATTCCAGAGGGCGGAGCTATAGGGAAAATTTGGAAAATTTTCCATTTTTCCAAAATAGAGTAAAATGGTGGAATCTAGTGACGGTTCCACTCCAATCACATTTGGACATGTGTCGGGATCCTTTCCCGAGGGCAGGGTATGAAGCAAAAATGGAATTTTTTTCCACTTTTCCAAAAAGTTGTAAAAAGTCAAAGGAAGCCCCCGGGTCTATTCTAAAGTTCGAATCTACCACGTGGACATCCCAAATTCAAAGTAAAGATCAATGACATCTATGAGTCTAAATCTTATTTTCCCCATATTTCACTGAAACATGTCTAGAAGTGCGAGTCTCCATGCTTTATTGGTCTTTTATACATGCCAAGTAGAGAAGGAAGTTAATGTTGATATCTAAAGTTTGGTGGGAAGATCTAGAGGATGTCTTTCACCATTAAAATGGTCTAACTTTCGTGCCCGATCAGATTTTCCAGTTTTCTTCTCCCAATCACGCAAGGAGTCAGATTTGACAGATTAGGGGCAGAAGTGGTTGGAAAATTGAATGAAGAGTGATATACCATAACAAGAAGTGAGTGCGGGAGATATTCGATGAGATTTTCCACCTCGAGCACCTAGAGACCTCTTGTATATTTGATTCTGAGAATCACGAAAGAATCATGGCGAGCACTATGCATTAAACCTTTTTGTATTTTAAGAGGAAGAGGATCTATTTTTAGATGCTATAAATGCCACAAATTTTTCATGCAAAAGGGTTGGAAGTTAGAGGTCATAGTGCTAGAGGTCGAAGAAAATTCCCAAGAGGAAAATTTGATTAAGCCTATCTTTTGAGAGTCCATCTAAGAAACTAGGTTATCTCTTTTTGTATTAAGTTTTATTATGTCAAGTTGGTTGCAAGTGTACAATCATTAACAAGCTTTGAGATTGTTCTAGAAACTTTCCCCTGCTAATAGACTTAATCAAATTTGAGTTTTTCTATGTTGTCTTGAGAAAAATGTGTTTATTTTATTTATGGATGTATGCAAGTAGTTTTTCTTTTTTCTGTTGCAATCTTGTATTAAAATCTGATTCAATCACACAAGCCTTAATCCTTGTGACAGTTTAGTGTCATCTGCAATTCCATTTCTCATAAGATATTTCTGGCCTTGAATCAATCTACTTGCTCAGGACTGAATAATTTGATGCATGTTATCAAAATTACCTTGAGGGTGAATTTTGGATAACAGTATCGCCCCATTTGTGCCTTTGTAAACCTACTGATTTACAACCTCTATCATTTTCTCCTTCCCCATGTTGTTCCTGGTTGATCCTTGTGGCCATTTTTAATTGGTTCCTAGGTTGTAAATATCTTAAGGGATTGTAATTTGGGTCCCCTGTTATCTGTTCATTTAAAAACTCGGGCTCCCCCATGTGTTCTATTCTCCACGGTCAAGATTTGTCTTCCTTATCATTTTTTCCCTAAGTACTTGAAGAAAATGAATGGATGTTTCCTGGAAGAATTTATTCGAGCCCTGCAACATTTCTAAACTTTCTATCCTTGAAGAAAATTTCTTTCCTAGGCTCAAATGGTCATTTTTCTGTATTTTACGGTTTGACTAGCGTTCCTCCCAGTCAAATTTGCATCCTTGTATCTACAGGAGATGTGGCACCTTTTGGTTGGATGCAGCTTAGCTGGGTACTTAGAAAAATTCAAGGAAATCCTTAACTCAAAATTTTTCCACGTGGAGGCACGACACTCATTCAAGGATCCGATTTTGGGTTTTGCATTGGAGAAGCACCAAGAGAACACGTGGAGGCTTCCGCTGCTTGGCTCAGACTTAGAAAAATTTCTATGCAGTTGGTGTAGTTTGGTGGAATAGGACACGTGGCGAGCTCGCACTCATTTAGGGTCTTTGCTTTGGGCACCATCTTGAATTTGTGCCAAGGAGACACATGGAGGAACTGCGCATGTTCGGGAACTGACCCTTGAGTTTCATTTTAAAGAAGCACCAAGATGACACATGGAGGCCTCCGCTCACTTTACATTTTGCTTAGACTTTTCAACGACCAAAAAGAGACTGCCTCAGAGCATGACATGTGGCATATTTCGCTAAACTTCAAGTGTTCAGATAGACCTTTCTAGAACAAGACACATGGCAAACCTGCGCTCATTCAAGATATCAAATTTTTGGGACCATCTCAAGGTGCGCCATGGTGACACGTGGTAGTTTGAAAATCCAAAGAGGTGGGGAGGTGGATCATCGGAGGCAACTTGGATTTTTTGTCTCCTTAAGGATTAAAATCTCAAAATGGCCCGCAAGCCCGATGAGGGAAAAAGTCAATATTTTTCCCTAGTCAACAGCGAACGTGCGGGCTCTCAAGGGAAATTTGGAAAAATTTCCTTTGGGAGAAAAGATTCGAAAGTAAAAAAGGAAGCACGGTGCTACTCTAATGACATTTGGACATGTGTCAGGCTCATTCCAGAGGGCGGAGCTATAGGGAAAATTTGGAAAATTTGGAAAATTTGGAAAATTTTCCATTTTTCCAAAATAGAGTAAAATGGTGGAATCTAGTGACGGTTCCACTCCAATCACATTTTGACATGTGTCAGGATCCTTTCCCGAGGGCAGGATATGAAGCAAAATGGAATTTTTTTCCACTTTTCCAAAAAGTTGTAAAAAGTCAAAGGAAGCCCCCGGGTCTATTCTAAAGTTTGAATCTACCACGTGGACATCCCAAATTCAAAGTAAAGATCAATGACATCTATGAGTCTAAATCTTATTTTCCCATATTTCACTGAAACATGTCTAGAAGTGCGAGTCTCCATGATTTATTGGTCTTTTATACACGCCAAGTAGAGAAGGAAGTTAATGTTGATATCTAAAGTTTGGTGGGAAGAATCATGGCAAGCAATATGCATTAAACCTTTTTGTCTTTTAGGAGGAAGAGGATCTATTTTTAGATGCTATAAATGACACAAATTTTTCATGCAAAAGGGTTGGAAGTTAGAGGTCATAGTGCTAGAGGTCGAAGAAAATTCCCAAGAGGAAAATTTGACTAAGCCTATCTTTTGAGAGTCCATCTAAGAAACTAGGTTATCTCTTTTTGTATTAAGTTTTATTATGTCAAGTTGGTTGCAAGTGTACAATCATTAACAAGCTTTGAGATTGTTCTAGAAACTTTCCCCTGCTAATAGACTTAATCAAATTTGAGTTTTTCTATGTTGTCTTGAGAAAAAATGTGTTTATTTTATTTATGGATGTATGCAAGTAGTTTTTCTTTTTTCTGTTGCAATCTTGTATTAAAATATGATTCAATCACACAAGCCTTAATCCTTGTGACAGTTTAGTGTCATCTGCAATTCCATTTCTCATAAGAGATTTCATTTGGGATTGGAATAAATGATTTAAAATCACTTTTCTCTCATCTGTTAACAAAGATTTTATGTAAGCCTTTAGGTGTACCTTAGGCGTGATTTGACTCAAATCATGATGCTTTGTTGGGTTTTCTGACTCAAGCCTTCGTGATAAAATATCATAGATTGTTTTAAAGAGTGCTAATCTGGGCCTCCATTGAATCACATATTCTAGTTGCAGAAACATTTTACCTATTTTGTGTCATTCTATTGGTCTAACTTTCCATTTTGTAAGGTTCCTCAAGGATCTAGTGAATCTAGTTTCACCCTGCCCAACCTCCCACAAAAAATTCATTTAACAACCAATCCTACCCATACTACCCATGTTTATCATGTGTGTACACAAATGCATAATCTCTGTTAGCAAAACATGCAGATATAACCAGGGTCTCAAATGTCTTTAGTAACCTTTTCCTTGTTGTGAAAGTATCTCCATGATCTGGAAGTGACAACTTGTGAGAGTCAGATCTGGTGTGTTGATCATACTTTCCCAAGGTCCTCTCTATAAAATTTATGCAAAAAAAGAAGGATTTCTTTTCTCATGTTCTTCGACAGACAAGAGGTTACCAAATAGGTTCTATTACATTGGTTGAAAGGAACAACCTAAAATAATGAGGATAGATCACATCCTTTCAAGGTGCTACACAGTCCTCTCAAATCCTGAGTGTTAACAAGGAAGTAAAATTGCTTCCCCAGCTCCAAAATGACATAAATAATTTTCTATCTGACTCTGAGTGTCCTGTTTGATCCACAATGTTGCTCGGCCTTTGAAGGAGGTTAAATTTGGGTACCAACAAAACCTAAGACCCTTTACCACTAACTTGGATATTTGTATCCTTCCTTTGGCTTCTTATTGATTTATCTTGGAAATGGATTGGTTATCTACACAGAGATCTAGATTTCATTATTACAATAAGGTTATATCTTGTACAGACAATTTGAGGGTTTAGTCAGTGATAGCTAGAGATAGAAGACCCATCTCTATTCGCATTGTTTTTTATATGCAGCTTAAGCGGTGTGCACGACATGGGTGTAAATTATATGATATTATAGTTAGCTATAGGTTAGAGTATGGGGCTAGTGGAACTTTACTTGATCTAATCATGTACACATGAAGAGAATGAGGAGCACCTTCGCCAGGTTCGACAGTGTCTTCGTGAACAAAAAATTTATGGGAACCTAGAGAAGTGTGCATTATTCTAGTCAGAGGTGCAGTATTTGGGTCATATTATTTATGGGGAAGGTATCACAACTAATTCTTCTAAGATTAGATCTATTATGTATTGGTCAGCATCTACTAGTGTGAACGAGGTGCGCAGTTTCATGGGATTAGAAGGTTACTACAGGAGGTTTTTCCAGGACTTCTCTCGCATTGTGCATCTGTTAACACTAAAATTTTCCTCCATAATTTCTATTTCATTAATGTATGTATTAGGAATAGGATGTTGTTAAGTATAATTAGTAGTAGCGTCTGATAGAAGGTAACGGCGCCGTCAGTACAGTGCCGCCAATAATGTGGAGTACGGTAACAGTCAAAGTACAATATGAATGTTGTAAAAAGTAAATATTTGTCGTAAGTGGTCCGGTAATGTTAAAATGTCAAAGTTTGGGTAATTAGAGAAGTAGGGTCTACATGATTAGGAATTAGAAATATTATATTGGTAATAAAGACAAGGAGTGAGGTCATAAATATTTTGTGTATTTTATTTGTAAAAAGTCTAAAAATGTGGAACCCATGTAAAATGATAAGGTTTATCTTATCTTAACAAATAAGCTTACATGTACAGATAAGAGTTAAGGTATGGAATATGATTCGTCAGAGTGGATTTCTTATCCTATCTTAGAGATAAGATGGATAAGCCTGGAAGTTCTATAAATAGAGAGGCCACCCCCCTCATTTAGCATAGAAGGAAGTAGTGAGAAATATAGTAGGAAGTGTGCGAAGGAAGCCATCAGTTTAAAGGTGTGTTGAAGAAGACATTAAGAGGTGTAATTGTAAAGTTTCTCCCATAGTCTTGGTGAAAGGCAAGTGAAGTCAATAACACTTGAAGTACCTCATGGGTGAGATTGTAACAATTTCATGTTAATATTATAATTTACTTTGATATTTCAGATTTGTCATCATTCCATCTTATCATTGTTGATGGTATTCTTGTGTTATGTTGTTGTTTTGTTTCCAGATTACATCCACCAAACTAAAGGCTGTGCATTAGTAAATAATCATAGCATGAGGAGTTCCCGGTGAAGAATTATCATAGTGCCGGATTGGTGATGACATTTTGGTTCCGTTTCCAAGACCATTCCTCGTTTGTGGATTTTCTGGAGAGATATTCCCACTTAGTCAAAAATCAATTAGAGGGTAACCTTGTTTTTACTGTGCATAGTAGTTACCATGGTAAAGTCATTTTTGCCATGAATAGTAGTTACCATGGTAAATTCATTTTTGCTGGAATAGTATTTACCGCAGTAAAGTCACTTTTTACCGTGAATAGTATTTACTGCAGTAACTTCACTTTTTATCGTGAATAGTGTTTACCACACTAAAGTCAGTTTTTACCGCAGTAAGTCAAGTTTTACCATAGTTTACCGTGGTCATTTCTATTTTACTGTAGAAAGGTGTAAAGTCACTTTCTAGTATAGTGATTCCAATTATTTGTACACATAAGTCTTGTTGATTGTACTTGTGAGTTGGTATTTCACGGTGGTTACTTTTGAAAATGGGAAAGATTCCTGTTTTTTCAGCTCAATCTAATGAAGATGCTTCTTCTTTCATTCAAGAGTTTAAGCGATCTTGTATTTGTAATGGCCTTATAAGAAGGGAACAATGGACTAAATTTTTTCCTACCTTTTTGGATGGTTCAGCACTTAGGTGGTTTGAAACACTAGGTGATAATGTGAAAAATTCATGGGATTTATTAACTAAAAGTTTTCTTGAAGAATTTGGTGAACAACAGAAATATGCAGATCTCATGATCGAGATCACAAAGCTATCCCAAGGAGAGAAGGAGAAGATAAGGGATTATCATGCTCGTGTTCTAGAGCTAAGGAGGAAGCTCAATGCCCAGATCCGGAAGGAAGGACTAGCGGATGGGTTGATGAATGGCGTGGATAATCTCCTCTGTAAGCACTTCATTCTTGGGATGAATCCAGAGATCAGACAACGAGTGAAGTATGACCACCCAGCTACCATTGAACAAGCAAAGGAGATTGCAAGAGGGTAAGAAGAAAGCATGGAAGAAGAGCCCAAAGAAATTGTTGCTAAAGTAGAGCCTACACCAGCACCTTTGGTCCTGAATCCACAACCACTCCCGGTGAGCACAAATATTTCTCCTAGTACATCTACTGAGTATGAAGATCTGCTAAAAAAGATGGGTCAGTTAACTATTAATCTTCTTCAAGGAAAGGAATTTAGTTCTCAGGGAGGAGATAGAGGTCCAAAAAGAAATATTTCTGAATTTGTTTGTTATGGTTGTTATAAAAAGGGTCATTATAAGTATAATTGTCCAGATAGAGCTTCTACATCTAGTAAAGGAGATAATGATAAAGGAAAAGCACCTATGAATTCTTTTGATGTAGTTGATAAGAGCAGAAATAATGAAGTAGATGTGTTTGTAACAAAAAGAAAGAAAGAAAAAGATAATCAAGATGGAAATGATCTTAAGAAGATGAAAGAAGAAACTAGTAAGAAACATAGGAGAAGAAAGTTGGGTGTGCAGGATTTTTCGATTTCACAGGGGCAAGGACCATACTCCATCTTGGAAGATCTGTCCAAAAGGCCTGTAAATATTACATATGGTCAACTCTTGGCTATGTCTTCTGAGAAGAGGCGGGAGTTGCGAGGTGGACTCAATGCTCGAAGAAGGAAGGAGGTTGAGGTCCCTGTTTTGGAGGCAGAGGCAAATCCCTATGCTCCACAAGCTGAGGTATTATGTAATGGTATTTCAATTCATGATGTCTTAGTTGATGGAGGTGCTGTAGTTAATGTAATGACCGAGTCTGTAATGAATATGTTGGGTTTAAAAATTGATCGCCCTTCAACACTTATGTTAAGGTCATTAAATAAAGGAAAAACTAAACCAGAAGGTGTAGTTTCAAATGTGGCAATATCTGTTATGGGTGTGGTATGTGTGGTAGAATTTCAGGTGATGAAAAATGGTAATGTTGCGTACCCAATGTTGCTGGGAAGACCATGGATAAGGAGAGTTCATGCAAGAAACTACTGGAATGAAGGTTTCATGACACTTGGATGTGGTAGAGAGAGGGTGAAGATAAACGTGATCCCTTGACATCATAAAGTAGAACCTGTGGATTCAAGTGATGAAACTGAGGATTGGACATCCTCTGATTACTCTAGTACCAGTGAAGTGGACACTGAAGATGAAGAAAGTGAGGTTGATGTTTCAGTCATGGATATCCTTCCAGTCACACCGACTCATGACCCCATAAAATTATTTGAAGAAGAAGTTGATGATCATCTCCAACAAATAAAGATTGGTGATGCTGTGATGGAGAGTGAGAATGAATCCTACCTCCAGCTCTTTCGAAGGTACATACACATATTCAATTTTGATTACAAAGAACTCCGTCAAGTAAGTTGGGTAGAACATTCTATTGATCTAGTAGATGGTGCTAAGCCCATAAAGCAAATTCCATATAGAATGAATCCTAATTTTTCCAAGACTGTAAAAGAAGAAATAGATAAGTTGCTTGATGCAGGATTCATATTTGCTGTGGAGAATTTAGAATGGGTTTCTCCCATTGTGATCTCAATAAAAAATAATGGGAAGCTACGCATTTGTGTTGACTACAGGAAGCTCAATAAGGCAACAAAGAATGATCATTACCCTCTTCCTTTTTCAGATCAGATCTTGGACGAAGTAGCTGGCGAGGACTGCTATAGTTTTGCTGATGGATATAGCGGCTACAACCAAGTTCGTATAGTAGAGAACGATCAGTTGAAGACCACGTTCACCACTCCTTGGGGAACGTTTGCTTATAGAGTTATGCCTTTTGGGTTGTGTAATGCTCCAGCAACATTCCAATGTTTGATGAATAGGGTGTTCGAACCCTACATTGGGAACTTCATTAGAGTATTTCTAGATGATTTTTGCATCTATGGGAGCAAGTTGGACCACCTGCACCAGATGGAGATAGCATTTCAAAGGTTAGATGAAGCACAAGCCTCACTAAACCCTACAAAGTGTGTCTTTGGATGTTCTAAAGGTATTTTGTTAGGACATGTTGTATCCAGAGATGGTATTAGTATTGATCTTGATAAAGTTTCAAAAGTCAAAGAGTTACCATTTCCTATGAATAGAAGTAAGTTGAGATCATTTTTAGGCCATGTGGGTTACTATAGAAGGTTCATCAAAAATTTCTCAAAGATTACACAGCCACTAACCCAGTTCTTGAAGAAGGATGTTACTTATAAACTAGGAAATAAAGTGCATGAAGATTTTGAACAACTCAAGGAAGCCCTGGTGTCTTCACCTGTTCTAAAGAATCCAGATTGGAGCAAGCCATTCATTGTGTACACTGATGCCTCAGATGCAGCACTAGGAAGTACTCTGAGCCAAAAGGATGAAAATTGGAATGAACATCCAGTTTACTTTGGGAGCAGACAAATGAGTAGTGCTGAGGTAAATTATACTGTAACTGAAAAAGAGGCTCTGGCTATCATTTTTGTTGTAAAGAAGTTTAGGAATTACTTGCTAGGGAAAAAATTTCTAGTTGTAACAGATCATCAGGCTCTAAAATATATTGTAAATAAGCCTAACCCATCAGGGAGGATAGCAAGATGGATAATTTTTCTACAATAATTTGAATTTGATATTATAGATAGGCCAGGAAAGAAGCATGTCAATGAAGATGCACTCTCTCGAGCCTATGATGGTTTAGGATCATCTTGTGATGATGATGATTTCCACTGATGTAGCATTGTTATCCCTTGACACAATCCCTAGTGAATACATAGATATTTAGAATTATCTGAATGAATTCAAGTTTCCTGATGGTGCCAATGCAAAGACTAAGAGAAATATTACTCAAGCCAGTCGTCCATATTCTATTCTACATGGAGTATTATTTCGAATAGGACATGATGGATAGTACAAGAGGGTAGTTGGACGTGATCAAGGGAAGGAACTACTAGAATAATTCCACAATGGTACATCTGGAGGGCACTTCTCTGGAAAACTTACAACAAGAAGGATCTTGGATGCAGGTTATCACTAGCCCACTCTTTTTAAAGATTGTTATAATTATTGTAAGACATGTGATATTTGTCAAAAACATGGTAACCGTAAGACTTCATCAGCTCCATTATGCCCTATTCTTCCACTTGGTCCCTTTGAAAAGTGGGGAATAGACATTGTAGGTCCACTTCTAACTACCTCATGCCAAAATAAGTATATTGTAGTTGCCACGGATTATTTAACCAAGTGGGTTAAAGCTAGGCCATTGAAAACAGCTTCCATGGATGAAGTGGCAAGGTTCATAGATGAACGCATTGTCACCAGATTTGGTTGTCCATTAGAAATTGTAATAGATCAAGGAAGCCACTTCATTAATGAGGTGGTAGAAGCCCTAGTCAACAAGTTTTCTATTAAGCACAGGAAGACAACAACATACAAGCCAAGCGCAAATGGACAGGTGGAATGAATTTTTTTTTGTGTTGTGTCAAATTCTAGCAAAAGATGCAGCCTTGTAGGTACATAAATGGGATAAGAGGATTCATGCAGCATTGTAGGCATATAGGGCAACATCAAAGTCAGCAACAGGATACTCCCCATTTTAGTTGGCTTATGGCATTGATCCAGTTCTTCCTATTGAGTTTGATATTCCCACGGTCAGAGTAATGGAAAATGAAAGAATGGATGAAAGTGATTCAGTAAAAGAAAGGTTGGTACATCTTCATTTGCTAGAGGAAATGAGGGAAATAACTAAGGATACAAGCTATAAGAAGAAAATGAAGAAGAAGGAATACTTTGATCAAAAGATCTGGTGGTCTCCGTTTCATGTGAATGGCTTGGTTCTAGTATATGATTCCAGATATAAAAAAAGAAGACAGAAAATTTCTTCCAAAATGGATGGGGCCCTACAAAATAGTAGCTGTGCATGAAAATGGTACGTACCGACTGGAGGAATTGGATGGACACTCCCATTACGAAATGGGTCAACCACGACAAGTTGAAGATTTTCTAAGCACCATAATAGTCTACTTCGAGGACGGAGTAGAAGCTAGGAAGGGGGAAGATGTCGACACTAAAATTTTCCTCCGTAATTTCTATTTCATTAATGTATGTATTAGGAATAGGATTTTGTTAAGTATAATTAGTAGTAGCGTCTGATAGAAGATAACAATGATGCCAGTACGACACCGCCAATAATGTATAGGACGGTAATAGTCAAAAGTACAATAGGAATGTTGTGGTAAAAAGTAAATATTTGTCGTAAGTGGTCCGGTAATGTTAAAATGTCAAAGTTTTGGTAAGTAGAGAAGTAGGGTCTACATGATTAGGAATTAGAAATATTATATTGGTAATAAGGACAAGGAGTGAGGTCATAAATATTTTGTGTATTTTATTTGTAAAAAGTTTAAAAATGTGGAACCCATGTGAAATGATAAGGTTTATCTTATTTTAAAAGATAATCTTACATGTACAGATAAGAGTTAAGGTATGGAATATGATTTGTCAGAGTGGATTTCTTATCCTATCTTAGAGATAAGATGGATAAGCCTGGAAGTTCTATAAATAAAGAGGCCACCCCCCTCATTTAGCATAGAAGGAAGTAGTGAGAAATATTGTAGGAAGTGTGTAAAAGAAGCCACCAGTTTAAAGGTGTGTTGAAGAAGCCATTAAGAGGTGTAATTGTAAAGTTCTCCCATAGTCTTGGTGAAAGGCAAGTGAAGTCAATAATACTTGAAGTACCTCATGGGTGAGATTGTAACAGTTTCATGTTAATATTATAATTTCCTCTAATATTTCAGATTTATCATCATTCCTTCTTATCATAGTCTATGGTATTCTTTTGTTATGTTTGTTGTGTTTCCAGATTACATCCACCAAACTAAAGGCTGTGCATTAGTAAATAATCATAGCATGAGGAGTTCCTGGTGAAGAATTATCATAGTGCTGGATTGGTGATGACAATACTGTACTTCATAATTTCATGCACAAACATCAATTACCTTTAGTCAGATAGATTTGAGCAAGCCTTGAGGACATTGAAGGAATGCCTTATGAAAACACCCATTGTTTTAGTTTCAGATCCACAGGGAGAGTTCTTTTTTGGCGCTAATGCTTCTTTGGTAGGATTAGGAGTTGTATTGATCCAAGAGGGCCATGTAGTAGTACTTGATTCTCGTAAATGCAAGGATTATGAGCTCAATTATTTGGCTCATGACCTTGAGTTTGCAGTAGTGGTGCATGCTTTGGTTCGATGGAGATATTTCCTTTTAGGAAGGAGATTCATTCTCAAGACTGATCACTTGAGTCTTTGTCACCTCTTCACCTAGCTTAATCTCAATGCTCACCAGTGGCATTGGATGGAGTTACTTTCTAAATAAAACATGGAGATAGAGCATGTGAAGGGGAATGAGAATGTTGTTGTGGATGCCTTGAGTCATCGAAGCCATTTGGTTATGGCTACAATAGTAGGTACATACTTAAGGAATAGAATTTTGCAGCAACTTCCACATGACATCTTCTACCTTTTAGTCAGAGCATAGATCAAGTCTAAGATACCACTTGAGGGTAAGTTTGATGGATTTTCATTAGATGCAGATGATATTATTCGACACAGAGGTTGGATATATGTTATCAAATATGGAGGATTGAGGCAGGATATCCTTGTATAGGTACATTGTGCACCCTATTCAGCCCATTGAGGGGTGAAGAAGATACACACCACCTTGAGACAATTGTACCATTGGAGAGGGATATGGAGATATGTGGCTCATTTTATGTCTCATTGTTTAGAGTGATAGAAGTTGAAGGCCAAGAATCAACATCTAGCTGGCCTTGTATATCCTCATGCCATACTAGAGTGGAAATGGAAGACCATTTCCATGGATTTCATTGTAGCGATACCTACGTTGAGATGCCACCATGATACCATCATTGTCATGGTTGATTTTGATGAAAGTACATCATTTTTAACTTGTAATGACCACCTATACAGCTAGTGCAGTGGCACGAGTATATCTAGATGAGATTTTTAGGATGCACGATATTCTACAGAAGATCATTTGTGACCATGATCCCTTGCACATTTCTCACTTTTGGAGCACCATGCAACATTCTCTCAGGATGAACAACAACTTTAGTACAACTTATCACCCTGAGACAAATTGAAAGAAGGAGCGGGTGAATCGGATCGTGGAGGACATGCTTAGGATGTACATCATAGACCATCAATCGATGTGGGATGAGTACTTATATTTAATGGAGTTTTCCTACAACAACCATTGTTAGAGTTCAATTGGTATGGATCCATTTCAGGAATAGTATCATAGGGAGTGCATGACACCACTGAGTTGGGACATATTAGAGGGTAGGATTTCTCTTGGTCTGGCTTTGTTTTAGGATATGGAGCAGTAGGTTTTCATGATTAGACAAAGATTACATGAGGCTCAGGATAGAAAAAATAAATATGCAAAATAGTGGAGGAAAGATCTAAGTTTTGAGGTGGGAACGAAGGTGTTTCTTTGTGTCATGCCCCATAAGAGCCCTATCCATTACAGAAAAGTCTCTAATATTGCTCATAGGTTTGTGGGTCACTTTGAGATCTTGGAGTATATCGGTTATTTTCCTTATCATCTAGCATTGCTACCAAACTTGTCTCACATCAGGGATATATTTCATGTTTATGTGCTTAGGAAGTACATCCCATATCCTTTTCATGTATTGGATTGGACTGTATTATAGGTGCATGATCAGGGGTAGGTGATGGTGAAGCCTATCCTTATTTTAGAGCGTAGGACCCTAAGAATTTAAGGTAGAGAGATTGATTAGGACCATGTCCATTGGGATTGATATAATGAGACAACAACTACATGGGATGATGCCACACCTTTAAGGAAACAGTTCCCACACTTATTTCAATGAATTCCAGGAGGAAGTCAATTCTATGGGGAGGGCGATGTAGTGTCCACTCCTCTTTGACATTGATATTACTATGATTTTTCTTATTATATCAATTGGAGTTATAGACATTGTTATCATATTTTAGATATTGACAAATGGACATTGTTATATTTAACTAGTTTATTTGATAGATAGTATGGATGTTTATACTTATGACATGATTTACAAGATCGATTATATGCATGGATTGACATATCACTATTTGATGATCTTGATCTACTATTGTACTAACACATGGGATGTGATATATAGATGTTCTAGATTATTTAGTTGATTTTGTGATCTTATTGCCAATTGAGCAATTGATCAAATTGAAATTATGAACAATTAGGGAATTACTTGTTTTTCTGATGATTTAGTTATGATATTTAATTATATGAATTAATATTTATATGCGTGTGTTTTATTATCTCAATCTCGTTAATATGGCCATGAGGCTACAAAGGTAATGTTTTGCTTTTTACAGGCAATTGCAACACAACAAATAAAAAGAGTGATAGGAGACCAACAGTGAAGGAATTTAGGGTATTGGTAGTAAGTCACCTTGGCAACTAGTGTAAATGTATGATGTTTTCTTTGTAAGATTGTTATGAGGTCCTCATTGAGGGGTGGCCTAAAATGTGACATTTAGTAAATTTTTGGTTTTTTCATTTTGGTTTCTTTATTTGTGAGAAATTGTATTTTGTTAGTAATTTGAGTCACTTTTATTATCGGTTGTTAAGTACTTCTTTTACGTTAATTACACTTTATTAGTTAATGCAAATTAGGATGTGAAAAAGGCGGTAATTAATGTGAGTAGGAAACTTTTGGTTTGTGTTGGATTTAAAAGGTATTTTATTGATTTTGACTGGTGTGTACTCAACCTTACATGTAAATTTCGGATTTTTACTTTCAAGGCCATTTTGAAGGCTTGTGGGACAAGTTAAGCTTGTCCCACACCAATTAAAGTCACCCAACCACTATGCCTATGATGTGAGGGGATTATTTTAGTCCTTTTTGTGTTTTTTAATGGAGAAAAGAGAAATTAATTACATGTTTCTTACAAGAGTTTTTAATATTTTCCTTTGGGGGTGTGCATTTGGGTTTGAGTGTGTAAGAGGGTTGTCATTTCCTCAACCACTAATTTATTATGCTTCAGGGTTTGGTTTTCAACTTGTGATGTGGAATTGAGGAAACATGATATGACATCCTACATGGAGCCACGTTGCCTCTCCATCTTATCTATTCTATTTTTTCTAATTTGTTTGAGGATTTGGGGGTTATTTTTTTATTTTTTGTCTCTTGCATTTGGAGGTGATTTAGTTTGGGAGTTCTTGTTATTATCACCAAAAAATAGTACCCTTTTATTTTTCATGCATGTGTGAATGAGAAAACGGTGTTTTTTGGTAACATTGGATCATCTCTAAAGCTGTGGGGGTTTGAGATGACCCTTTAGAGAAGGTTGGTTCCTACTATTAAAATACCTGCGATAATCTACTCTAATGCAAGAAAAATATCTCATCCTAATCTATCTTTCCAAGGGACCAGGGAGAGAGAGAATGCGTGAAAACAAAACCTACACTAAAGAGGTAATACGCAAGAAAAGGAGGGTTGTTGATCACAATCTCAACTTCCTGAAGTGGAGAGGGGTGAGCAATGGAGAGGATGGAGAAGATGCATCACAAAACAAAGATAAAGTTCACACAGAACACCACTTCAAACCTATTAAACAAAGCTCCTAAAACTTGTAATAGACATCAAAGATATGCACAGTATACCATCAATGGCGAGAGTTAAGAAGAGATGATAAAATAAGAAAAGGATGAACAAAATATATCACGAAACAAATTTTATTGCTCCATTAGTTCACACAGTACATCATTAGTGGGCAAGAGGCAAGAAAATGCCATTACAAAGCAAAGATAGGAGGCTTAATCTTGACATTAAACCTTAGGGAAGAAAGATAGAGGGGGAAGGAGAGAAAAAATGACCAACTCTTTTACAAATGAGCCCAAGATTACAATTTATAAAATGAGAAAGAGAGAGACAATTGCAATCCTGAATTTGTCTATTCAACCACTTACAAGTTGTCATAAATGAGTGTAATAGATGGTATGTTGCTAGGAAAAGGATCCCCATGCTGTCCCATGTGCTGTAGCAGAGAGATAATGATGACCATGCCTCATTAAATGCATCCCAACCACCAATTAAAACATTGTTTCAAAATTGGAAACGTTTTCAAAAACATCAACATCAAAACTTCATTAATTTCTTCATTTATTGATTTTTGTGTGTCATTCTTGGAATCACGATTCGAACGAGACCAATTTTGTGAAAATCTTGTAAGAATTGTAAAAGTTATGGCCATTCGAAGTTTCACGTGAAAAACCATCATTTTCCTTTGTTCCTCAGATTTTCCAGTTTTCTTCAACAGTCCACAGATTTGGTTTGCTATAGCATTCCATGGATTTTTTCTGTGGATTTTGTTCTGTGGCTTTTTCGGCCTTTTTTTACAAATTTTTCTGCAGACTTTGTTTTGTGGCTTTGTTGGCCTCTTTCTGCAGCTATTTCCATGGACTTTGTTATGTGGATTTTTCCATGGCTTTGCCAACATTTTTGGGACCGACTGTCCTAGTCACTTTTTTCCGCCATATCAATACACTGACTTACGACCATTTTAGGTTTTTGGGTCCCACGAATACCTTCATCCCAAATGTTCTGTAGACCACACGGAACAAAGTCTTCCTCCTTTTCCGCATTTCATTATTTCCTTATCATTTCAGGCCCAAAATTGGTATGATGAACCTTAGTACAACCCACATGGGTTCCATCTGCAGTCGTCAGACCTGATTTGCACTAAAATAGGCCCTTGACATCATTTTTTTAGAATTTTGCAAATTTTTCTAACTCCTTGGATCTTCTTTAGAGAGGGAAGTTAGAGAAAATCCAACTGACCCCCTAAAACTTGATTTTGGACCTCAAATCATTTATACGCACTCAATCCTGAAGAATTGTCTAAGATATCAAAATTAACTTCGGGGGCTGAATTTTGGATAATAGTTTGACGACTCGTTGGGGTCACTTGCTTGCTTGGTGAAATGATCAGTGACATTGAAGTATCCATTTCATTTGAAGTCATCCTGATAAACAAAAATTTGATCTAAAATATTGAAATATGGTCCCTAAGCCACTTGAAACACTAATGGAATTAGATCTGATCTCACCAAACGCTACCTCCAATGGATTGTGCACGTGTAACAAAAAATCACCACACACACTATGTACAACAGAGAAAGATCATACGTGCCCTAAGTGGAATATGCAAAGTGTGCAAAAGCATTTGTTCTACTGAAAGCAAACATACCTAGTATACACTAAATGGAAGAAAAGGCAACTCAAAAAAATCCTCTAACTAGCAGGGAGAAGTAGCTTCCCTTTCTCAAAATAGGAATCCATGTATATGATTTGGCACTGAACATGACTATTATTATGAGTGAAAACCTGACAAGAGGTCAATATTCCACCCAAATCATAAAGGTATCAACTGGAAAAAAGACGAATACCTCTTTTAGTTTCTTTGCATTTGGATTGAAGAGGCATTACAACTGATCCTTCATACTATAAACCTCATCCTCATGCTCAGGAGAAAGAATGACTAGTGGCAACTCCTCTTTTGGCTCCAATGAAGCCAAGTATTTTATTGGGCATGGTTTGATCTATGAAGTTTTCCCATTTCTCTGAAATTCAACTCCGAAAATGGATTTTTCCTTTAGAACTTCTTAAAAAAGGAGGTTGTCTACAACACGATCTTCTTCTTCTTACACATCTACAAACAATTGATCTCCCCTTTTGGTGAATGGTATGGGAGAGATGATGACATCCTCTTACTCTTCCCCTTCCTCTGTGTTCGGTGTGGATTTTGGAAGATCAAACTCTTTGATTTTTTATTCAAGAGGCATCTTGCAATGTGTAGGTTGTGCTTACACATCCTCTTCCATAGCATGAGGTTATTGTGGTTGAAAGATGAATGATGGGGCAGTGAAATTTGTAATTTTTTTGGTCTCTTCCTCATCAAAACATTCCTCCAAGTGTGATAGGAAATCAAACTCTTCAATGTCTTGATGCAGTAAAGTCTCTCTCTCTTACACGATGATCTTGAAATATTCATTATTTTCACCGTATGAAGCTTCATCTTCAAACATGAAGCTAGTGAATTCAAAATTTTCCAAAAAATTAGATTTTTGGAGAGATTGAATGGGAAAGAGATTTGTAATCTCTTGTACAACTAGCTCATGATTTATTGCCTCTGAATTTTTTTTGGTCACCTATATATGATCCTCTTTAACTGGATTTAGAGCTAGTTCTTCTTCCTCCTCCTTGACTGATTGTGTAGCTGGAATATGATCATCTATATTTTCAAAAAAAGTGTCATCATGGAAACTAAATTTAGAGCATACAAACTAATGATATTCTTGTTCCACTGCTGCTACAAAATCATCCTTAGCCACCACTGGATCTTCAACTTTGACCTCCTCCATAGGCTTAACCAACGAGGGAATCTTTTCAATTCTGAATCTTAGAGCCAAGATCACCAAGCTTCTAATCAATTCTTCTTCTCTTCGCTCTAGTTTTTGTTTCTCTCCTTGATCGGATTTTTTATTGTTTATTCCCCAAGATGAACTTGAGACACAAATATGAGGGGTGAGTTGGGTTACAACACATTTTGCAATTTTTTTTGGTAGAGGGGAAGGTATTGATTTTGGATATTTTTGAGAGGACTTGTATTTGGAAGGGAAAAGGGAAAAATAATTGAGATGAGATGGAAGATTAGAAGATGGATAAGGGAAATCAAAACTTGGGCAGCACGTGAGGACCTAGAATCATAACACTGCTGCAATGACATTGATTGAGAAAGAGGAAAATAAAATCTATGAGGTGGTGGAATTACCCATTGACAAGGTTGTCTTGTATCTAACTCATAAGCCTCAATATCCTCAATCCACTATGCAAGTTGAGGAAACATCTCAACCATGAAATCAAGCTTTTGTTGAGGGTTGTAATGTCTTGGTAAAGGGCCAACCCATGGAAAAGGTGCCCTAAAACCAATCTTGAATGCTTTCATCTGATGTGTAGTTGTGGATTGAACCATGTCATCCTCCATCCTTTGAATCTTCTCCTAAAAATACATTGGAGGTGGATTGCACCACTCCTACTACAAGTGTGAATTCCAAGATGGGAATGAAGCCATGACTTCAAAACTTCATGAATGACAAAAGAGGAAAGATGTGGAAAGAAAATCTACAACTCAAAGAATGGGTTATTGACCAAATGGAGTCACCAAATATGCTTTACATGCTCCACTAAATGTTGAATCTCACCAAGAAAACATCAACTTGATGAAATGTAGTGATAAGGTGCTTCAAACCTATCACACCGGGTGTGTTAGAACTATTATCAAGCAGTGAGGGTTACACGGTGGTTAATGATTTGTTGCTTGTAGTGGAATACCTCTGAAATATTTAACTCTAACTTCTGTGATGTCCCACCAGGTGTGACAAAACTTTTATCACAAAAAAAACCACCCTCTGATTTTTTATGAATGTGTGAATGAGAAAATAGTGTTTTTGGGTAACATTGGATCATCTCTCAAGCTATGTGACTTGCAGGCTTGAGATGAACCTCTAGAGAAGGTTGGTTCCTACTCAAAAACTACCTACCACAATCTACTCTAATGCAGGAAAACTATCTAATCCTAATCTATCTTTCCAAGGGACTAAGGAGAGAGAGAATGCATGAAAACAAAACCTACACTAAAGCGCTGATACTCCAGAAAAGGAGGGTTGTTGATCATAATATCAACTATCTGAAGTGGAGAGGGGTGAGAAATGGAGAGGATGGACAAGATTCATCATAGACCAAAGATAAATTTCACACAGAACACCACTTTAAACCCATTAAACGTAACTCCCAAAACCTGTAATAGAAATCAAATATATACGTAGTATACCCTACGATGGTGAGAGGTAACAAGAGATAGTAAAATAAGCAAAGGATGGAAAAAATGTGTCACGCAATAGATTTTATTGCTCCATGAGTTCACACAGTACATCATTAGTGGGCAAGAGGAAATAAAATGACATTACAAAGCAAATAGAGGAGGATTAAGCTCTACATTCAGCCCTAGGGAAGAAAGAGAGAGGGGGAAGGAGATAAAACAAGACCAAATCCTTTACAAATGAGCCAAAGATTACAATTTATAGAATTGGAAAGAGAGAGAGAATTTAAATCCCAAACTTGTCTCTTCAACCACTTTCAAGTTTTCATAAATGAGTGTAATTGATGGTATGTTTCTCGCAAAAGGCTCCCCATGTTTTCTCATGTGTTGTAACAAAGAGATAATGATGAACATGCCTCATTAAATGCATCCCAACTACAAATTAAAACACTATTATGAACCTAGACATGTTTTTAGCAAAATCAACATCTAAAATTCATCAATTTCTTCATTTCTTTATTTCTGTGTGGCGTGACAGAACTTTTATCACAAAAAACAACACCCTCCAATTTTTCATGCATATGTGAATGAGAAAACCAATTTTTTGGGTAACATTGGATCATCTCTTAAGATATGTGACTTGTGGGCTTGAGATGACCCTTGAGAGAAGGTTGGTTATTACTCCTAAACTACCTACCACAATCTACTCTAATGTAGGAAAACTATATAATCCTAATATATCTTTCCAAGGGACCAGGGAGAGAGAGAATGCATGAAAACAAAACCTACACTAAAGCGGTGATACACCAGAAAAGGAGGGTTGTTAATCAAAATATCAACTGTCTGAAGTGAAGAGGGGTGAGAAATGGAAAGATGGACAAGATGCATCAAAGACCAAAGATAAATTTCATACAGAACACCACTTCAAACCCAACTCCCAAAACCTGTAATAGAAATCAGATATATGCTTAGTATAC
This sequence comes from Taxus chinensis, assembly GCA_019776745.2. Lineage (NCBI taxonomy): Eukaryota > Viridiplantae > Streptophyta > Pinopsida > Cupressales > Taxaceae > Taxus > Taxus chinensis. The sequence goes on from CM034149.1 coordinate 145,293,755, forward strand.
CTTGCAATGGTGAGAGGAAAGAAGAGACAATAGAATAAGCAAAGGATAGAAAAAATGTGTCACAAAACAGATTTTATTGCTCTATGAGTTCACACAGTACATCATTAGTGGGAAAGAGGAAAGAAAATCCCATTACAAAGCAAAGAGAGGAGGCTTAATCTCCACATTCAACCCCAGGGAAGAAACAGATAGGGAACATGAGAGAAAAAATACCAACTCCTTTACAAATGATCCCAAAATTACAATTTAGAGAATTGGAAAGAGAGAGAGAGAGAATTGGACTCCCAAATTTGTCTCTTCAACCACTTGCAAGTTGTCATAAATGACTGTAATTGATTGTATGTTTCTTACAAAATGCTCCCTCTCATGTGCTACAGCAGAGAGATAATGATGGCCATGCCTCATTAAATGCATCCCAACTACCAATTAAAACATTGATATGAAGTTGGACATGTTTTCAGCAAAATCAACATAAAAAATTAATCAATTTCTTCATTACTTGAATTCTTTGCTACGTGACAAAAATTTTATCACAAAAAAATAGCACCCTCTGATTTTTCGTGCATGTGTGAATGAGCAAATAGTGTTTTTGGGTAACATTGGATCATATATAAAGCTATGTGACTTACGGGCTTGAGATTACCATCTAGAGAAGGTTTTCCTCGTGTTCCTAAACTACCTACCACAATCTACTCTAATGAAGGAAAGCTATCTAATCCTAATCTATATTTCCAAGGGACTAGGGAGAGAGGGAATGCATGAACACAAAACCTACACTAAAGTGGTTATACACCAAAAAAGGAGAGTTTTTTATCACAATCGCAACTGTCTGAAATGGAGAGAGCTGAGAAATGGAGAGGATGGACAAGATGCATGGTAGACCAAATATAAAGTTCACACAGAACACCACTTCAAACCCATCAAACACAACTCCCAAAACCTGTAATAGAAATCAGATATATGCACAGTATACCCTGCAATGGTGAGAGGCAAGAAGTGACAGTAAAATAAGCAAAGGATGAACAAAATGCATCATGAAATAGATTTTATTACTCCATGAGTTCACACAGTACATCATTAGAAGGAAAGAGGAAAGAAAATGACATTACAAATAAAAGAGAGGAGGATTAAGCTTCACATTCAACCCTAGGGTAGAAAGAGAGAGGGGGCAGGAGAGAAAAAAATGCCAACTCCTTTACAAATGAGCCAAAGATTACAATTTATAGAATGAGAAAGAGAGAGAGAATTGAAATCCCAAATAATTCTCTTTAACCAATTGCAAGTTGTCATAAATGAGAGTAATTGATGGTATGTATCTTCGAAAAGGCTCCCCATGTTGTCTCATGTGCTGCAACAGAGAGATAATGATCACCATGCCTCATTAAATGCATCTCAACTACCAATTAAAACACTGATATGAAGCTGGACACATTTTCAGTAAAATCAAATAAAAAAATCATCAATTTCTTCATTTCTTGATTTTTGTGCGTCAGGATTGCAATCATGATTCCAATGAGACTAATTTTGTGAAAATATGTTAAGCATTGCAAAAGTTCTGGCCATTCCAAGTTTCCCACGAAAAACTATCATTTTCTCTTATTCCACTGATTTGGTTTACTACAGAATTCCGTGGATTTTTCTCTAGATTTTGTTCTGTGGCTTTTTCTGTGGGCCTTGTTCTGTGGCTTTTTCTATAGCTTTGTCATCTTTTTTCTACGTCTTTTTCTTCAGAATTTGTTCTGCATCTTTTTCCGTGGACTTTGTTTTGTGTCTTTTAGCATGGATTTTTTAGCCTTTTTGGGCCCAAATGCCTCAAACACATTTTCCACCATATCCGTAATACACTGACTTGTGGCCATTTTGTGTTTTTGGGCCCCACGTGTACCTTCATCCCAACTGTCCCGCCGATCATGCGGGAAAAAATCTTCCACCTTTTTCACATTTCACTATCTGATTAGCATTTTGGGCCTGAATTTCATATGATGAACCTTAGTATGACCCGCATTGGTTCCATCTGCAGCCGTCAGACTTGAATTGTACTAAAATAGGCCCTTGACATTTACTTTTTAGAATTTTGCAAATTTAGCTAACTCCTTGGATTTTCTTTGGATAGGAAAGTTAGAGAAAAGCTAAGCGACCCCTTAAAAACCTGATTTTCGACCTCAAATCATTTTTGTTTTCTCAAGCCTGAAGAAATTGTGGAAGTTATCAAAATTACCTTGGGGGGTGAATTTTGGATAACGCTTGTTGGAATTGGAAATAGCTTGTGATTTCTTGGAAATGGAAAGGTTGGAACTTTCTTGTGGATTGGGACTTTTGCAATGGCAAGGTAGAGTCTTCACCCTTGTTTTATTTTACTATTTTACATTGCATATGTTTGTGAATGAATGTTTATTGCATGTGTGATTTTGGAAAGTAGAATAGCCTTAGGATGTGTAAGAGAAAGTGGAAATGGAGATAAAATTTAAAGGGAGAAATAAGAGTTTTTATTAGGATGGATTTGGGTTGGGGTTCCCCACCTTGTGATAAGAAATTTTTTTTCTTATCTTGTTGTGGGAGGCATAAGCATGAGTTAGACATAAGATTTGTTTTTCTTGGAGCGAGGAATAAGATGTTTTTGGGTTGTGATTGAGTTCTTGGAGGTTTTAAGGGGGGAACCAAAAACCTTACGAGGCATAAGATGATTCCCCATGTTCATTCCTCTTCTTGGCTTGAGTTTAGAGCCTTTGTGTGGGAGACTTGGGTGTGTTAATGTGATTTTTTTGTTGTTACTCTTATTGTGTTGTTTTTTTGGATTTAATGTTATTGTGGAATCCTTTTTAAGTTGTTAATGGTTGTTTAATACTCTATATTGTTTCATTGATGGGGCTTGGGGGACAATGCAAAAGAAGTATTCTCTTCCTCATTGGATTATTGGTTAGGTGGAGAGTGTTTCCTACTACCCCATTTTGGTTGATGTGTTTTGAATTTTGGAAGAAAGTGGAGCTCAAGTGAAGAATGATCTTAGTTGCATTTGGAGAACAAAAACAATATCGCTCTTTGTAAAAAAAATTACCATGTTCTCTCCATTTTAATGGAGGGCTTATAACTTGCATTTTTAAGAATTTCAATCTCTTTTAAATATGTTGAGAAATAATTTATTTATATTGAGATCCAAAAATGTATGTGTGTTGGAAAGTAAGCAAAAAAAAATTGCATTCTCTACTATATATATTAATTCATTTTGAAAACTTTACTAATAGTGGTTTGAATGGAAAAAATTGCATATTAAATGTGTTAGTTCTTGTGAAAGTAAACTACCAAATCTTGCATTGGTTAGATGAAGTAGAAAACTTGAAATATGCTTGAAATGGAAATGCAAATATTTCTTTCAATTTAAGTTCTTTCATTGCCTCTAGAGTGTGATATGTATTTAATTGAAAAATATTGAGAATCTTGTTGAAATTCACTTGTTGATTGAAATGGTTGTCACTTATATCTTGTGAAAGAAAAGGAATAGTTACTTTTTCTTTTTTTTTGAATGAAATTCATATTGGAGTATTTAAATGAAAAATATTGAGAATCTTGTTGAAATTCACTTGTTGATTGAAAGTCACTTATATCTTGTGAAAGAAAAGGAATAGTTACTTTTTCTTTTTTTTTGAATGAAATTCATATTGGAGTATTTAAATGAGTATTTAAATTATAATTTCTAGTCTTCTCCTTACTAGTTATAGTTGGTTGAATGAGAAATTATAATAGTTTGCTCAATTTCACTTTTATTTGAATAGGTAGAAAAATTTTCAATTCCTTGACTTGTTCTTCTATACACTAAACAACTTGTTGATCATTTATATAAAGCAAACACAAAAAAATAACATAACTATGATTATATTTAATTATATAAATTTATTTATAAATGTATATTTATTAATTATTTTTTAAAATGTACTTATATATCTATTAAAAATTAATAGAAGTATTTTCTCTGTTAATTAATGATTTTAAATATATATATATATATAGAAAGAAAACAAAAAAATAATAATAAATTTTTGTATTGTGTTTAGTGTTAGGGCTGCCATCGGCGTGTGTTGTTGGGGACTTTGTATTTGTTTAAGTGGGGAATGGTGGAGGTTCGTTGACCCCACTCCCCACTAGCTATGAGATGGGGGGTACGGTCGGAGACACCCCACCCCCCCCCCCCCCCCCCCGAATGTATAAACATTACCAATATATAAAAACATTGTCACTGTTAATAAATAGCCGGAAGAACCAATTTCAACGCAGTCTATGGAATTTGGGCCTTCGGTTGCGGCAATAGAAAATAATACACACACACACACACACACATACTTTTTTATATTCAAAGTAAATTTCACATTATATTGAAATATTATTTAGATAAAAAAAAGAAATAAATATGTATATACATATATATAAACATATAGCTATATATATGACGTATATAAACCCAAATGAATGGTGTATATACACTATTTTTAAGCTAGAATTGTTAAAATAGGGAAAATACCCATATACCCAATAGGGAAAATATAACGAAATGACTCTATAGCAATAAAAAATATAGACAAATATTAAAAAGGGTCCAAATAGAATGAACAATGAAATGATAAATATCCATCCTTAGATCCATTATCCTTCCATGGCTTCCTTATCATTTTTCTCCTCCGAAGCTACCAAACAAAAATGAGAAAAGACGTCAAAATAATGAATAAGAGGTTTCTTAAAATAAGTTTAGGGTTAGTTTTAATCCCTAAGATCCAAAGGCTCATATTTAATCCATCCAATTGCTAAGAAACATCCCTACAAAATTTAGGTGAGAATTAGGTTGGAATATCTTTTAAATAAAATGCATGTGTAGCATTTGAATGGGGCCACTTAAAAGTTGTAGGAGGTTAATGTTTTTTGTGACCTTAATGTTTAGTGTGTGAATCTTAAAATAAAATCCCTTGACTCTTTATTTTATTAAAATCAAATTACTCAATAGTAACTATAGGCAATATTAATATTTAGGATTAAATTTATTTATATTTAATTTAATGGGAGGGTAAGTTTAGACTTAGTCCTAGAATAATAAAGTATTAAATGACCTTAGGACTATGTTACTAAATAAAATAAAGATTGCTACAAGCATATTTTAAGTCTAAACTGGGAAATTAAATAATATTAATTAAATGATAATTAAAACAAATATAATACTAATCGAGAAATAAACTAAACCTAGTTGAAAGTTACACTAGTTTTAACAAAAACAAAAAATTATTCCTAAAATTTTTTAAATTAATTTTTAGGTTGTCTTGGGTTTTGTACGGGAAATTTTTAGGGCGTTACATGAGAGGTCTTACATATCATGATGTGATTGGATACTCTACAAAATTATTATGTAAAACTAAATAGCCACTATATATTACTATGACAACTATGAGGTTGTACTATAACAACTATTGGTTATTGTGTGATCAAGACTCATTTAAAATATTGGACCATGTTAGCCTATTGGCCCCTCTCCCCTATGTGATTTTAATTAATTTAATTTCCCTCTCCCCTATGTGATTTTAATTAATTTAATTTCAAGAATGATATCCCATCCAATATTATATTTTATTTGGCATATGAGAATTAATTTAATTCTTATGTATTCTACGATGATGTCATATGCTCATGGTAAAACAAGAAAAATAATAGTACTAAGTAGTGTAAATTTTACTGGCTAATCTTCACTAATTCACGAATATTTGGGTTTTTGAAATTTGGATTTGGTTATTTTTGTGGTGTTAGGTTCCTTGTTATTTAGCCTCAATTTTTTGGCTACAAGTTAATTTTTTGGGTTGATTTGCCTAGCATTTCTAGTAATATCCAAACTTTAATATTCAAATCCCCTTTACCATGTACAAAAAGGATAAAATTTTTATCGGTTGGTAGCATTTTGTTACAGGCATAAAATTTCTTTTGGCCCACATCAATTCGTTGTATTCGTCAAGATTTCAAAAGTCAGTTTTTTGAAATTCACCAAGTAATATCTATGATGATTTTTCGAGTGTCTTAAACTTTACCCTATTCTCAAGGGACAATAATCATCCTCTAAGGGATAGATATTGAAAAAATAGAGAAACAAATACATAGATAAATCCTCATTTCCCTACCTTTTTAAAGAATTACAATCACCCAAGTGATCATAAATATTATGTAAAATAAATTGATTCTAAATAACCACGAAAAATAAAATGATACATATACTGTAAAGAAAATCTAATTTTCATCATATGAAAACAAACAATACTAATTTAAACATGTTAATAAAATAAAAGGATGCAAAAAAAAAAAAATTCTTTATTTTGATTTTTGTGATGTGTGCAAATTAAAAGAAAAATACAAAACACTTCAAAGTTGAATTGTTTTTATCAAAATTAAAAAAACAAAAACTAACAAAAAGGCGTGGTTAATATGATGAATTTCAATATTACCTTTAGTGTTACAAACACTAAAGATAATATTAGACTCTTTAATGTTAGAGACAACAAAACAACTTTGCAATAAGGATTATAATAAAGAACAACAATGGTATAAAATTTTAATAGGATAAATGAATAGAAACTAAATAACTTGTACTTTAAATGCACCCATAGCAATATTCAAAGACATTTAAGATACAAATAAATGATATGATCCAATAAACAATAACATTGACGTTCACTACGAGGGTAGGAGTGATAAGAAGGATCACACTTCATGTTAATAGAAGCAGTAAAATCATCTAAATATTTTCCCTACACATTACATGTAGATCAGATTGATCATTGCACTCATTAAAAGCATAGTTACTAAATAGGATGGAATAACTTCCACTTTCCGCATTTTTATGTTTTTCAATTTTTATTATATAAAACACTGTAAAACATTATAATATACTAAAAATAGAAAATTAAACTAATCGAATCTAAAATATATATATTATTGTTATTTATTATTAGTTTACAACATGATTTATATAAAACAACTAGCAATCCAAGGATTATTTAATTTTCAGCAGTATTTAAAAAAAATTGTTAATTGTTTTGTAGTGTTTAGAAGATTCTCTGTCAATAGTATCATTACAATTTTAATTAGTAAAACAAATCATATTTATTAAATGTATAATTTATCATGTTTTTTTGTATTTATCATATTTTTTCGATGAACCGTATTTATTTCCATAATTAAACTCTATTGTTTAATATTCTTACTACAAAAATTGTTAGATCTTGATTGAAACCATAAAAAATAAGTGTACTCCAATTTTTCATTGTACACACGTGTAAAAAAATAATGGATGCTTTAAATCAAATATATCCAGAAAAATAGTATTTGAGGGTCTGCATCATACAAATGAATCCGCTAGATTTATTTTAGGAAATTTTCTTGTCCCTTCTTGATAATAAACTTTTTCTTGAAAATACACAAAAAAAAATCCACAACTTTCAGATCTTCTAATGCAAACTAGTTCTGATAAACATTTTCTTCTATCCTTACATTTAGAAACTCCCCGAAAACACGTGGCCATTATTACTAGCAATTAATATTATTTTTCAAATGTATGGATAACCATTCAATCAATTAGTTGTTAGAGTAATATTTTCAAGTAGGGGCACCTCTTAGGTGCATTACCACTTCACATCCCTTTATTAAAGATTAATTATAAACTTTATTAAAATGTGTTGGTCCCCACATATTAATTAAATATTTTGATTTGATTAGAGAGTGAAAAGGTGCACCAAAGTGCAACCGATTCACCCACCCTATTTAATAGGGTGATCCCTCACGAAAGTAGGGATCGGGTAAATTTTTAATTGTAAAATTGTGAATTAGTGAAATTGTAAACATTGTGAAATACTATTTCAACATTTTAATTGTTGTGTAATTGATTTTATAGGATTGAAGAGGAAGTAGTGGTACAAAGTATTAGTTTTTGGTAAATTTAAATAGAGGGAGTGTTTTATTTTGAAGAAGGGTTTTTACTTTCGGGTTTTTCCCATCTTTCATTTAATTTATTAAATTTATGCACATTACTTAAACCTAATTTCCTTCCCCAAAGATCTTAGGAAGCCCTATCAATTTTATTGCAAAGATTAAAATATGTATAATTGATGCTTGAAAGCAACTAGATGCATAAAGGAATTCTCCTCTTCAATATAATTAATTTTATAATGGAACTACTTACAACTCCCATGAAGGAGGATAAAAAAAATGTTTAATTATCTAGTGAAAATTAAAAACGTTAAAGCACCATTAGAAGGATGTATTTGTGAATTATTTCAAGATAAATTATTTTATTTGATTATTTAGATAAACATCCATTAAAAACTCTAAAACTAGTCTCTATTCTGAACTCTAAATACCAAAATGAAATTCAAAACTTCCTTAGAGATGTTGTACTATATATATAGGGGAAAATTCTATTATTGGATCTAAAAGTTGTGGGAATGTTAAATTGAAAAATAGAACAATTAAGAATGTCTTATTCTTTCCTCATATGAAAAAAAATCTTTTTTCTTGCTTACAATTAACCAAATAAAATTATAAAGTTGTGCTATTGCAAAATAAATGGTATGTGCAAAGTTAACTCAGTAATGTTATTGCATCTGGTATACAGAAAAATGGCTTATATATTTTTAATGGATTTGTTTCTGAATCTTGTTTTTCTTCTAGTTTTAGAAATGATCTTCAACTTTTGCATGGCAGTTTAAGATGTAAATTTAAGGAGCATCTATGATAACTCTCACCTAAACCTTGTAATAAGTCTCCCTAAAATGAAATCTAATCATGTAATATGTGAAATTTTATTATGTCATAAGAAACACATAGAACCATTTGACAAACATGACAATCTAAATTCATCTCACATGTTAGAGTTTATTTATGGTGATATGATAGGTCCAGTTGAAGTTCCATCTCTTAGTGGAGCCTTCTATGATATATGCTTTATTGATGATTTCTCTAAGAGGTCTTGGTCATACTTTATTAATAAAAAGCCTTATGTCTTGTAAACATTCTAAAAGTTTAAAACCTTAGCTCAAAATTAGTCTTATCACAAAATTAAAAGACTTCATAAAGATAGTAAAGATATTTGTTAAGAAAAAAAATCTAAATTCTAAATTAGTATGGAATTACGAAAAGCAGTATTATATGGACATCAAATTACACTTAGGGATGCCTTTGTGTCTATATTGGAGACGTACCATACTGATGGCATCTAATACTTTTTCCAAATTTGAAATATTGAAATAGTTTTTTCAAAATTAATTATATATTGGTAACATGACATGGTTGATTATAAGAATATTGTCACTAAAGTTGACATATAACTTATGTTTCAACCTATTAATCTAGGATTTATATATTGTTAAAAGTGAAATCAATAATAATTTATATTATGCTTATGATGGTAATGCATGTTTATATAAATATTGTGATTCTAACCATGTTGATGATGTGATATATAGAAAATCTATAACTAGATATGTTTCCAATTTATGTGCAAGTGCCATCACTTGGAGTAGGAAGAAAGAACCAATTATTTATATCTCTTCTACTGAAGCATAGTATAAAAGTTCTATAGAAGCAGAAAAGTAAGCCATGTGGTTGAAAATACTATTGTATGAAATCCATATGGGTGTCAAAGGAAGCACAACTCTTCTATTTGATAGCCAGATTTGTATTGCTCTTACGAACAATAAATTTTAGCATCAAAGAATGAAGCATATACAGATTCATATTCACTTCATTCAATAGAATGTCCTATATGATGATATTGATCTCAAGTTTTGTTTGAAATAAGATCAAGTTACAAATATTTTCACGAAGCTGCTGAGTTTTGTGATGTTTTGCAATTTTCATACCTTGTTAGGCCTTTCAGAGTTTCTATTGAGCAGGATTGTGTATGTCAATGCTACATCATAATAACTTGTTGTAAACTTCCTATACTTCATATATTTTGGAAAAGATCAATGTATTTGAGTCTTAAGTAAATGATCACAATGCATGAGTTTACTTGTAAATCCAAGCGAAGCATTAGTTATCGGAGTTCCTTTTTATATGAAAGGATCCATAATTTTCTATAAGTCTTCATATGTAAAGAACATGTCCTTAGAATTTTTTGTATGGAAAACCTGTATGATTTTCCTTATGTATATGGTAGCCTAAATCATCATTGATGACTCTTGGAAAAATCCTTTTATATAAAAATGTACTTTGGCATGTTTTTCCCACTTAACATTTTTATTATTATTAGAAAATAGTTTTTTTGAAGGGACTATACCCTTTTACAAAAAAGGCTCAAAATTCATATATGACAATGAAGCATTCCAAAACATGATTTAAATCAGATGTGACAAGAAATTGTAATAAAAGTTAAAAAAATGCATAGAAAATTACCAAAAAAATGTAAAACTTTCTTACAACAGCAAAAAATGGCAAAATAACAGCAACTAGACTACCAACCTACAACAAACTTGCAATAAACAAATCACTTGGATGTTTTATCAATTATTCTCTTAAACTCTTGTAGGACACTGAACAAAGCCATAGATTTAACCTGAGAGGGGTCATTTTTGTCAACTGATCTCCAGACATGAGCTTGAGTTGGTCCTTCCTCCCATATGTTTGTAGAAATATTACTTAACATATAAATGTTCTTGACTTGTTGCTCCTGGAAATTGTAAACAACTTTGATAGCTCTGGAAATAGAGTATTGACTTATTATTTCCACGTAACATTAAGGTGCAAAATTGGGGTAATATTTTAATGTGGGGACACTACTTCACACCACTTGATATAAAATTTAATAAAATGCGTCGGTCCCCACATATTAATTAAATCTTGTGATTTAATTACAAAGGGAAATGGTACACCTGATTATAGCCAATTCACTTAGACTATTTAATAAGGTGATCCCTCATGAAAGTAGGGATCCGGTAATTTATAATTTGTGAATTCATGAATTTATAAAAATTGTTAAATATTATGTTAACATTGTAATTATTATGCCATTTATTTGTGTGGGACCAAGGAAGAAGTGGATGTGTTGGGTAAAAATGTTTGATAAATTATAATAAATGCCATGTTCTATTTTGAAGTGGAGTTTTTACCTTTGGATTTTCCCTACTATAAATTGGTGTAGGAGCATCACACTTTGATGGAATAAACATAGGAAAAGTTAAAATAATATATTGAGAGGCATTAAGCATGTATTAGGAGTCGTATTAAGTTTTCCCTTCAATTATTTAAGTTTGCGATCTAAATTCTCTTTGTAGAAATGTAGAAAGTAGAAAATAGGAGTATTAGGTGTATATGAGGTTTCATATCCCAAATAAATACATGATAGGAATGTTAAAATAATCCTACTTATTGTGATTATCCATGGTTTTCTCTTAAAGGTTGTAGATGAGAATATCACTCAACATTCCCTTGATTTGTGGTTGAGGATATCTCTCAAAATAAGATTTTTATCTATACATAAAGGATACTAAATCTGATTCAAGCCCAAGTAAAAAAGGGGAAGAGTTCAAATACTCATCTATATGAGAATTAAAATGTGATGAATGTAATGTTCTTAAGGATAAGGAATCAAGAAAAAATGATTTTAGCTCTGTTTTCTTCATATATTCCATGCATTCATGAGTATTCATGCTATGATGGTGATGTCAAGGATGTGTCAAGAGGATGTCTCCTTGAACTAAGATTGAGGTCTATCATTTTTATAGTTTGCAAGAATTTTATTTCCAAGTTTTAAAAATATTGTCTTAATGATTTCCATTCTTTCATGATGATGGGGGGTAGGGTCAGACTGAGATGGTCAAGGACTTTAAAACACAGTTGAAAGATAAGTCAAAGGCCTAGATTACAAAGGAAGTACCAAAAATAAGAAGGGTAAACTAATGAAACTTGGTACATATTTCAAACACCTTAATGGGAATTATTTCCCAATTAATCCCTATAGAATTACTACATTTCATGACAATTACCTCAGGGAGACCTAGTTGAGGGTTTCAAGGACAAGATACAAAAAGGGAAATTTAGAGACTTCTAGACCTGACCAAGAATTGGAAATTTGGGAACACGTTGGCCTCGTGGAATGTGAATTAATGAAACTATTGTGGGATTATGGGAGCTTGTGAAAGTATATGTGCATGGTCATTCCAAGAGCATGGTTTTTAAGAAACTAGATAGGACAATTTTACTTAAGGAATTAAAAGAGTGTTCTAGGAGTTTGGGATGAGTTTCCATGGGTGTTCTAACATTGTTTGATATGTTGTAGTATGATTTGTAAAAAAAGGGACGGAAGCATGTAGAATTTTATTAATAACAAATTAATCATTTACACAGGTACATGCTGCAATGTATATGTATTTGACAATCAGATACAAACAATAAAGATATTACACAGGTCCAACAATATTCCTTAATACACAAGCTTCCAAAATACATCCATGAAGCAACACTAATTAACTACAAACAAATAAGTTGCAACTATCCAAAAAACAGTACTACGAGATTATAATCCAAATATAATGGTTATAAAAACATAACCAAATGTGACTTAAGTCAAATAATATGGTTTTAACAATATAATAAGTTATCAAAAATTATTAACTATGAAAATAAAATGCATAAATATTATCCTAACATTCCCCCCTTAAATTTGCATTGTCCCAAGGCATGAAAAGAGGAACTCTCTAAACATCTCAAACTTTTCACATGCAAGTGACTTTGTGAAGATATTTGCTCGTTATTAAGTTGTTGGAAAAAACAAAAGTTGTATATTGTGATTCTAGACATGCTTGCATATGAAATATACCTATACGTCAATGTTTTTTTTTCTTTCATGAAAAAATGCATTACAAATAAGTTTGAGAACACCTTCATTGTCAACATACATGGTGGTCAATTTGTCCTATGGTATTCCAAGTCCTTTGAGTATGCGACGTAACCTTATTGATTCACAAAAAACTTATCCTATAGAATGATACTTGGCTTATGTGGAAGAGCGAGAAACAAAGTGTTGTTTCTTGTTTCCCATGATATTGGTCCAGATCCCATAAATAACACAAACCTTGAAGTGTAATTTTTGTCATCAATATTTCATTCATGATTTTTGTCATCAATTTTTCATTCTTCTTGTATTCTAGACCAAGATCCATTGATCCTTTGAGATATCTCAAGATGCACCTTGCTTCTTTCCACCAAAAAATGTTTGGGTTCCTACATGAACATGGATAGATAGCTCACTCCAAAGATGATATCTTGTCTAGTGTAGGTTAGGTAAATGAGACTCCCAATCAACTGCCAATAGAGATTGGCATTTACCTTTGGCATTGGATCTAAACAAGATTATTACAACATGTTCTCCACATGTGTAGCAATCAGTGTGTAATCCATTATCTTTAATTTCTCGAGCGTTATCTTGGTATATTTCAACTAAGAAACAAATATGTGATTATTTTCAGCCATAATTCCAATCCAAGACAATAATGCATCATCCTGAGATCTATCATGTCAAAATATCGATTAATATATTACTTCATTGGATCAATCATCCTCACTGAACTTCTAGTGATGACTAGATTGTCAACATAGACAATGAAAATCACAATCTCCCCCCCTTGATTTTTGAGGTAAAAATTGGGATCGTATGGATTTATAACAAATCCATGTTGTACGAGATTCTCATCAATTTTGATGTACCATGCCCAGGGTGCCTGTTTGAGGCCATATAGAGATTTCTCGAGTCTGCATACATTTTCTTATTGACTAGGTACAACATATCCCTCACATTGAGTCATGTAGACTTCTTCTTGTAAATATTTGTTCAAGAAGGAACTTTTTATGTCCATCTGATGGACTTTCCAACCAAACTGTGCAGCTAGAGAAAATATCATCCTGACCATTTTGATATTAAATGTGGGATTAAATGTCTCCTCATAGTCAATGCCTTCTTTTTTTGCATACCCCTTTGCTACTAGTCTCGCTTCATACTTGTCCACTTTCCCATTTGATTTGTACTTAATTTTGAATATCCATCTGCATCCTATGGATTTCTTCCCTAGTTGAAGATAAACAAGATGCCAAGTGTTATTTTTTATTACTGACTGATATTCAAAGTCCATTGCATCTTTCCAAGGTTTTGACTATAGGGCTTCCTGGACTGTAGAGGGCTCATTAGACTCAATAAATCTACTCATCAAAGAAAATTTCACTTCTTCTCTTTCTTTACTATGATTTCGTGGTCTAGGGGTGGATGTATCTAGTGGAGCATCCATTCTTACATCTCGTAACATGCCAGTATATGACTTGGGCATACGTTGAATGTTTCCCATGGGTTTTGGTTCTATCAGATCATCACCATCATCCCCATCATCACTTTCATCATATGTGGGAACATCAGCTTCAGTTTTAACAATTTGTGAAAAATATAAATCAGGTGAGTCTAGAGAAGGAGACTCTACTTCCTTCTTCTCAAAGAAATCAACATCTCTACTGGTGTAGAATTTCCTTGTCTTATGATCCATCAATCTTTACCCAAGAGTCTCTTCACTGTACCTAATGAAGATGAGTTTTTTTGATTTTATATCTAATTTATTTCTATTTTGTTTAGGTATGTGCATACTTTCTTTGCACCTAAATACTCTGAGGTGTGTAATATATGGTTTTTGTTTTGACCATGTTGCATGTGGCATTAGTCCGTCAAGAGAAATTGTGGGCACTTTGTTCAAGAAATACATAGTTGTCTTTTTTGCTTCTTCCCATAATGTCTTTGCAAGTCCAAAATCATCAATCATGCATCGCACCATTTCCATTATAGTATGATTTCTTCTCTCAATGACATAATTCTGCTGCGGTGTGTGTGGAGGAGGCATTTGTCGACGAATTCCATGATCTTGATGGTAGGATTTGAACTCATCACTCGTGAAATCCCCCCCTCAATCTGAGTGGAGAGTTTTGATGTGATGACCAGTTTCATTCTCAACAACTAATTTGAATCTTATGAAGGTTTCAAAAGCTTCACTTTTCTTCTGAAGACAAAAAATCCACATTTTTCTCAAATAGTCATCAACATAAAGAATGAAGTACTGAAACTCATAATGACTCGGTTGCATCGAACCAAAAATATTGGTATGAACTAGATCAAGCTTACCATGAGCTCAAAAAGTACTCTTCTAGAATGAAGATCGATTTTTTAACCTAAAAGGTAGTGAGGAAACTGGTATGTATCCTTCTAAAAAGATGGTAGAATATGTACCCTATTGCACTGGTGAAGTGGCTCGAGATACTTGAAGCTAAAATGACCAAGTCTCTGATGCCACAATTGTGTAGAGGTAGATTTCTTAGCCACAAGTGTTTGATCATCTCTATGGAAAAAATCAAGATGGAACATGCATCCCACATTGGAGGATTTTGCAACTATATTTGAGCCTCATGATTTGTCTCGAATTAAAAAACATTTCTTGCTGGAATGACTATCAAATTCTATTTTTAAGTTGTGATCTAGGATTTGACTAATTGATAGAAAATATTTAGTCAACCTAGAAACATATAAGACATCTGATAGTCTACAGTTGCGTGAACCAAGAGGTAGATAAATTTTCACAATCCCCTGAAATGTATATGAAGAATCATCACCCAATGAAACATGGTTTTTCGAAGGTGTGTCCCTCGTTAAAGTAAATGAGTCTCTATGGCCGGTCATGTGTCGATTAGCTCATGAATCAACAAACCATACACCACTAGATGACGTGGAGGGTTCACTTGATCAAGCAGTGTACAAGTAGTATTCATTATTTGAATGTTCTTCTTATTTAACAATATTTCCTTACTAATGGGGTTTTCTTTTCTGATTCCCATTTTTCTACCCTTGATTTTAGTTTGTATTTCCCTTCTGAGATTGTTTGTGTTGAGGCCCAAAATTACTTGATGAACCTTTCTTATATGTATTACACCAAAAATATTTCAACTTATGTTCTCTTTTAAAGATTGAACATTACTTCTTCTGTTGTTTATCCCCTTGATGTTGTTACTGATTTTGATGTTCTTACTTTTGATAGGAATTACGCTTTTCTTCTCCATTTCCTTTCCATTTTTGATGTGAAGAAAGTTCCTTATCTTCTTCATCATCCTTATTATACATGGCTTCCTCTTGTTCAAGTAGGTTAACCAACTTGTAAAAACTCGCTATCATATCTAACAATTTTAGGGTTGTTACAAAAATGCAGTAGAAAGAAGGGAGAGATATCAGAACAATGTGAATGAGAGCTTCATCATTGACTGCTTATCCTAGGGCTAGAAATGAATCCCTCAACTTTGTAACTCTTCTCAAGAAAGCTTTGATTTTTTCATTTTTCTTGAACTTCAGTGTGTGTAACTGATTCTGTAAATTCAAAATGAAATTCTTATTTTTGGGCTCGTATACCATGCTCAACTTATCCCACACTTATTTCGCTATTTTGGCATCTTGAATTTGACATTGCACATCATCGGACACTCAAAACAAGATGATGAGCTTGGCCTTATGATCTGATATATAGAAATATTGTTGTTGTGTTGTATTAGTTGTTCATTTCGCTAGAGTACCATTCACAACAGGCCATATCTCTTCAAACTCAAGATGTGTCTTGATATTTTTCTTCCATGCAACATATTTGTTTTCTCTGAGTAGTTTTGAATTTTGGATAAATAATTTGGGGGCATTGGTTCCCATTTTGCAGAAATCCATGGCAGGGTTAGGCTCTTATCACTCAAGGTATAAGGTTTCCCAATCTATATATAGTCAGTCTGATATACCTAACCTTTATATATACGCACCCTTACAATATACATGTTGGTACATGGAAGAAGCTCATCCTTTCTATATACCTGACATTATGTGAAAGAGGCATTAACGTACAAGAAATAATTTGATACGTGGTACCAAGACAATACTAAAAGGGGTCTGTGTGATTATTGACACCGTCCTAAAGAAATATCCACATACGCACACATAACTTCCTTATATACTTGGATAATTTCTCCATCCGGATTTATGTCATGCAATCGTTCACAGACAGACATGGGAAGGCTAATAGTGTGTGCATTGTGTCCTTATTACTACCCTTTTATTTAAAGGGTTGATGCCCATATGAAGTTATTGCATTTATATAAGGCATTAAGTGAAGCAGTAATTGCGATGACTTTACCCATAAGTGCTTCCTAGAGGCACTATATATACCAAACATTGCGAATGAGATCTAGGATCTCGTGAGTGTTTTAGAACCAAATTTCACTATTTTTTATTACAATTCTTTTCCAGTTTCTAAGAAGTTACAATGTTTTTGGTTGACTATAAAAACATAAAAATTAGTATAATATACTGAAGTATATAATTACATTCAAAAAATTGAAAAATTGAATGGCAGGCAATTTTTTTAATTTTTCGGGCCCTGGTGGCCTCCGAAGCCCAAAGCCAAACATTGCAAAACAATAGTTGAAAATTTGATTTTTAGGTATACCTCCTTTAGCAAAAGTTGCTCGAAACGAGAAAATAAGAGGTCTAGGAGAAATTTTTTTTTCCCTAAAATAGGGTTTTTCTCACTAAACTCTTAGGGGCCTGTACAGTTGTAACTAGAAGCTTTAGTGATGTTTTTTCCACTAAATAAGCCTCTAGGTTTGGCGGTTTTTCCAAATTTACCACTAAATTTAATATATGATTTTTTTTATGTTAGGGGTGGGTGTCGAACCCTAAACCTCACAACTCAAAGACCTTACTACTAGCCTGATCAACGTATATAGTGCATATTTATGTAATTTGAAGTAAATGAAATTTATTAAACTTCAAAAATGACTGACCTCTTTAAAAAATGATGTGGCACCAACTATGTAATTCATGTGTTTGAGCTCTCTTGGATGAATAATTAGGGTTTCCACTCTAGGTGCATTTGTAATTCCTTTAGACCAAACTTTGTAAAGTTTTTTATTGTTTTTTATTTCCTCGGCCTTTGTTTTGGTTAATCCATTGTTTTGTTTCTTATAGGTCGTGTGGAGGAAGATGGGAGTTTAGTGGGAGCTCTACTAAAAATTGGCATGTTCAATTATGACACAATCATTAAATAATGGCTCAATGTTGGTAGAAAAAGGAGACTCGGTTGAATATTTTGTGATTGGCTCAGTCTCTGGAGATCTGGGGCTAGCTCGATTAGGATGAGACCGACTACAATGTAGCCCAGTTTTTCCTTCAGTATACACAGAAGAGGTAAGGCTGAACTCATGACCACTTTACAGGTTCGCTGGAATGGTATGGATTTCGATGGATCTAAGACATGGATGCAAACAATGACATGAATATGAACCTCACTAGGAAATGCAATGAATACACTCAGTTTGGACAAGTCCGTTTATTTTTGAGATCACCATTTTAGAATGGTTCGATGATTCCTAGGCAACTGTAGATCTAAGAAGGTTCTTGGTGAGGAGGGAGGGGCTCAGCCAATGGATAACAACTTGCCAGGGACCCTTCTAAAAAATAACTCAACTTTTTCAAAACCCAATGCAACTCCAATAGATAGACCACTTAACATCTACATTTAGTAGAAATACCTCTAATTTGATAGGTAACTAGAATTATTTATAGCTAATACTATCACCAAATGCACCTTTAATATTAGAGGTAAAACCCCTAGTTGGGGTATTTTTTTTTTAAATTAACTTCCAGGGAGCAATATTTTCCTAGTGTAGGGTGCACCAGTGTAAAAAACATTTGTGTTCCAAACACTTGGAATAAATAATCTGAGGTTATGGTGAGGTAGGGATGGTATTGGTAAGTTGTAGAAGGCTACACAGGTTCTCAATTGTTGCAAATGCTTCTCCAATATCCTCTATCTCTTCTACTCTCTCTTTCCACACTTTCTCTACTCATAGTTCCAAATTAACCACCTCTAGTACCAAATGTAAAATAGGGAGGAAATCCTGTAGAATTTTATTAATAATCAATCAATCATTTACACAGGTGCAGGCTACAATATGTGTGTGTGTGTGTGTGTGTGTGTGTGTGTGTGTGTGTGTGTGTGTGTGTGTGTGTGTGTATGTATGTATGTATGTATGTATGTATGTATTGGACAACCAGATACAAACAATAAAGATGTTGCACGAGTAAAAAAATATTCCTTAATACACAAGCTTCAAAAATACATCCGGGAATAAAAAATAATTAATTACAAAAAAAAAAGTTACAACTATGCAATAAACATTCCTACAAGATAATAATCCAAATATAATGGTTATAAAAATATAACCAAATAACAATAACCATATGTGACTTAATAAGTCAAATAATATGGTTGTAACAATATAATAACTTATCACAAATTGTTACATTTGAAAATAAAATGGATAAATATTATCCTAACATGATTCAATCCTCAAGAGACCTAATGTAGACTAAGGGGCACAAGAATTCATGCTAGCATAATGGACTAAAGAAAGGTGCTAAGAGAAAGAAAGGTAGGTGTAATGATGAACGTGAAAATATTATATTTTGAGTGATGCTAAGCTATTGTATCAATGTAACAGACATTATAAGAAGTGTGTAGGCAGGAGTGAGGTTAAAATTTATGATAAGTCTTTCGTAAGACTTGAAGTTTCTTACTTGTATTCAAGAACTAGAGGTATAATAGTAAAGCGTAGTGCGAGTTAGGACTATGAATGAAATGTTTCCTTGATTGTGGATCAAAGTATAGAAGAAAATCTAGTTTTTTGGAAATCTATAGAAATTTTTTCGAACAAAATTTTCATTCTAAATCTAATCTATTCATCGAACAAGAACTCCATTCTGCAAAGTTTAGAGTGAAGCAATGTGTTTTTTCCATTGTATAACTGATATACTGATGTACTGAGAATGGCTGAGCTAAGATGACATCATCATGTGGTATCTAAGTAGAGATAGCAGAGATGGTACCAATTTTGAAATTTATTTTATTGCTAGTACATGAATGATGTGATGATTTAACAAGATATTTTGTTTTTTGGGTGTATGTTTTTTTTTGAATAAGATGCAATGAAAATTTGCAGGTGAATAAGAAGGAGGATAAGATACAACTAGCATAGAGTAAGAGTAAGCTAAAGGAGATTGGCATATATGCCATTGAGCTTGCAGAATTTAAAGGGGAAGAGAAATAGCCTGAGATATCTAAGGAAAATATTGGATAACTGAAGACAGATTTTGGTGAGACAAGAAAAAGAAAAGAGGAATAAATAAGCTACAATCCAAGGTAAAACATACTTTGAGAAGAAGAAAGAGACCATGGAATGGACACATGTAATTACTTTAGTGCAAACAATGAGAGAGATAAGAGTGGAAAAATAAAGGATAAAAAAAGAAATCAAGAAATCAAGAGAGATTGCTAATATAATGAGGCAGATTGAAATCCTTGAGAAAGAGATAATAGCAATAGGATAGGTCTTAGATGGTAATGGATATGAATACTTGTGTAGACATGACGATATAATGGGCATGCAAGAGGAATCAAGCTTCATGATTTATGCATATGAAGAGTCTTGTAAAGATTAAACAAAGTATGATTATGAATACCTCATAAAAGGTGTTGATTAGTGGTTTGGTGAAGATAAAGAAGAACCAAAATGAGAAGTGAAGAAATTTCTAAAGAAGAAGAATGATGTGAATTTCATTTTGGATGCTAATGTTATGTTTAAATCTGATTTTTTTGGTATAAATGGCATCCTTGCTAAGGAGAAGGCTATGAAATCTATAGAGAATGGTTGAAATGAAGATTACATGACAAAAGGACAACAAGGAGATCACTTGAAATCATTGAAGTATGAAGATGAAAAGACTATGAAAAAGGATGAATCAAATCTCTCAAATTTATTACACTTTCTAATCCATTTATAGAAATCCTTGAATATGTTGGGCCAATAGTAACCAAATTTCATACCATTTTTATAGCATGTTCCATGCCTAAAGTGACTACAAGATGATCGGTAAGAGGAATTCCTTCTGAGTTTATTTCTTTACCTTTGAATTCTACAAGAAGAAGAAGAGTTAGTAACACTCTACCTTATAATAGGCCTAGTTTTAACAATCCTCCTTCTAATATTCCTTCACCACATATTAATTTCTTTTTTTAGATCCCAATTTTTCCAACGGCTATTCAACCACTCAAGAATTTTGTGACCTTTACTAATGGCAGCCAATTAGTAATTCCAATTTATCATGATATCCCTAATTTTGTCATGAAAATTTTACCTTCATTTACTGGTGAAAGTCAGGTTACACCTATAGAGCACATCAAAGATGTTGTAGCCCTATGTGCAGTCCATAATATAACACATGAAGATGTGGCCTTGAGACTTTTAGCTGATCATTTAAAGGGAAAGCCTTGCAATGGTATATAACCTTGCAGATTTGAAGCATAAGAACTTGGGATGAGTTAGGTGAGAAATTGCTGAAATAATTTAAAGATCATTCAGATCATTTATCACTCATAGAATAGTTGTCTACAATTAAGAGATCTCCTCATGAATTTATGACTAGTTTTAATATCCATTTTACTAGAACTTGAGAAATAATTCCAACAAGTGTCAAGCCTCAAGATGACCATGCTTTTCTTTATTATCTTATAGCCCTAAACAATGATATTTCAACTATGATTCAGTCTATGGGAGGAGATACTCTCGCGAAAGCTTATGATATTGTTATCTCAGATGAAAACAACCTTATACAAGCTGGTAAATTAGCACTAAGGTGTTCAATGCCTCTTATAACATATTTTTCACCTATTCTGTAGCCTATTACCATTATAGATCCTACTATTCTAGATCCTTCATATGATGTATTTAAATCTTTGCGGACTATGGGTGATAAATTAATGTTAATTGAAAATAAAATAGCCCAGCCTAACAGGCCATATCAAGCTCCTTATCAGCAAAACCAACAAAATCAATAAAATAGAAATCCATAGCAACTAAGGAAATTCGACCCAAAAGCTCCTAGTTCATCTAGCGCTCTTGTTCCAGTTAACATGGTTTCTAATGAACGGTGTCAACCTTGTAATCAACATGATTCAGCTGTCAACTTCCCAAATGCATTTGTGAATATAAACCTTATTGCACAGCCTCATGCTGAAGCATTATACATGCCTCAAATGGAGGATGGGCAACAAGAAACTCATGTTCAGAAAGTATTTGAGAAAAACATGGTCAGGTTTAGTGAAGATGGTTTATTTTTGTTAATACTAGGGCCCAAGAAAAGGCTCAGGAGAGAGAAAAAGAACAAAATATGCATGTTCTTCCCATAATTATTGATAAAACAACAACTACATACCAAAAATTAGCTAACAGTTCTACTGCTCCTCAGAAAACAGTAGGTGTTTCAGCTAGTAAAGAATAAAAAAAATAGTTGTAACCTCATCCAAGAAGATTTTTTATACCTCACATATCAAAAGTAGCTGAAGCAGAGTCATTTTTCACCAAAGCCTATGCTAAAACAGTAGAATCTATTTCCAAAATTGTTTCTTATTTTCACATTGTTAATGTAATGAAAAAGCATAATGTTAATATCTCAATGTGGGATGCTCTAAGTATTCTACGACAGTAGGACCTGCTTTCTCATGAACTTGCTAAGCTATAGATTTATTCAAAACCGACAGAAAAGGAAGTCTAGAAAGAAGACACGGTCTTTAGAATAATGTAACAGGAATGCAGTAAAGATGTTAAATGGATGGTTCAAAAGGTCTTAAACGCTCATGATATTAAGAAGCCACCACCATTCTATTTATCTCTTATTATTGGATACCATTTAGTTCATAACTGCATGGTTGAAAGTTGTGCAAGTAACACAGTTATGCCAAAATCAGTAAAGATGTTAAATGGATGGTTCAAAAGGTCTTAAAAGCTCATGATATTAAGAAGCCACCACCATTTTATTTATCTCTTATTATTGGATACCATTTAGTTCATAACTACATAGTTGAAAGTTGTGCAAGTAACATAGTTATGCCAAAATCAATTGCAAAAAAATTGAGCATGCAGTATGAGCCTACAAAGAAAAGTTTTTTACAACTAGATGGGACATTAACTAATACAATTAGTATTATCAGAAACCTAGAAGTAACTTTGCATGTTTTTCCCAATGTTAAAATTCTACAAGATGTGATTGTTGTAGATTTGCCTCCCTATTTCGCCTTATGTTTATCGCGATATTTTATAGCAAAAATAGGAGGTTACATTTCTTTAGATTGGTCATTGTTTTCTTTACTACATGATACAAAACTAAGGTTACTGTAAATTCATATCCTCTAGCTAGGTTTCATATTGAGCCTCATGCTTCAAATGCTGTGGTAAATTACTCAATTTTAGATCATTTTGATTTCAATGTTACAGCCCATGTTTTGGCACTAGATGGTGATTCTAATTTTTTCATGGATGAGAAGATTCAAGAATAACATGTTTATGACCCTTTAAAGGGGGTAGAAGAAGATTTGTTCATTTTTTATTTCTTACATGAAGAAAATGCACCAATTCCCTTGTTGTCCAAAACAAAAGAGCCAGTAGAAGGACTATGGAAGCTTCACTTCGATGGAGATAAAAATAAGAAAGGATAAGGGGTGATTTTAATGCTTACTTCCCCTTCAAATGAATGGTAATTTTCAGCTTTAATTTTGTTTTTTTCTTGTACTTGTAATGTAGCTAAATACGAAGAGTTAATTCATCACTTGCAATGGGCCCGAAAGAGAGGTATCAGTACTTTACAAGTTTTTGGTGATTCAAAATTAGTTAGTAATCAAGTAAAGAACATTTATTTGTGTAAGAACTCATTGCTAAAGTCTTACAAACATAGAGTTTCGGACTTAATGGATGATTTTGATGTTATTAACATTCAATTTGTCATAAGAGTTGAAAACAAGCATGCAGACATACTTGCAATAGTTGGTGCTAGTTTTGATGTACTAGAACAGATCAAAAATAGAAAGGTACAACCACATATTAAATTAATTATCAGTCCTTGAATGCCGAATAATGAAGAGAATTGGTAGGTTTTCAAAGATGATAAATAGATATGTAGGATTTTGCAGCAAGAAGCTGAATTTTCTGTAGTAAATCAAGAAACATTGCAGCACTTCTATGGTGACAACATTGTTTAGTTAATAACAAAAAAGTTACCTCAAGGATTGGTCACTCTAGAAGACATTGTCATTTTTGATGATCACTTATGAAAGGACAATGATAAGATTTCAACTCATGTTGATAACTACAAAGAAATCTTAGTGGATGATGAAAAGAAGCTACTTAATTGAAAGGTATGTTCTTCAGCTGAAAAACAATCATTTATCAAATTATGTAAATAATTAAGAGATGTTTTTTTCTTGGAAGTACCAAGATACGTGCGGGTTTAATCCAATTTTAGCTCAACATACAATAGAGTTACAGCCAAATTCTAAGCCAGCCAGATAGAAGCAAAGGCCTATAAACCTAAAAATTGAGCCATTAATGAGGAAATAATTATCCAAGTTAATCGAATCAGGTATTATTTTACCAGTTAAGCATTCAAGTTAGTTAGCTAATATTGTTCCTGTTCAGAAAAAGAATGGAGAAATTAGATTATGTGTTGATTTCAGGGACCTTAATAAAGCTTCATTAAAAGATCATTATCCACTACCAAATATGGATCTGAGAACAGTTTCTAGTTCTGAAAAATTATCTCTTTTAGATGGCTAGAGTGAATACAATCAGATCCTTGTGCATGAGGAAAATAGATACAAAACAACCTTTACCACTAAATGGGGCACTTATGCTTATAAAATAATTCCTTTCGGTCTTTCAAATGCCAATGTAATGTTTTAACGTGCAATGGATATGGCTTTTCGTAGCTTATTAAATAAATGCATATTGGTTTATTTAGATGATATCACCATGTTTTCAAAAGATTCTTATGAACATCTAATGCATTTAAAATAGAATTTTCAGCTTTGTAGACATTTTGGAATATCTTTGAACCCCAAAAAGTCCATTTTTTTAGTTCATCAGGGTAAACTACTTGGTCATATTGCCTCTAAACAAGGTTTATCTATTGATCCTTTCATAATCAAAGCTATATTATATTTATCCTTACCTCATCATAAGAAAGCACTGCAGATTTTTCTTGAAAAAATCAACTACGTTAGAAGATTTGTTCTAGATTTTGCAGCATTTGTCAAACCTTTAACAATCATGTTAAAGAAGGAGAAGACTTTCTCTTGGAACATCGAAGGGAGAAAAGGATTTGAAGAAAATAAAACAGCTATCTCACAAGTTCCTATTCTTACAAATCCAAATTTTGATAAATATTTTACAATGTATGCACTTGCAGGAGTAGATACTATTTCATCCATTTAAACTCAAATTAATGATGAAAACATTGAGCAGCTAATTACTTTCTTCGGACAAAGTTTACATGACTACAAGACGAGGTACACCTTTCTTGAAAAGTAGGTACTTTTAATAGTTAGAGGACTTGAAAATTTTCAATTACATACTTTCCAATAATAAGATACATGTCTTAATCTCTCATTTAAGTGTGAAAGCGTTCTTGTTGAACAAAGATCTAAATGAGAAGAGAGCAGGCTAGATTACGAAAGTTATGGAATATGATGTTGATATCTTTGTTGCAAAAACAATAAGGGGAAATGGTTAATGTGAGCATCTAATTGATGATATGGAAAAACATGCTACAGAATAAGATGATCAAGAAAAACATGCTAAATTTACGTATCAACAATCAAATACTTTGTTGAAACTAGAAAAATCAACAACCTGAGATTAGTCAAGAAGTTCAGGAATCAAGGTGGATGACTTATTTAGTTAACTATCTACAACATGGTACTTATCTGGAAGGCATGGAGAATAACGAACAAAGGTATTTCATGTTACAAGTTATACCTTATATTTTCATTGATAGTGTGTTATTCAAAAGAGATATGAACGAAATCTTGCTGCGATGTAATTATTACGATAGAATTAAACAATTATTCTTCGAATTCCATAAACAACCTGCAGGAGGTCACTTTTCAGCACGTACTACAGCTTTAAAAATTATGAAAGATGGTTACTATTGGCCCAACATATTCAAGGATTGCTTTGAATGGATCATAAAGTGTAAGAAATGTTCTTTCTTTGTTAGAAAAGAATGCTTAGCTCCGCTACCCATGCAGCCTATTTTAGTAGATCAACCATTCATGCGGTGGGGTCTTGACTTTATTGGCATGATACATACACCTTCATCACAAAGACACAAGTGGATACAAACTGATACAGATTACTTTAGACGCTGGACTAAAGTAATAACTTTGAAAGAAGATAATGAGACTATTGTTTACAAATTTGGTGTTGTAGCAACTATCATTTCAGATAATGCTTTAGCATTTCTTGGTGCAAAGGTAACAGATTGGGCTATTAAGCACAAAATTTATCTAAGTACATCATCTAATTATTACCCAAAAGGTAATGGGTTAGCTAAAAGTACTAATAATAATCTTTTAAGGATCATCAGAAGAACACTCAAAGATAACCAAAGAGCTTGGCATCTAATGTTAAATCAACACTTTGGGTTGACAGAGTTACCCGTAAAAGATCTGTTGGTAATTCACCGTACAATATTATTTATGGAAGAGAGGGAAGAATATCTATCTCAATTGAGTTGCTTGCACTATATTTATTGCATTAGATGGAATTTATCGAGAATGAACCACTGTAGGTTCATTATACAAAGCTAAAGGGAGACATTGTGTTGAAATGGGATACTAATCATGCAAAGCCAAGAAACCACATGAAGTTTGACAGGATCTGGAGTAGTGATTACATGATTGAAACTTGCAAAGACCATAATGCATTTCATATTTCAAGGCTAAATATAGAGGAACTTTCCATTCTTGTGAATGCTATGTTTCTCAAACACTGTTATTGAAAATCTTACTATATCTGGTTAGAGTAGGATTTCCATTTCAATAAGTGCATATCATGCAGATATCAATTTTTTTCAATTCAATAAGTGCATTCGTACTTTCGATCTAGTTTACCAGATCCTTTCTCAACTTTAGTTTTTTTTTTAGAAATGTCAGATTTTTAGAAAAGGTAGATTTTGGTTATATGCTTTGACTCCATGCCAATGGAATAGAGAAAGGCACTAGTCCTATAAGCTAGGAAACAACTTTCCCCATAGGATCGTCATAAATGTTGACAAGTTTTACAATTGTGCAAAAATGGGAAACTCGAAAGTTTGTTTTCGATAGAACGAATTGATGAATCAACCTAGGTAGGGGGGTACATACTGTTTAATTGGGTTTTTCAATAAGTGGATCAACAAGGAAAAATGCAGCTATGTGTGTTGTTTGTGGAATGCGGCACCTGATATACACTGCTATTCCATGTTCCCCTTCATCAAAGATGCACAATACCTCTGGAGAACTAAAGTACAGCCTTGAGGAAGTAATCATAACTTCATAGTGTAAGTGGAATGTTATTTTTTAGAACAAAACAAAGTTGCAGAAATTACAGATATTAGAGTTCATTACCAAGTTGTAGGTATTTTAAAGTTCTTTCCTTTATGATTAAATACATCAAATTATGTTATTGAGTTGTTTAGTTTGTTATACAATCCATACATGACACTGAAATGTAGAAACAAGTATATAAATTAGTTACAGAATTTGATATTTTATTCATAAAGGATTTAAATGTTTCCCACACAAGTAGGGGGATGTAACTTTGAGTTTCATAACTCACTAAATAGAATTTTTACATATGCATGAAATGTAAAAGGAAGGATTATGAGACAACATCATTCCTTGAGTTTCTTTCATCTCCATTATTCATAAAGGCTCAAACTTTACAATCTTCATCCACACTATCAACATTGGCGATTATCTATGAGACAATAACAAAAAAAAATGTCAGTCTCGAGCATCAAGGTTAATCCATATTATTGTAACTATCATTTTGTGCAAGTGTGAAGGACTCCAACATTTGAGGTATGATTTAGAGGCTTAAGATACATCAGAGTAGATAAAAAATTATGACAAGAGTTTCATTATTCTCATCAACACATATGATTTCACAATAATTTCAGATGTAGAAAGGAAATTAGAAAAACTATGGAACATAAGATAGGAAAAAAAGCACAAATGTTCTTAAAGAAATAGTAAACTATATCTCATCACAATGTGTAGGTACATTTAAGATTCAGGATGAAGAAAGAAAGAAAGTTCAGCTAAAGGATGAAAGCATGAGATGAGCTACTTCCCCATATTTTTAATTAGGTTGCTCTTCAAAATGGTTGAGATAAATGCAAATTCAAGCTACATACTTGAAGTAATAAAGTTACAGCTCAAAAAGAATAGATTTCATAAGGATCATTTTACAGTTTTTCTATGTTACAATCTAGTATGCTTAGCAAATTCAAATGAACGAGCTTTTGAAAGCATTACTATGAAGCACAAATTCTATCAAGAGAATACTATAGCCCAAGAATTGTAGGCCAAATAAATGATAACACGAAATAACAATTGATTTAAACATTGAAAGGAGAAGTACTGTCCAAGTCTAGTTTTAATTATTTTTCGAAAAGTCAGGTACATACATTAATGATTACTCATTGAATAAATGAGCTGATCAAACCCAAATAGATTTTGAAGCATCTTTAGATGAGATTATAGGTTTATCCTTCAACAATCTTTTATGAAAGACAAAGTTTTATGAGAATAACAATGTATAAATTATCTCTACCATTATTATCAAGAGCATGACCATTCCTCAACTGAAGATTCAAACAGAGTTATGAAATCTTCATAAAGATCAAGAAGTATAGGAAGTAAAATGAGTCATGATCAAAGTTAAACTCCTGCTTATGGGAGAATGTCAGTGATACATAATTTAAAAGTGCAGGAAATGAAAATTAATCACAAGTACAATTCAAATTACCAATCACATACAGTGCCAACAACAATGATAAATAAAAAGCTTACACACTCTAAGAATGAAACCCATCAGTTTCCAAACGTATCGTGCTATATAAATCAATCTAAGAATAACACAATATGTTGGATAATCCAAAAGTATAGACTAAAACCATGAAATATGTAATAACAAGCTACATTGTAACAGACAATAAACTACCAAATGAAAGCAGGTGGAAAAAGGTAAAGAAGATTATAGTTTTCATCAGAATAAAATATGATCTATGATACATTACACTGAACAGAAATTCTCAGGTTAAATTAATTTTCAAAGGTACAACCAAAGAATAATGTGGTTTCAATAAGTTAGCTCAGGAAGTTTCTCAAAAGAGATCTATCATGTTACAGTAATCTAAAGAAATGGATCAGTAAGAAGACACCTCATTTTCAGATTGAAGTAAAATAGAAGCAACATCACAAAAGAAGTTTAGATTCATAAATGAATTAAAAAGTACAAGTTGTCTTATAGAATAAGCTACAATTGCTTACATATCCTTCTTGAATTAACAAATCTTATAAGAATGAGTTCAAAAAAGTAACTGAATACACGATCCCAGTATAGGTTGTAACCATTAATATACATAACTTCAAAAGTAAGTGAATGATCCATTTTATAGCCAACAATAAGCTGATCTATAAATGGACAATAATTTAATCTCCATGAAACAATGTAGATTGTTATGACATGTATTAAAAAAAATTTCAAGATTCAAAAAAGGTTCCAACTTTCAAAATATTTCAAATCTTTAAGAATCAAAAGGAAACATAGAGGTTGTGATAGCACTGCTGACCTCAATGTATTTCACAGAATACAATGAGGGAAATATGCATATGTTAAAAGCTTTCAAGTTTGCAAATCAGGAAGCAAAAAACTCAAAATTACCTCCAGCAGGCACAAGTACACAAGTAAAGATTCCTCATGAGAGTTACAATCAAAATAAAAGTTCCCCATTATGAGATCAAATAGGGCTATATAGTCAAAACTGCATCTACATCTACAGATTTCAATTCTCCTACAATATCAAAATGACCATATAATCAAGGTGGATCAACATAAAGAAATATTTGCAACTCAATAAAGGACCGAACTAGAGTATAAATGAAAAGCATCAAAGACCCTTATGCTCATCACAACATGGATAAATAAGATGCACATTTAGCCTCAGGAAAATAAGCTGAATATTGTGAAAATAAATGAACAAAAGTAAAAACAGGTCTATGAGTATATCTGAAGCAAATTTCACCCATGTTATTTATAGCTATGAGAGAAATGAATAGGGTTGAGTCACTAAAAATCTATGGCTTACCAGCGAGAATATGACACTAACAAGAGATCCCAAGAATAAGCTCCCAAGCAATGGATAATGGCAGTATGAAAATAAGCACCAACCTCGAGAATTATAAAATAAAATTGCACAGCCAGATATGAAATGGCGAAAACCCCAACTCGAAAAGAACAAAGTCGAGCTAACATCTAAAAGTAACAGCTCAAATTTTTAAAATGAAAGCACAAGAAAGCTTCTCCTCAACACTTGAAAGTTCAAGATGAAACCCTCGCAATCTATAAAGAAAAACACCAAAATTTGGGTCACGAGATATCAAAGCATAACTTGCCTTGTAGAACCATATCCAGCAAGGTAAAGCCTCAATCCTGGACTAAGAGGTCACAACCCAAATTTAATACAAAGCACACAGGTGGCCATAAGAATTTCTAGTAAACACTAGCCAACGGGAAAGATAAACAAACTTTTTTTGGGTTTTTTCCCGAATTTAGGTTCCAATTCTCAAACCACGGTTGGGTTGCAACTAGAGAGAAAGACTTAGTTTTAATATCAAACCCTTAATCTTCTACAATGCATTTCCAATAGAAGAAGATTATGTTAAAAGCATATAAAGGTGATATCAATTACCATTATGATGCATGGACATCAAGATCAGGAAAATAGAATAATATTAAAGGACTCACAATGGCTCATGCCTTAGGCAAAATGGGAAATAAGAAACAAAGATTAAGTGAACGAGCAACCCATGCTTTGTCCTTCTAAGGCAATAACGTAGAAGTGTACCTAATTATACAAACCATCAAGCTCAGGAAAAGTGAAAGTATTGTTCAAGGCCATTCAACTGTCTTAAATGGGCACTTTTTGACTAGAAAGTGGCCAAATACCAGAGCTGTGTCCAAAGTTACAGAAAAGCGAAGAATAACTTTTACAAAGCTCAAACTCTGATATCAGAAAAAATGCTAATACCAGGCATGAATAAGTAGTAGGCTTGAGGTTTCAAACTAAGCTTTAAGAAAGTTAAATGTAAATAGAGACATAACAGAGCACAACTTTACAATTCCGGTACAATTTTGAAATTACATTATAGCCTTTCATTGATACCAAGATTAAAGTATGCATAGCTATGGGTCAGATGAAAATGTCAACCACACATCAAATATTTTTTGGATTGGTTGGGAGGTCACAGATTTATTTTTCTTATAAAACAAATCCATGGTTTTTATAAGCATAGCTCAAGAGGATATTTTCTGCATTGTTATGCAACAGAAATTTGTAGTTTTTACACTAACTTTTGAGTAATAGACCATTTTTCCTCACGTTCTGAAGCTTTATTGCAGTGTGTCTGTTGGTACCCAAAATGATTCTCCCTCAGAAGCTGAGCAACATCACAGATTAGACAGGAAGCTTAGAGGACAAGCAGATCATGTTGTGTGTCGTTTTGTAGCCAAGGAAGAAATGTAGCTTGCTCTTTGTCACTCAGATGTGGAGAAATGGATACCACCCTCAAGAGGATTTTACCTATCCTCACTACTTTATGGTTGTGCCTTTCAACCAGGTTGAGAGGACGCTTTTGTAGCCTGGTTTTTATGGAGGAGATAGTAGATGTCCTTCCTTGTAAAATTATTAAGAAGACCATGAAGAGAATATGATCAATACAAAAAAACTTAATTCTCACGAGTTGTCACCCTAGATAATGGAGATATTTTCTAAGCAAGGGTCAGGCCACTAAAGACAATGAAAACCTAATTGCTTCTGCATGTTTTGGTAATAGAAATTATGCCTCTGTACACACACAGGACAAACAGGGATAGTATGGGTAAGATTAGTTGTTTTTAAATGAATTTTTTGGTGGGGGTGAGGCAGAATGAAATTGATTCACCATATCTTTGAGTGTTTTTACAAAAATTAAAGGTTTGATCAACAAAATTCTTCAGAACAGCTAGAATGTTCCTTTAACTAGAAAGTGTGCTTCAATGGAGGCCCAGATCATCACGTTTTCACACAAACTTAAGAATCCAAAATAAAGGCTCAAATTGAAAAACTTAATTAAACATTATCAACCTCTATTTCATCATGCCTAAGATACCCTCAAAGGCTAACAAACAATCTTATAGTCATGTTATGAGTCATGGTAATTTTAAATTTGTTTATTTCACTATAAAATGAAAGCTCTACTAAGAAATGAAATTGCAAATACCACCAAACTATCATAAGGATAAGATCTCGTGTGATTCACATAGATTTTAATTTAAGAATGCAACGGGAACAAGTAAAACTACTTGCAAACATTCAGAAACAAAGCAAACACAAATTTTTCCCATGGATAACCTAGATTAACTCGAGTTTGGTTAAATTAATCATAAGGGGAAAGTTTCTTGAACAATCTCAGATCTTTTCAATGGTTGTACACTCACAACCACCTTGACATGATCAACTTTAACACAAAGTAGATAACCAGGCTTCTTTAGATAGTTTCTCAGAAAGACGGGCTCTATTAGACTTTTCTCTTAGGAAATCAGTTTCTAACTCCTAACACTTCTACCTTGACAAACTCCCAACCCTTTTCATGGAAAAATCATGCCTATTTATAATATTTTACAACATCACCTTTCCCCCCCAAAACTAGAGACATTGATTGTACCAGTGCTCGCCATGATCTCGATCACAATTCCCAGAATCAGATGTGTAAAAATTGGTTAGGTGCTCAGGGGGAAGATCTCTTCGAACATCTCCCACATTCAACTCCTTCCTATGGTAGATCACTTTTCCTTTTACACACAGACCACTTCTGCCCCTAATCTGTCCAATTTGGTTCTTTGCGTTCCTGGGGAGAAAAATGGAAGATCATATCGAGGCCAGAGGTCAAATTTCATCTTAATGGTAAAAGACATCCCCGGATTTTTCTCACCAAACCTAGATATCAACAAGTCTTTCATGTGCCAAGGAAAGAAAAATCGGGCCGAATCTGACAATCAGATTGCATATTAATGGTGAGAGACGTTTATACACCTTCCCCACCAAACTAGGATACCAGATTAATTATCCTCTTCATTTGGCATGCTGGAGACTCCAAGAAATGATAAAAAACCATAAGAATATGCATCCGTAGGAGCTCTTGAGTGAAAATGGTGGAAAAATAAGATACAGAGGCATAGCTGCCATTGATTTCTATTTTGAATTTGGACCATTCATGTGAGAGATCCAATTTAGAGTGGGCATGCGGGTTCCCCTTTTACTTTTACAACTTTTGGAAAAATTTAGAATTATCATATTTTTCTCCACATCACCTCCCTTGATCCTGACACGTGTCCTAAGGTGGGTCCAAAAGGAACCATGGCAAAATTCTTTTATTTCAACTCTGTCCTTGTAAAATTTTCAACGCAGCTCTGTCGTTTTGCTTCAAGTCTTTGATGTGGGTCCTAGAAGAACCATGCTTCCTTTTTTACTTGTAACTCCCTTCTCCAAAAAAGCAAAATTTTCCAAATTTCACTCGGAAGTCTGCACCTCCACCATTGATCGGGGCAAAATTTTGACTATTTTTTGTTGGTTCTGCGGGCCATTTTGATTATTAATCCTTTTGGTAACAAGAGGTAAAAAATCCATGTTGCCTCTAATGGTCCATTTCCCTACCCCTCTAACTTATCAAATCCAACCTTGACCTCAATTTTTTATTTCCTGCAGGCTGTTTTGATACTTTAATCCTTAAGAGGCAAAAAAATCCAAGTTTCCCTTGATGGTCCACTTCCCTACCTTTTGACTTTTCAAACTACCATGCATTAGAATGGTGTGTCTTGAGATGGTATCCAAAAGTTGAGATCTTGAATGAGCGCAGGCTCAACATGTGTCCTGGCCCTGCAAAATTTGTTTGATGGCTTAAAGTTCAGTGGAAGCTGCCATGTGTTAGGGTCTGAGGAAATCTCCTTTGGACATTGAAAAGTCCAAGAAAAATGCAAAGTGAGCAGGGGCCTCCAAGTGTCCTCATGGCGCTTCTTTGAAATGAAATTCAAGGGCCAGTCCTTAGACGTGTGTGGTCCCTCCATGTGTCCTAGGCCTCTCATAATCTTTTGGAAAAATACTAAGTATGGCAATCCCTGGCAAAAGCCTCCATGTGTCTTCATGGCACAATTTAAAAATGGTGTCCAAGAGAGGAGATCCTGAATGATCACGGGCTCACCACATGTCCCTGTTCCACCAAAATGTACCAGCTGCATAAAAAAAATTCTAAGTCCGGGCAAGGTAGCGGAAACCTCCACATGTCCTCCATGCGCAGCTCCAAAACCAAACCAAAAAGAAAATATTCAAATGAGCGTCGTTCCTCCACGTGGACCAGTTTTGGGTCAAGGTGATCCATAGAATTTTAGAGTGCCCCATTGAGCCTCGTCCAAGCAAAAGAGGTCACATTTACTGTTGATGCAAGGATGAAAATTTGATCGGGATAAATGCCTGTCAAACCGTAAAATGCATAAAAAATGATCATTTGAGCCCAGAGATGAAATTTTCACCAAGGATAGAGAATTGAGAAATGCTATAAGGCTCAAATACATTCCTCTAAGCTACATCCATTCATTTTTCAAGTATTTAGGGAAAAAACGACCAGGAAAAAAAATCCCTACTGTGGAAAGTAGAAAGAACAAGAGACCCTGAGTTTTTAGATGAACAGAGAACAGGGGACCCTAATTACAGACCCCTTCCAGATGAATAGAGAAACAAGGAAACAACTATGGATCTATATGTGATCCTCGACCCAGGAAGGACTAGTTATGGCAACAAAAGGAAAGTAGATACCTCTCAAGCACAACACGGGGGGGATGAAATATGGCAGAGGACGTAAATTGATATATTTTAATGGAAAAATGGGGTGAGACTATTTTGAGCACCAACATTGGCTCTGACTCGGGGATGGGAACTCCCTGCGAGTGCCACAAGAACAAGGTATACCAAGTGCCAAAATATCCATTGGGTAAAGGATTCATTTTGTAGAGCACAAAACCATAACTATCCCCCAAAAAGAACCAAGAAACCAGAAAAAACAAGCCACCAGGGGCAAAAATGAACAAAAAGCATGAAAGACAGAAAAACAAACCAACAAACTATACACTATACAAATGATGTTCACCTTGATTCTGGGGAATCAATCTAAGAAATGTTTCAAATTCCTGCCATTAACAGGTAGTTTGAGAAATTTCCTATCCAAGTCCTTAAAGAAGAAGGTATGTTCACCAACTCTAATATCAATGGAGTAAGGGCCCATCCATAAAGTGTCAAATTTTCCATGATTTACCTTATCTTCATGTCTTCTATCCCATAGCAACATGAGATCTCCAACATTGAAAGATCTTGGGGTGACCTTCTTATCGAAAAATTCTTCAGCTTCTCTCTGAACTTTACATGTCGTTGGTGCGATGCCCTCCTTTTTTCATCAGGTTCAACAATCTAGTTAATGTGGGCATCATATGGAATTAATTCTTGATCTTCCAGTTGTTGCATGAACTGATATGAGGATAATTGCATATGCAAGGGCAGAAGGGCCTAAGTTCCATACACCAATTCAAATGGACTCTTTCTAGTGGCTCTTTTAACAGTAATTCAGTCTGCCCAGACAACAAACTTTAACTGCTCACCCCATTTTCTCTTGTTCGGCTTCAAGGTTCTTCTAATAATCTTCAGCAAATTTTTATTACTAGACTTGGCTTGTCAATTTCCTTAGGGATTGTAATTAGAAGCATATTTCAAATTGATACCATATTCTTTGCACATTACCACCAAGGGTTTATCTCTAAAGCTCATGGCATTGTCAACAACAATTTTGAATGGCACCCCAAACCTGTAGATGATATGGTTTAGCATGAAGTCCATGACAATTTGGTGTGTTGCCCTTTTGGTGGGGATTGCATCCACCCACTTGGTGAAGTAATCTATGGCTAAAAGAATCCACTTATGGCTAGCACTTGAAGGGTTTGAAATATCACCAATAAAATCCATCCCCCATTACTTGAATGGAGCTTCAATTGATATAGGCTACAAAGGAAGGGAGCATGAAGCTTTTAGTCTTCCAAAGAAGCACTGGAAACTCTCACATCTTCTAACCAAAAGAGTTGCATCCTTGAAAAGATTTGGCCACCAATAACTAGCCCTTAGGAACTTGTGTGTTGTGACCCTTCAAGAAAAATTCCCCCCACAAGCTCCTCCATGGAGATCAGCAATTATCTTGGGGGCTTCATCTTCAGTAATGCACCTTAAGAGGACACCCTTAGGGTTCTTCCAAGATAACCCATAATCAGTAATGACATATTTCTGGGAAGCCAACTTAAGGGCCCTTTTTTGGTTCTTACTAAAATAATCAAGGTAGTATAAATGTCTGAGATAAAAAATCACATCCTTGTACCACTCATAACTCATTAGTTTGTCAAATAAATCTACCCTTCCTTCTCCTACCTCATTCATCTCAACAATTTGCAAGTTGCTCTGAGCCACAAGCTTAGCCAATCCCAAACCTCTCACCAACTTCTTGGTTTGGATATCCATGTCACATTCCTGCAACTTGTTCACGCATCTACATCTTTTTCTTGATACTTTCATGTCTGATAAGATGTCTTTCACCATGGTGTGGGGAATGTTGGTACCAAAATTTTTTCTCCTTTTCAGTCCGAGTAGCATCAGAGATATGACATGAAGCTTGAATTCAAATATATCATGATGTGTGTCATTTTGTAGCTAGGGAGGTGATCTAACTGGCACTCATATTTGTGGAGAGATGGATAGCACTTTGAAAGGATTTGATCTGACGCTCACTATTTTAGGTTGTGCCTTTTCAACCAAGGTAAAAGAACCTATATTGTAACCCCCAAATGGTTAAGGAGATGAATATATCCCTCAATTTATGCAAATAGTATGAAAATACCTTGGGAAAATATGATCAACACTCCAAATCTGACTTTCACAAGTTGTCACTCCTAGATTATGGAGATATTTTCAATGCAAAGCAAGGGTTACTAAAGACATTGTATAATCCTGATTTGCTTTGTGCATTTTTGTAAATGGATTGTATTCTTTCGTTGACACACAATGCACAGATGTAGAGGTAGTATGGGTATGATGGGTTGTTTAGAATGATTTTTTGGTGGGGTTTTGATGAGACAAACTGGGATATATCAGATCTTTGACAATCTCTACAATACTTGAACAACTATCAGATAAAATGCTAATAATCAAGATATTCTTTCAACTAGAGGAGGCATAAA
The DNA here is from genome assembly GCA_019776745.2 of Taxus chinensis. Taxonomy (NCBI): domain Eukaryota; kingdom Viridiplantae; phylum Streptophyta; class Pinopsida; order Cupressales; family Taxaceae; genus Taxus; species Taxus chinensis. Next base: position 145,331,288 of record CM034149.1, read on the forward strand.
TGGAATCCTAGGCTACACTCTTCACACAATCTTTGATAATTCACCACAAAAGCTTAGAGTAAAAAACTCAATTAAACACAAAAATCATTGATCAAACCACGCCTAAGGTACCCCCAAAGGCTTACAAGCAATCTCTATAGTAAAGGAAGGTAAAATGATTTTAAATTTGTTTATATCTTTATCAGATGAAGGCTCTTCTGAACATGAGATTACAAATTCCACTAAACTATCAACAAGAAATGGATATTCTATGTGATTCCTAAATACTTTCAATGCAAGATTTCAACAAGAACAATGAAAACTATTTGTAGGCATTTAAAAAATGATAACTGACATCATATTGCCCAGAAAAACACAAATTAACTCAAAATATTGTTAGATTCATCGGTAGGGGAGAGTTTCATGAACAATCTCAGAGCTGTGTGATGGCTATACACTTGTAACCAATTCACATACATGAAGATCCAACACAAAAGAAATTATTCTGGTTCCTTAGTGGGTTTTTCAGAAAAATGAGCTTTCTCTTAGAATTTGCTTATGATTTTCAACTTCCCAACCTCTTGCATGTCTCAAAACATGCATTATATATCTCTTTCCACATTTGATCCTTCTTTGCCAAGAAAATAATATGTCAAGGGATCAATTCTGTTACAACAATTATTCATGATTTAATGAAAATGACATCAAACAGAAAAAAATTCCGAGGTTGCCAGGTGTGCTCAAAAAGATTAAATCATTACAAATATCTGGATCATTATCCATCTTGAAGGCACATTTTTCATCATTGAGGCATGCAAACACCTTTTACTCATCATTTTTACCTTTTTACCTTTTCAAATTACCTCTGCAACTTTTGATTTTTTCATTTCACGTTTTTGGACAGATTAGGGTAAAATTTATTTCAAAATCACCTCAGATCAAAGAATTAAGCCATGAAAGTGATGTCAATGATCCTGGAGGTCCAAGACAACACAAAATCACTATTAATTTGATGAATTTTGGTGCAAAAATCATGATTCCAAGCTTCCTAGAGCTCCAATGGAAGTCAAAACAAATGGATGCACAACAACCATCAATCTTATCCATATTTAAACCCTGGCCCTCCACGTGGAAGATGTGGACTTAGAAATAAGCTTGAGTTACCTTTTTAATTTTTTGGATAAGACTAGACACGTGGCAAAAAATTATTGGAAATCAATTTGGGCTTACTTTTTGTCTTTTTGACATTTTTGAAAAAATGGAAAAATTTGACTTTTTCCCCCGCCCCTCCGCCTTTGAATTTTGCAGCTGACACATGGCACATGGCGGGTCCCATTGGGATCGTGCTTCAATTCTACGCATTTTGACATTTTTTAGAAATTGGGAAAATTTTCACTTTTTACCCCATGGGCCTGCACACCCTATTTCTCCCTCGCCATGTGTTGCTTCCTCTATCGCCAAAATCCATGAGCCCATATTTCATTTTAATTCCCTTTTTTACTAAGGGAAAATTTTCAATTTTCCTTCCAGCGGCCCGCGCCTCCGATTTCTCCACTGCCACATGTCACTTGATGATTCACTAGCGTGCCAATGCTTAAAATTTTGATTATAAGTCCTTTTTGCAAAAGGGAAAAAATTCCCTCCTGTCTCCATCGGCCCGCCGACCCACTCAAAATTGATGCCACGTGTCCATCTCTCATTTGGTAGTGGGTTAGTGCTTAAAATTTTGATTTTAAACTCATTTGTGAAAAAGGGGAAAAATCCCCTTTTACTTCCATGGTCTGCACTTCCCTTTGACCCTGTTGGACACGTGTCCACCTATGATTGGCCACGGAGCCGCGCTCCATACTTTTAATTTTAAGCCTTCTTTTCGCAAAAGGAAAAAATTCCCTTTTTCCTCTACCTGCCCCCCCGACTTTCTCAAAATTTATGCCACATGTCCTCCTCTGATTGGAGCGGGGGAAAAACTAATTTTGAAACTTTAGAAAAATAAAGCTAAAAAACTCTAAGTCCCCCATCGGCCCGCTCCTCCCTTTTTGGTCTTGTAGGACACGTGTCCACTCCCAACTAGCTACGGGGATTTGGACCATTTTGTGACTTTAAAATTTTTGTAAAAAATGAATCCTACCACCCATCATCCCCCTACCAATCATAACATGCCACGTAGGAAAATTTGGAAAAAATAGGTCCCTGGGCTCGAAAATACCCCATTTGTCAAAAAGGTGAAAAATGAAAAGTTACAATACTTTCCCACTTTTCCTCAGCCAATTAGAAACCATCACATTTCCAATACCTTCTGAGGATGAATTTGACAGGAAAATGACACACGTATGATCGTCAAAATGTAAAAAATTCAAAGGATGCCCTAGAATTCAATTTTTTCACCAAGGATGGTAGATTTTTCGATTTTAAAGCAACTGAACCATGTTTTTCACAACATTCCCGATCTAGGATTTGGATTTTCAAATACAAACAAGTAATATTTGATCAATTTCAAATTTTCATGATCTGGCAAAGGGAAAAATGACACAGCTCACAAAATTGGAAAAAACTAGGCCACAGAAAAGGTCAAACTTGGAAAATTTCTTCAAATTAGGGAAAAACAACAAGCTTGTGAGCATTTTAAAAGAATTAAACTAGAGGGGAAGAATTTCAGATCATCAATTCAAAGGGTAAAACTTTTTTTGAGCAAATACAAATTTGTAAAATTTAGAGCAACATGGTGCAAGCTCAAAAATGGAACCAACAGGGAACATAAGCAACAATCTTAGAACACAAAATTTAAGGCCTGAAAACCTTTGTTTCTTTTACCAAGGCAAATGCTTGTTTCTTCATAATAGTGTATTTTAGCTCATCCCCCTGTAATAACTTACTAAAAAATGCAATTGGCCTCTCATCCCCTTCATCATTTTTCTACAACAGGACAGATACAATAGTGTTCTCTGAAGCAAAAGAGAACAACTGAAAGGGCCTTTTATAATCTTGAGCTACTAGAACAGGTTCATGTTTTAATGCCTCTTTAATCCCACTGAAATCTTGAATGGCATCCTCCTCCCACTTGATGAACTGGTCCTTTTTTAACATGGAAGTAATTGGAATGGTCAACTCAGCAAAGTTTAATATAAATAGTCTGATGAAGTTTATCTACCCAAAGAAGGATTGGATTCCTTTCTTGGTTCTTGGGGTTAGAACCTTGTTGATGGCCTCTACCCTTTCTGGATCAATCATCAACCCTTATTGTGACACAATGTGACCAAGCAACTTTCCTTCTGCACTCCAAAATGGCACTTCTTTGGATTGAATGAAATTCCATATTCTCTGCATCTAATTAGCATCTTCTCAAATTGCAACAAGTGATCACCTCACTTTCATGAAAAGACAGTCACATCATCCTAGTAAACAACAATAAAATCATTGATGTAACCAGAAAAATCAACATCCATTGCTCTTTGAAAAGTTTCTCCAGCATTCATTAGACCAAAGGGCATCCTACCATATACATATGTTCCCCAAGGGGTGGTAAAGGTTTTTTTAATTCTTTTTTATTCCTTCACCACAACTTGGTTATAACCAGAGAAACCATCTAGGGTAGAAAGTAGCTTAGAACTAGTCACTAGCTGTAGTATGTTTTCCATGTTTTTTAAAGGATAATTATCCTTCATTGATGCTCTGTTCATATTTATGAAATCCACACACAACCTTATGTCACCATTCTTCTTTCTAACTGGTACTAGGTTTACAACTCAAGAAGAATACCTTTTGGGCTGAATAATCCCTCCCTCCCTCAGTTTCTTCAGTTCCTCTTGCATATTAAGAGATTAGAGTGTATTGATTGGCCTCTATTTCTACCTGAATGGTTTTGCATTGGATTCCAAGGGAGTCTCATGTTGAAAAAGATAATCTTTTTATGCCTTCCTCTCTGAATAAGTCCAAGCCATGCAATCTTGATACTTTTTTAGCAATTGGATGTAGGACTGCTTCTCCTCCTTGCTGAGATTGCTGCCTAACCAAATCTTCCTTGGTTTCTACTTTGTGCCAAGGTCATTCTCCTCAACATCCCTTGAGGCTGCTATGCATCTGTTAATAATGCGATCAAAATGATCAAAGTTGGACTCAAGAGCAACCAACCCTCTAGGAATGGTATTAGTCTGCAATTGGATAATGCCTTTTCCAAACAAGGTTTCTTTACCCTCTACTATGCACAACATTGGCTCCCAATCAATATTTTGATAAAAAAACCCCCCTTTGTTCTGCAGAAATATTTTGACCTGAGCATCATCATCAAAAACTTACCAATGTTTAATATTATCAGGTATAGATCGCCTTATTAACACCTCAACATCATATTCACAAAATGGGGACACTGCACAATTATCAAACTGAGATCCCAATACTGCAAGTTTTTCTGCTAAATCATTAAACCTCCTATCATGATGCATAATGTTGAATGAATCAAACATCTCAACGAAATCCCAAACTGCATGCTTGTATTGTTTCATTCACTGATTTTTTGTGACATACAATTTTCTGACCTGCTTTACAACTAATTCTGAGTCTCCTATTACAATGATGTCTTTAACACCATATTTCCAAGAAATCCTCAGACCTTACAATAGTGCCTCATACTCAGCAATGTTATTATTGCACTCAAAGTTTAGTTTGAAGGAAAAGATAGACTCTTCCTATCCTGGAGAGATCAGAACAACACTAGCACCATTTCCAAACTAGAAGAAAGCTCCATCAAATAATAAAGTCTAAGGAGAGCCTTCTTGTTCAAGACATTTGTATTCTTCAATCTTGTGCTCCTTTTCATTAGTAAATCCTAAAAAGTTATCAGCATCAACACTTGTGTATAAAAATTCATAAGATGCATTTTTCAGATCCTCAATAAGGTGCAACATTTTCTTTTCCCCATACAACTTGACATGGATTCCCTCAATCCATATGGTGGCATAGGACATATCAATTTGAACATTCCCACCAATAGTTGCAACCCATTTTCTAGACAACAACATACCCCACTTGGTTGGGTAGTCAACAATAATACATCAAGCTTCAAATTCCTACCTGGATAGGCTGCAAGTTGTACCACCAGACCCTTCACACATCCCACCACTGGCACCTCTCTAGAATCCATGGTAGTGCACTTCCCATATGCGGTTGTTACTTTGATAATCAGTTCATTCATAACTTCCAATAGCATTACATTGCATGATGCCCCCGAATCAAACATACAATTGTGTAACAATCTGTCCTTAATTATCAAGGTGGTGAAGAATGGATCCACATTCAACTGGGAATCTACCGAGGATGGTTCCCAAATAAACCTTAGGTGGTTCATCTAGCTCTTATGATGCTATTGGTGCTTTTATTTCTTTAATGAATGAGCGGTAGTCTCCACAATGTTTATGTTTCTACCTAGGACAGTCTTCTCCTCTTTCAGTCCAAAATACTCCAATGCCCTCTTCTTGTGCTCAGGCATCCTAAGCAACTCAACAATTGGAAATGAGAGCTTGATCTGACTCAAGACTTGGGCAATATCATAAGGGATATACTTTTGGCAAGGATGGCACTGAAAGAAAAGGTTGACAGACTCATTAGATGGCACAAGATTCTTGATAGCTTGGGCATGAGGCAGGGTATGATTTTTGTTTGGGACAACAAGGTCCCTTTGGCATATGCATATTTCTTAGGAGGCCTCTTTAGGAACAATTGAAATAAATCAATTTTTTGGCTTGGCCTAAGGCCCTGTCCCCTTTGAACAACCCTACTTCTTATGTTTTGTTCCTTTTCTTGATCCACAACAGACATTCATCAACAACTACCTGTCCTCCTTAGATGGGATGCTTTCATCATACTTCTTTATCATTAAAGCCCTTAAATATTCAAATTCATTATTGGGAAATTAAAAATCTTGTACAGTATCTACTTATAAAGTATGAGAGGGAGGGAGAAAAGGTACCTGGTGAATGCAATCCCAATAATCAGCAGCAATTCTAGCACTTATCACTTCAGTTGAAGTTTCCCTTTGTTGTGAGCTTGTGGAGATAACCCATCATGCAGACATCATCATCATTATCATCATAAGCTTCTTCCTCTTCTTGTCTGATCTTCCCATCACATGGATCATGGGGCATGAAACATCTGCCACACCAATCAATGACATCTGTCTCCTCAACAATGAGCCACTCTGGTAGCCAAAGGATCAGGTACCATTCTATTATCCTTAGCCTTGGGACTGTCCTATTTCCAAATCCAATAGGTCCCTTGCCTCTATCATCAGATCTTTGGTGATTTTTGTAAACATTATATTTGCCCTGTACTGCTTGTGTTTGACCTTGTAGAGACTCTCTGGCCCAATCCCCCTTTCTGCCTCAGGCTAATTTGTATGATATTTCTTTAACAACCCTTGCCAAAGTTTTTCATAACTTCCTCCAAATCAGCATCCTTGCTTGTCTGAGGTTTTTCTAGGTTAATTAGTTTTACACCCTCCTTTTTTGTAGGATTTTCAATTGCGTTGATGTTGTTTTCTATTTATAGAGCCATGGTGAATTCCTACCTCAAATTTGTAGGGTTTTGTCCCTCAAGTAGTAAGATAACTTTTTTATCAAAATGCATCTGAATATTTAATCAAACATGACTCACCACATGGCCTTAAGCTGATACAAAAAATCTCCTCAAGGTCTTGTTAAACCTTATGTTGAAATCATGTACTAACTCATTAGGATTCTTCTTGATGTTTTCAAATTCTGATCAAAAGAAACCTAGGGTCAATTCTATCACCATACTGTAATCTAAATGCATTGTTCATCTCTATCCAAGAATCAATGGAATTATCTGGAAAAGATTTGTAACCATGTCCCTTACATCCTCTTCCAGGGTATGGATAAATCAGATTTGATATTTACATCTTCATGTTTAATCTCAAAGTCTTCCATCATGTTGATAAAAATATTTAAATGTTGATCACAAGTTATAGTGTTGTTTCCTTGGAACTTTGGTAGTTTGTTCCTTACATCTTGAGGAAATGCATTTGGATAACCAACCATCCCTACAAAATTTATAGGTCCAAAGGTGTTTACAAAAAATGGAGGTTTGGGTGGGGGCATGGCCATGTAGTTTTGAGGAGGTGACCCTAGAGGGGAGACAAATTGATAAGGGGTAGACGGTCTTTGAAACACAGGAGTATAACTTTCAAAATGGATATCCCCTAAAGGCCTTGTTGCCTAGAACTCCCTATCAACTTCTGAAAAGACAGGGGGCAGAATGAAAAGTAAACCTTTCAAAATCAAATAAAGACCCCTCTCCAGCTAGACAACTCAATTCCACAAAGAGGCTACCTGATTCAGAAGCACTTGAATAGACAGTCTTCAATAATAGGCCAATCACTTTCATCAATAGAGATCCCTTTCCTTGTCTGCTGATCTCCAACAACTCTCCAAGATCTATTCTTCCCTCTAACTTTGCTTTTCCTAGCTCTGGAAATAATGTCCTAGTAGGATCCCTAGCAAAGAAAGACCTTCTTCCTTCCATATTTGCAAAGGTTAGTAACAAATCTCACTTGACAGAGGTGAAGACACTATTATTCATTAAGAATCATATCAACAAGGAGTCGTCCACTAAGGATTTCTACCTTAGTTGTTAAAATGTACTAAATATGATTTGTCAAATGTATTTCAACACTAGAAACTAGAAATGGAAAGATTTTGACTTTTCTTTACCCAGATTTATCAATGAAAGCTAGCACACTAGGTGTGGAAACTAAAATAATTTCACACATCACTTGGAGCATATAAGAAGTGTTTTACCAAGGTTTGAATATGAATTGTGATCACTATTTCCCTGGTGGTGGCACCAGTAAGGTGTTAGTACCAAAATTGATTCTCCCACAGAAGCTGAGCAACATCATAGGTTTGGCAGGAAGCTTAGAGGCAAGTAGAGCATGCAATGTGTCATTTGTAGCCAGGGATGAAATGCAGCTTGCTCTTTTTCACTCAGATGTGGAGAAATGGGTAGCACCCTCAAGAGGATTTGACCTATCCTCACTGCTTTATGGTTATGCCTTTCAACTAGAGTGAGATGACCCTTTTTATAACCTGGTGTTTGTGGAGGAGATGCAGATATCCTTCCTTGTGAAGTTATTAAGAAGACCTTGAATAAAATATGATCAATGTAAAAAAACCTAACTCTCACAAGTTTTCACTTTAGATAATGGAGATATTTTCTAAGCAGGGTTCAAGCCACTAAAGACAATGAAAAACTAATTGTTTCTACATGTTTTGGTAGTAAATATTATGCATTTGTATACACACATGAAAAACAGGGGTAATATGGGTATGATTGGTTTTTTTTAAATGAATTTTTGGTGGGAGGTGAAGAAGGATAAAGTTGATTATATCAAACCCTTGAAAATTTTACAAAAATGGAGAGCTTGAACAATAGGATGCTTTGGGATAGCTAGGATGTTCCCTTAACTAGAATATGTGTTCCAATGGAGGCTGAGATCAGCACTTTTCACACAAACTTCAAGGATCCAAAATGAAGGTGAAAATTGGAAAACTTAACTAAACATTATCAATCTCTGTTTCATCAAGCCTAAGATACCCTCAAAGGCTTAAAAACAATCTTACAACCATGCTAGGAGTCACAGTGATTTTAAATTTCTTTCTTTCACTATCAAATGAAATCTCTTCTGATAAATAAAATTGTAAATAACACCAGACTATCACAAGGATAAGATCTTGTGTGATTCACACATATTTCAATGTAAGAATGCAACATGAATAAGAAAATCTACTTGCAGACATTTAGAAACAAATCAAAAAAATATATTCTCAAGAATAACACATATTAACTCGAGTTTGGTTAAATTCATCAGGAGGGGAAATTTTCTCGAATAATCTCAAATCTTGTCAATGGATGCACACTCGCAACCACCTTGACATGATCAACTTTAACACAAAGGAGCTAAATAGGATTCTTCATATAGTTTCTCAGAAAGACGGGATCTATCAAAATTTTCTCTTAGGAAATCAGTTTCTGACTCCTAACACTTCTACCTTCATAAACTCCTAACCCTTTTCACAGAAAAATCATGCCTATTTATAACATTTTGCAATAGATCCTTTTCCCACATAAACCAGAGGCATTGAGTGTACCGGTTCTCACCATGATCTCGATCACAATTCCCAGAATTAGATGTGTACAAAGTTGTCAGGTGCTCAGGGGGTACATCTCTTCTAACATCTCCCTCATTCAACTCTGTCCTCTGGTAGATCACTTTTCCTTTTACTAACTAACCAGTTCCACCCTTAATCTGTCCAATCTGGTTCTTTGCATGCCTAGGGAGAAAAATGGAAGATCATATCAAGCCCAGAGGTCATATTTTATCTTAATGGTAAAAGACGTCCCCAGATTTTTCTCACCAAACCCAGATATCAACAGGTCTTTCACGTCCCAAGGAAAGAAAAATCAGGCCGAATCCAATAGTCAGATTGAATATTAATGGTGAGAGATGTTTCCAGACCTTCCCCACCAAACTAGGATACCAGATTAATTATCCTCTTCATTTGGCGTACAAGAGACTCCAAGAAATGATAAAAACCCATAAGAATACGCATCTCTAGGAGCTTTGGAGTGAAAATGGTTGAAAAATCAAATACAAAGGCACAACATTCGTTGATTTCAATTTTGAATTTGGACCGTCCATGTGGGAGATCCAATTTAGAGTAGGCCTACGGGTTCCCTTTTTCCTTTTACAACTTTTGGAAAAATGTAGAATTTTCACATTTTTCTCCGCACCTCCGCCATTGAGCCTGACACATGTCCTAAGGTGGTACCCAAAGGAACCACGGCCAAATTCTGCTATTTCACCTCTTTTTTAGAAAAAGGAAAATTTTCCAAATTATCCCCGCAGCTCAGCCCCTCTATTTCCAGTCACTTATGTGGGTCCCAATGGAACCACGGTTCCTTTTTTACTTTTAACTCCCTTCTCCACAAAAGTAAAATTTTCCAAATTTCCCTCGGAAGTTCGCACCTCTGTCGTTGACCGGGGTAAAATTTTGACTATTTTTTGTCAGGTCTACGGACCATTTTAATGTCTTAATCCTTTTGGTAACAAGAGGAAAAAAATCCAGGTTGCCTTCGATGGTCCACTTCCCCGCCATTCTGAATTTTCAAAGCCAACCTTGACCTCCCTTTTGTCGAGCGTGCAGGCCATTTTGATATTTTAATCCTTAAGAGGCAAAAAATCCAAGGTTCCCCTGATGGTCCACTTCCCTGCCTTTTGAATTTTCAAACTGACACACATCACAATGGCGCACCTTGAAATGGTCTCCAAAAGTTGAGATCTTGAATGATTTCAGGCTCACAACATGTCCTAGCTTGGTAAAATTTGTTTGAAGGCTTAAAGCTCAGCGGAAGGCGCCATGTGTCAGGTTTTGAGGCAATCTCCATTGGCCATTGAAAATTCCAAACAAAATTTAAAGTGAGAGGACGCCTCCAAGTGTCCTCATAACACTTCTTTAAAATGAAATTCAAGGGCCAGTCCTCAAATGTGTGTGGTCCCTCCATGTGTCCTAGGCCTCTCAAAACCTTTTGGAAAAATACTAAGTATGGGAATCCCCAGCGAAATCCTCCACGTGTCTTCATGGCACAATTTAAAAATAGTTCCCAATAGTAGAGACCCTAAAAGAGCACGGGCTCACCACATGTCCCTGTTCCACTCAACTGTACCATATGCATAAATTTTTTTCTAAGGCCGGGAAAGGTAGCAGAAACCTCCACGTGTCATCCTGGTGGAGCTCCAACACCAAAGCAAAAATAAAATCTTCAAATGAGTGTCGTTCCTCCACATGGACCAGTTTTGGTTCAAGGTGATCGATAGAATTTTAGAGTTCCTCACTAAGCCACATCCAACCAAAAGAGGCCACATTTCCTGTTGATGCAAGGATGAAAATTTGACCAGGAAAAACACTGGTCAAACTGTAAAATGTGAGAAAAATGACCATTTGAGCCTGGAGATGAAATTTTCTCCAAGGACAGAGAATTTAGAAATGGTACAAGGCTCAAATACATTCCTCCGAGCTACATCCATTCATTTTTTATCAATTATTTAGGGAAAAAATGACAAGCACAACAAATCCTGAGTGTGGAAAGTGGAAAGAATAGGAGAGCCCGAGTTTTTAGATGAATAGAGAATAGGGGACCCAAATTCTAGGCCCCTTCTAGATGAATAGAGAAACAAGGAAACAACTATGGATCCATACATGATCCTCAGCCCAAGAAGGATTGGTTATGGCAATAAAAGGAAAGCAAATACCTCTCAGGCACAACACGGGGGGATGAAATATGGAAGAGGTCGAAAATTGATAGATTTTAATGGCAAAATTGGGCGAGACTATTTTTAGCACTAACAATACCAACGTGTCAACTCACCACAAACCCTAAACTAACTAGGGTCACGATCAATGGTACAAAATCAATGGCATAAAAGGCACCGACCATCTTAATTGCATGGTCAAAACCCTAACTGAGGCTACATCTGAATCAACGGCGTGTGATCATGCATAAAATATCAACAATCCTCATCAAAATAAGTAATGCAACCATGTTTCAAGCTTAACCATGGTCAATGTATCATCCACCAACAAAATATTACAAAGGGTCAAGCCATCGTTAGAGGGGGACCTTGTCCCAATTTTGGAATCAATGCTTTGACCTTGGAAAAGGTAAGAAAAATCATGCTATAAAAAAATCCAAATTATATGCCATGATGTGGTCAAGAAAATAAAATAATCAAACAATGATTTGTAAATGTGTCATGTGAAATAAACCCATGACCTTATGTGTTAGTCAAAAGTGCCCATGGTCAAAACGAGGGGCTTATATATGCCAAGGTTAAAAGTATATACCTCAAAAATTTCCAAACTACACCTCAAACTATGCTAAGGTGATCCCATTCAAAGGGAGGAGGTTCTATTACCACATCTGTAAACATGGCCCCAAAAGCTATAGAGAAAAGTGTGCACTCATCACATGTGGTCCCCTCAAAAAGAGGGTTTGAAAGTGAAGAAATTGTACTTGCAAAAGATATTTTTGTATGTGACCACAAGAAGACAAATATGTGCCATCATCAGAACTTGCAGGTGGTCCCCACAGAGGATGAATGCATGGGTGAATTATTTTTGAAAAGTATTGCGAATAAATAAATTATTTTACTCTCACATAAAGAGAGATTTATTTTTCCATGTGCACGCAAGGGGCAGTATTAAAGTGATATTTAAATAAATGCAAGTAGATCAAGTTGCAGATGTCACATAATCATCTAGAAGATAGAGATTGCATGCATTGGAGAAAACTTACTCATCAAACAAATCTTATTATTACCCAAATTATAAATCCAACTTTATTAAAAAAGAACAGTCAACTCCAGTTTGACTGAGTTGTAATTTTGTAACCAAGGTTATTAATGTCTCGTTGTATTAGCATGTTTAGTTTTATTCCTTTATTTATTCATGATAAAGAATAAAAATAGGATGCATGGGTGAGTAAGATTTTAGTATATTTTTAGGAAGGGTGGGATGACTAAATTTGCTATATATTGTGGGCAAGTACAAGGCACAAGGAGGACGTTTTTTGACATAGGAGTGCTGAAGCAGATTTTTCTAGTTTTTTCCTTTTGAATGAGAATTGATTTCTGTCTTTCCAATTATTTGCAGTGTTGTGTATACCTTATTATTTCTTGTGAATGTGAAATTTCGTGATTAATCATCTTCCCTTGGTGTAAATTTAGTTATTTTTCCATAATATTAGTGTGCATGTTTATCTTAACAGTATTGTTGTGAATCATTCCCTAAATACATCAAGTGTTTTGACTTAACATTATGTCAAAAAATACTGGTTTGTGCACCCATAATCCATTCTCAAATATTTCTGCATGTACTCAATCAAATCTCTCAACAAGTTTGGTGTATCACCCCATTTTTTCAACTCATTTAAAGTCATTTTTTTACCCTAAAAACCCTAAAATTTAGTTTATGATACATCAAGAAGGAACCATTCTTGATACCGGAGACTCACCTCAACAATAGGTATATGAATAGACCTGAGGTGTTTCCATTGTATCTACAGAAGAGAGAGATCCAAAGAAAGCTTAGAACCCCTGTAGTCATCTCTCTACATGGTGCACTTTCTAGAGATAACAATTATGGTTTGTATGGATTCTTATAGGCATTTATAGACATTTCGTATTGATGATGATGATGATGTGTCATTAGCTTATCTATATATGTATACTGACATTTGGAATTCTCATCGTATTGACCATGTTTTTTTGTTCAAACTAATTTTGTGATCTCACTGATTTTTTTATGAAATGGTAGAATTGAAATATTTTGGAATTATAAACAAGTGGTAAAATTTTGTGATTTTAGTGATGATTTAGTAGTGTTATTTGATGATGTGAATTGATATGTATATGTGAGTTTTATTAATTAGATATCATTGATATGGCCATGAGGACAGAAAATTATTTTTTTGATTTTCCAAGAAAATTGTAACACAACAAACAAAAGGGAATAGGATACCAACAATGAAGGAATTTTAGGTATCGGTAACAGGTCACCTTGACAACATGTATTTTATATGTTGTTATGTTGTGGTATTTTGCTAGGAGATCCCCATTGGGGGGGGTTGGGGGGGGGGGGGGGAGGAGGACTCAAATGTGACCATGGGAAGATGTGTTATTTCCCCTTTCATTTTTATTATTTTGTGAGTATGTGATTTATTATTGTAATGTGTTCTACTTTGTTATTATTAGTTGATGTGCTCCTATCTAGGTTAGTTAATCATGTTAATTATGGTAATTAGGGATATGACCAAAGGGATAATAAATTTGGTATGTTGTCATTGATTTAGTATGGATTCGAAATGATTGCATTGGTTTTAGGAGTTGTGTACTCTTCCTTGCATGTTAGATTCGAATTTGATATTTTAGGCTATTTTTATAGGCTTGTGGGACAATTTAAGATTGTCTCACACCTCTTAAAGTCACCCACCCACTATGCCTATGATGGGAGGGTTTTATTTTAGGAATTTTTTGTGTTTTAAAGGAGAAAAAAATAATTAATTGCACTTTTCTTACAACTTATTTAATTGTGTCATTTAGAGATATGTGTAAGAGAATTTTCATTTTATCAACCACCAATTTATTAAGCTTTGGGTTTGGGGTTTGACCATGTGATGTAGAGTTGATCAGAACTGATATGACATCCTATATGGAGCCACCTCATCCTCCCCTTCTCTTTTTCCATTTATTCAAGTTTATTTGATGATTTTGGGGTTACATGTTTTATTTTCTTGTTGCATTTTGGAGGATTTTTCTTTTGGAGTTCTTATTGGAAGCTTGGGAGTTGTTTTGTTCTTGATTGAGATTTGGAAAAGCTTGGAAGTTGGGCTTGTGATAGGATTCTCTTGCAATGGCAAGTTAGGGCCTTCACCCATGTATCTTTATTTCTATTTTGTTGTCCAAATGGTTGCAAATGGATCATTGTTGAATATTGTTGGTTTTGGCAATAGAATGGCCTTTAGGTTGTGTAGGAGAAAGAAAATAGAGATATTTTAGTGGGAGACATAAGAGTATTATTGCATATCTTGGGAGGGAGTTGGGTTGGGTGTCTCACCTTTATAGATAAGTGAAGTTTGTGCTTATCTTATCTGTCTTACTTGAGCGAGACATAAGAGTTGGAAGCATAAGGGTTTTCAGGGAGGTATAATAGTCTTGTTGGTATGTGATTTGCGTTTTTTTAGAGGCTTTAAGGTGGGCACTTAACCCATTGGGAAGCATAAATGATTTCCCCATGTTTCTTTTCTCTCTCTTGGCTTGAATATTGAACCTTTTTGCTTGGGAAACTTGTGTGTTTGTTTTGATTTTGGTATTGTGCTTATTTTGTTGGAAAGTTTGTAATCCATGCAATGAATTTTCGTAAAATTGTATTGTAAAAAATCCAAAAGTTGGATTACATATTCGATTATGGAAAATTGGGAAAAGTAAAGAATGCAAAAGATGTTTGTAAATGAATTTATGAATATCATAATAGGATATATTTTATTATTGTTGTCTTATTTGAAAACTATAGCTCATTGGAAACATGGAATTAGTTCTATAATTGCTTCAAATTTGTATGCAAAAGTCTGGAAAATTCAGCGTAGGAATGAAATTTCAGCAATTTTAGAAAATTTATTACTCATAAAATATCTTCTGGGTTTTCCTACAAAAACTTAAATATTACTTATAACATATGAATATAACAACCCTTTAAATATTATAATAACCCAGTATTTAAATCTCAAGATACGCCACGTTCTTTAGGGTGGTTTTAATCTGGAAATGTCTGTGTAAGAATCAAATTACAACAATTTTAGAAATATTATTGTTCCTAAAATATATCATGGGTTTTCCCAAAAATTTGGACAATTTAATTATAACATATAAATTTAAAGACCATTTAAATTTCATAATAACCCAGCACGTAAATCTCAAGATAAGTCACAATCTTTAGAGGGGTTTTATTCATGAGCCATGGTGAGCTAAGATTATTATGTGACATTTATGTTTCAATTATGTGTCCAATAAGTAAATGTGTAGTGGAATTATTTTACTTAGGGTGATCAAAAATAATAATATATAAAATAAATAAATAATGATGGTATGGGTACTTTCTTTTTACGTTGTCCTAAGGGTATGTTATTTGGATTGACCTTGGATTCTTCAAGTAGATTTAAAATGTCGAGAAAAGTAAATTTTTAAGTGACCAAAATTATTTTATCACTTAGTCATAATACTTCTGTGTAAGAGTAAAGTGCAAGTAAAATAAATTAAAATGGGTAAATCATTATTTAACTTAGTGAGATAACATAAATAATTAAATTAAATTTAGTTATTTCCAGGTAAGTTAATGTAAGGAGTTGATTAAAATTATATGGTTTAAATTTATATAAATAATTTAACTCATGATTATTTTGGGATAATGGAATAAAACTATCATGGAAAATAAGTGAATGAGTTTTAATGAACACAATTAATGTTAGAAAAAAAGAAAGGATTAGAGGATAAAATCATAAGAATCGTTGTAGCAATGGTTCATCAACCCACAACAAGTGTCCACTTGCCTAAAGCCACTATCCAGTAGCCTACAGCCACTGCCTAGTGCCCGTAGCAACTATCCAGCAGCTTGCAGCGTCTACCCAGTGCCCGCAACAACTGTCCAACACCCTGCAGCCACTACACAACAGTTTGCAACAACTACCCAACAACCTGCAACAACAACTTAGTAACCTGCAACAAAGTGTAGTAACTAGCGAGTGAGATTTTAGTAAACGTAATTATTGTATTTTAAATCTTGTTTAATGTATTAAATATATACATATAATTTCCGTAATTTTGGAAGTAATTTGATGTGGTTTTTTGTAGGTTAGTGAAGGAAATTAAATAAGTTAAATCTAAAGTGTAGTAATGTTTCTATCCTAAAATAAAAAATAAAAATAAAATCTCCTAAATAATTATGAGGATTGATTGTAGTTTTGGTGCGTTGTTTTTGTGGGTGTTACAGTAAGGATTCAAATATTTTATATACGTTACTAGCATGCATGGGCTTTCATTGATTGTTTTTCTTATTTCAGTTTGCAGAAGGTTTTTTCCCAACATGTGTCATATTCATGGCATCATCACTAGTTATTACTCAGGTACGTATTGTTATGATGTGTTCCTATGTAACTATATAAGTAAATCTCGTGTATGAAGAAAAATTAGTTAAATATATACAAAAGGAAATAACAAATAAATGAGATAACAAGAGCACATCTAAATATATGTATACCAAATATAAATATGCTCATCTCTGAAAGGCAATGGTAATTCATAAATCATATCTCATATATGAATGACAAGTAAAAATTTAAATAGTTAAGAAACATATATACTAATTACGTCGTAATACGTTACTATGTGAGGAATACCCCGGGATCTCTGACAAATGTCATATTTTCAACGACTTTGATTTCTTTTTTTTGTTTTCGTTGAAATCGGATGGTATGGAAGCCTCCATGTCATTCCACCTCCCAGCAGTTACTCACCTCCTTAGGCTCGTCGAGCTACCTTCCTTATCACTCCACCTGCTAGCACCTGTCCACCTCCTCGGGATCATTGCGCCAGCTGTTGTTGACTCCATCATCTTCATCCAGACCTGCCTTCTTAAATTTCAATAATATCTAGCTGCGAAATGATCTACTTACTCTACCATGGTTGATCTATGTTCCATGGATCTAGACGAATCCTGCAGTCAAGTGCAAACTAGTGGACAAGCCCATGTCGAAGCTCTGCGTCCTCCTGTTGGTTCTGGGCACCAACATTTTCACCCTTTTTATGTTCTACGGCCACTTCAACAACAGTTCCCTTGTTCTTTCCTTGAAAATTTCTACATACACTCTTCCTCGCACTTCCACCGATTTTGACCTCGAGCCTCCTCCTTCAACAATCGGCACAGACCGAATATGGTGCAGATTAGTTGAATGTTACTCATCACGAGTTCCTCAGCTACTCCCAAGGTGGGTCATTCTTTATGTTATGTGAAATATCTTATTGGTACTTCTGGAATTCTCTCCTAACTTCAATGCTTTGTTTTGGTTTTAGTTTTTTTTGGTAACTAGAGTCTCAGCAAAATAACTTCAAATAGGTTGCAGAAGGAGTTAGTAGAATGGCAAGTGAACCCGTCTGTTGGCTTCAAGCACAGGATCACTGATAATTTACAGAGGTATCTATCTTTTTAATTTTCAATGCCACATTGAGTAGGCATGTAAAAGGGATTTGTTGGGTATTTTTGGCTATATTGTTACTGGAGAGCATTCAAACACTTGTATCACACAATTGGGTATTGTCTCGCCAT
The DNA here is from genome assembly GCA_019776745.2 of Taxus chinensis. Taxonomy (NCBI): domain Eukaryota; kingdom Viridiplantae; phylum Streptophyta; class Pinopsida; order Cupressales; family Taxaceae; genus Taxus; species Taxus chinensis. The sequence continues at coordinate 145,349,209 of CM034149.1, forward strand.
ATACAACTACTCGGGGAACAACATTTGTATTACAGGACTTCCCGTTTATGTAACTCGACTCTACCAGCATGGAGGGAATTTTCCATTTGTGAACCAAAGGCTTTCTGAGGCATATTTAGTTTGTTCCCGCATTTGCATCTCCAGGCCTTAAGATAGTATTCTGATGGTTCTAATCTCGGATTTCCTTTATTCACAGGCACTCAAAAAGGATTACATGGCGTACATTTTTCACATTTTAATATGCATCTCAGTGGGGAGGATCCTAGTCTGCTACGAACCCTTACCATTTTCATCTCTATATTACTTTCATTTGATCTCTTCTGCAAAATCTCCATACAATACAAAAGTCACAATTTGGTTTAACAATTATAAGTTTTTTTTTGTTTTTGAGTGACAAATCACAGTAAGCAGAAAAAATAGAATTCTTTGATATAATTGTGAGGGAATGATTATTTCCAATGTTTCTCGTCTCTCTACATTTAGTGATGGAACTTGTAGAGAGACCCGGAACATCTGACTTAATTATTCCTATGTAGTTGTATCTTCAAAATTCACAAATTACAAATTCTTATAGAAGGTGAACATTTTGTACCTATTGTAATGGATTTGTGGTAGTGCCTTAGTTTGTAATCCCTACTTGGGTATGGATATCTAGTTACACGTAATTACAAATCAAAAGCACTATTTTGTTAAATTAAAAAACTTTCAGGAAAAAATATTGGGATAGGCACAATTGGCACATAGAGATGCACTAGCAAGAAATTGCAATCAATTTGTTAGAAAATTAGCATTTCCTACCACATTTTGTGATTCATGGAGACTATTGTACTTGATATTGTTTAGAGTAATTCACTCACCTGTGTACGAATTAGAGTTTTTGTCTAGCAAGAATAGAAGTTGAAGGGCACTGGAATACAGTAACAGTACAAGGCAGTAAACTATATTTTGCCTTATTTTAGGCCTCCAAACATGCAAAAAAATGAGCTCCATATTTGATCATGCATTTGCCTCTACTGTAAGATGATCATCCCTTCCCTTTTGTTGATTTGCAAGCCAATAATTGAAAATTCACTTTGTGGGTCATCATTCATTTATGTTAGTGATTATGCCTTTGTCTTGATTAAATGAACAATAATTGTTTATATCACCGTCTAAATTTATCCAGAGATTGAGATCAAAAGAGATCTGCAGTCTTTAATTTGAACTCATTTCTTTTTTGCATTTATTTCTTTGAAGAAATGTTTACTGTGGTCTGCATAGCCATCTTATAATATAGCTTAGGCGGTTGTCTTTGCAAATCAATGGAAACAACTACGAGGTTGAAATAAAAATGTTTGTATAAATAAATAATATTCCTAATAATCTAAATATCTTATAGACATAGGACACTTTCCCGGCTTACCATTTCGTGGCTCCTTGCTACATTTGTAAGGGAAATAGCGACTTTCATGCCATAAAATGGCTATACACATTATGATTATGACAAAAGAGCAATTTTATGACCTTAATCTATATATATAACTTTTTAATAATTTTATGGGGTTTGATTTTGTAAATACTTTAATTTGATTAACCCTTCTTAAAAAAACGTTCATGTAACACTATGTATTTGGAAAGAAGTATGATAGACTTCTATAATTCATAAGAGATCAAGTAGAGGGAAGGTATTAAAATCGTCGGTCCTTAGAATTTCCTTGAGTTTTTCCCAAATTGCACAAAATTTACTTATATTAGTACATGGAAAGTCTTAAATTACCCAACTGCCACAATTTCTCCGAAATTTTGACCTGACTATTGTTCGAATTAACATGAAAAATTTAGGGATTTGCGTAAACTTATTATCGTGTTATAAAACGTACAAAAAACTGTAGTTGGAACCTTTCCATAATTCACACCTTTCCTTTGAACAACTTCCCCGAAGTGAGCAACCAATGTGTAGTTTGACAGAAGAAACGTCATCCAAGGAAAAGCATAAATTAGCCAATAAATTTCTTCTCATATATATTCGTAAAAGATTTCCACCCAAGAGTGGAATTGTTGAATCTGACAATCATCTTCAAATTGTACCTTAGGTACAACATGTTTCTCATGCATTCCATGGTGAAATTTTAAATATTTTTAAAACAAATAAACAAGAAAACATCAATACGTAGGAAGAGACCCCTAGAGAAAGGATATCTTCTAAGATTATGTCTATTGGAGTCAACATGGAAAGTTTTAGGATCATTTCCACAGCCATCCATTTCGTTAGTTGATGGAGACACCCAACATGCTGCCACACAAGTTTCATAATTTCAACGATATGGGTGCAAGTGAAGCTTATTACAAATTCAACTTTTGGCATAACTATTGACCCCACAAAAGATGGATTTCATTACTATTGCTTTTAAATGTGATGTTTTTCGTTCAAATATTTGTAACCATCACTTACAGATATTCATTTTTGTTCATTGATATACTTATATATACATGATCCTAACTAATCAACCCCTAATCCATCTACATAGAGTTACTAATAAACTTTCTACCTACATTGTGTTCCACTCCCGATGTAAATATAGCCTGAGTATTGAACAATACACACTTTGATCCCTTACGGCATCTACATCACACACTCCATCGTGTGATTTCTAGTATATTTGTTGTATCCAAGCTATTTGCATCATATTAAGAGTACATATAAATACAAATGCATTAGATATCCATATATGGTTCACTATAAATGGTGATGGTGACTCAAATGGTAGGAGAATTATTGAGCTTAGGTAAAAGCATTTTTTATCACTTGAAAAGAAATTCAAACTAGGATTGATTCATGCATGGAAAGTAATTTACAATCATAACAAATTTAGTGCAATATTTGATAAGAAGAGATGACAAGCATAACAGTTGTAATGCAAGTTTGAGATAATTCTCTCTATTGTAATTTGAACTAGAAATATAAATAAATAAGTTCATCCTCAAACATTATCGAGGAATGTTTGATGGCGAGCTCCAAGCGTCTGATTTATGAACATTCCACATCCACCTAAAACCAAATCACATGCAATTGTGGTAAGAGAAATGAAGAAGAAGATGTGCGAGGTAGAGTGGAGAGATGGATCGAGAGGCATTAGTGAGCAATTGAAGAAGTTTGTCGTCAATGGAGTGGTAATGGGAAAGAATGATGTGAGTTTTAAATGCGAGCGTGTGCAGAATGAAGATCATGCTCTTTACGATGCGCTCCCCCTCTAGAACATCTATGCTCAATATGTCGTCTCCTTGAAGAAATTTGAAGAAGGTTTTTTAATAAAATCCTTTTGGGTTGTTGTCGGACATGGTTTTCAAAATGTACTTAAATTTTTTAGATCTGTGGTGACCACAAAAAACAAGTTTATCATCCATGGAGGCCTAAACTTTAGCGTTTGATGTAGAAAAGAGGACAAGAAAAAGGAGAAGTGTTGGAGTGATGTAAATAATTAAAAAAAACAAAAATAAATAAATAAATCGTGTATTTTCTTGGCAGCTACAAGTAATTGTAGTGATTGATAACGATTTGAACAACCATAATCGTCAATTATTGACACCCCTTTACTCTCTTCTTTCCAGATTAATTTCTTATAACAGCGGGAAGACTAACTCATAATAGGTTGATTTTGGATCATTTGCAACAAAAAATATTTCTCTGTGTTAACCAATAAGTCATGTTTTGCACAAATTTGTGATTTAAAACATGTCTTGTTAATGGTCCGCTAAGAAAATGTATTCATGTGAACAAGTCCTAGAGATTGCAATTTAGGAATGAAATTGAGCTTCCCCTATGACCCCATGCCTAGAAATCTCATAATTTTCTAGATGAAGAAAGGGTCGATGAACTTGCAAAAAAAATTTGAAGGAAAGAGAATCAAGAGTGAAAAACAAAGAAAATTTCTTAAGCACTATCACATCCAAGGTGTGTTTAATGACAAACTCCAGGAATATTATTTTTTAACATCCTGAAGCTGCCTCAAACCCAATCACGCATGATTATGGAAAGAGTAAAGAAAATTAAGATGTTCGAGGTAGATCATCGAAGCGGATTGAAAGGCATCTGCAAGCTACACAAGCAGTGTTTTGTTAACCGAGCGATGTTGGGAAAGAATGATGTGATTTTTAAAAGTGAGGGTGTGCAGAACATAGCTCATGCTCTTTATGACATACTTCCCCTCTTGCCCATCTATGCTCATAGTACCCTTGCCCTAAAGAAATTTGAACATGGATTTATAATAAACTTCTATTGGGTGGTTTCCTAACATTGTTTTCAAAATGTATTCATATTTTTGGGATCCATGGTGACCACAAAAAAAATATTTTCCATCCATGGAGGCCTAACCTGTAGTGTTTGATGTAGAAATGAGGGCAATCAAAAGGAGAAGTAGAAGCATTGGAGTGATGTAGTGTATTTTCCTAGTAGCTACGAGTAATGATAACAATTGATGATGAGTTGGACAACCTCGAGCTTCAATTGTTGAAACCCCTTTACTCTCATGTTATGAGATCATTTACTCAAAAAAACGGGAAAATTGACTCATAATAGGTTGATTATGGATCATTTGCAACACAATATGTTTCTATGCATAGACCACAAAGTCATGTTTTGCACAAATTTGTGGGTTTAGACATGTTTTGTTATTGGTGCTGCTAGCTCTATCTTCGACATTGTTTATGACATATCATTTCGTCCACCTCATTTGTATTTACTTATCATCAACAACTTTAATCGATACACAGTGCATCATTTTCTGCTTCAATTTCCTTTTCTAGTCACCCTTATTTCTCTTTCAGTGTTAACATTGCATACCTCATGTGCAATTGCTAGTAATTATGAGGATGTGAGAGTTATGGCCGCACACACTTCATGGTTTATTTAATTATGTTTTTTTAAATGGCGAAGAGCTTAATCTATTCCATGGGATGACCAAGAAATATAGAAATAACAAGATAACATAAATTACTACCCCTAAAATCACATATTATATTCACCCTAGGATATTTTTTATCCTTACCCTCCAATCTCTAACCCTAAATTTTGCATATCCTTCCAAAAGGAATCCAAAATAGATTGTAATATGAGTATATTCAATTTTGACTCTTTTTTTTGTGTCACATGTCATTATTGTGTTTAGGGTTGAGTGGAGGAGATCCTCTAAAAGGGGGATTATGGCCTAGAGAAATTAGGCAAATTAGGAAACTGCATACAATGTTAAAATTTAGGGAGCGTTAATTTAGTTTATTATACTATGGTTTTATGAAGAGTAGATTAATTTATCAGTTCTATATAATTTTAGTAGCAGTTAGTGTCTAACCTTACATACCAATTCAATTCACTTAATTCAAAATAAAATTAAAATTACATAAGTGTATTAAGAATATGATATTTAGGAGGCTTCAAATATTCATGCAAGTGCCTATATCTGAGGATTCTTACATTTAATTCATTCTCCTTTATTTTTCATACCTTGTATTGTTTTAAAGTCTTGTAAGTTTTTTAGACGATATATCAATTAATTTGTAAAGAATGTGGGAAAAAATATTTGGGAAATATATGAGAAAATGAGGATTATAATAGACTATATGCTAGAGAATTAACTTGGGAATTTTTTTTATGAAAAGGATCTTATATTATATTAAATGCAATATGATGCATGATATAGTTTAAAAAAAACATGGGTGGTATGAGAGCCCTCCCCAAAACCACTAACAAAGCTAGGAAACCCTTAGAACAAAAAAGTTATACTAGGTCGATCCTAGGAGAATAAAAAAAAAATCAATGCTTGAGGGAGGGCAACCAGAAAAATCAAGCAGCAACAACAAAAATGCTTAAGGCAGGTATATCTTGGTCATCCGGCCACCCTGAACCCGTCAGATCTTTGCAAGTATCAAGAAGTGCCCACCTAGCAGCAGTGTCATCCTCTGTGCCCACTTCCTCGTGACTAGGAATGGTGAGGCTGAGATGAGGGAACCCGTCGCAAGTTGGTGTAGGTGGCTGTGGGCTCCAAGCCATCTGAGGCATAGTAGTGGTAGGAGGAGAGCCCCAGCCTTGTTGGTAAGGACACGAGCCCTAACCTATTTTTGAGATGACAAGTGTGGCGGTGATCCATAACCACTGCAGCGAGCTGGCGAGAAGCTATGTTGTAAATATCATGGGGAACGACGAGTGTGAGTGAAGGCGCGATGCTGAGATTGGCCGCGCTGACTGCCACGAGCTGAAGGTGAGGAGAACCTGGTGGAGGACTGAGGCACACGAACCATATTACAGGGGGCCTATCCCCAGTGGCGAAGCAAGGTTTGCAGGTGATCCACCTCCAATGCCACCTTACTGGCTAGAACCTGAATTTGTAGAAGCATGTTAGAGATCACCATACACTTACTATAAATGTAGAAAGCTTGATCAACTATAGAATTAGCAAATAAAATATCATTTATTTATTTCCTAATCTAAAACAGAATCTCCCCTCTGAAAACATGCCAAATCTGGGTGATAGGAAGAAGGTTGGGATTTTATCCCAAAAGGATATGTTGTCAAGTGAAATAATGAGGTCGTGAAGAAAGAAGAAAGAATGAATCTAGTTCTAGGCATTTTGAGCTTTGGGATAGAACCAAAAAACATTCAATCTCATCTCTAGATGCCAGCAAAAAGGGAATTTTGGAATAGTAACCCAAATTTGAGAAAGATGAGCTCTAATAGGGAGGGCTTGATGAAGAATACACCAGAGAAAATGAGCAATCTTAGGCTATGTTATCCCAATTTTACCCCTCAAGGTAAATTGGTTAACTTGCATGAATTCTTCAGGCCTGAGAAAGTAGGATTGATTCAAAGCCCCTAATCACATTTTGAAGGCCCCTTTGGTTCTCCTATATCTTCCCCATTCAAGAAAAATCCAGGAAGTTAGAATAGATTGTAAAAAATCTAAAACATGGGCTCATTTCACTGTATTGTGGCAAATACGGATATTTTTGTCCCAGACGGTCTGCAGGATGTCGGGAAACGCAATGCTGAAATGACCGCATTCCTTTGTTTTGGGGAAAATTTAGAAATTTTTTTCCCAGACAGTCCACGGGACATCGGGACATCTAGGATGCGCAAACCTGCAATCACTGCAACCAGTTCATTGCGAAAATATCGGATGAAAATGGCTCAGACAGTCTGCGGGATGAGCGGGACATGCATCGCCAAAAAGGCCGCAGTCAAAGGGAAATCAGAAAAGTTAGAAATTTTTGTCCCATACAGTCTGTAGTACATCTAGGACACAGGTATGGACAGGACGTGAAAAGCCAATTTTTCCACAAGTCAGTGCATTGCGGGTGGTGCGAAGAAATGTGTCTAGGATGGGTGGGACATCTTTACGCGTGGGATGCAAAAAGATGAAAATGTCATATAAGGGGCTAGGCGGGTTGAGATTGGTGTGGATGAAGTGGATATTTCTAGCCAAAGTCACACAAGGAACATTTGGGACACCACAACCTGATTTTGCCAAAATACCCGCAATACAAAGAAAAAGTCAACGTTTCACTCCCAAACTTCAAACGGCCATAACGTTTGACCCCAATCTATGATTTTTTAAAAAATTGACTTTTCAGAATGGGCTCCAGTCAATTAAATAAAAAACCAGTCCCGTCGAATGATAGAAATACCACGCAGACCCAAAATAGCTACCCCCACTCAAAAGGCCATAACTTTTGCATTTCTCTGCAAAATTACACAAAATTGGTACCGTTGGAATCATGTTTCCGATCCTGATGCACAAAAGTCAAGAAATTCAAAATTTTATGAGAAATAGATGGTGATTTTTTAGAAAACGTGCTCAGGTTAAAAATAATGTTTTATTTGGTAGTTCGGATGTATTTAATGGAGCATCGACTGATATTTCTCACTACTGCAAGTCATGCGATAGTATGGGGAGCCTTTTGCAAGAAACAAAACATCATTTCACTTCATTTACTGCATCTTGCAAGTGATTAAAGGACAAATTTTGGGATTTTTATTTTCCCTCTCTTTCTCTTCTCAAATTTCTATAAATTGGAGTGTTGGGCTCATTGTAAGAGGGATATAGTTTTGAGTAACAAAACTCTGTCAAAATTGTTTTGTGAAGCCAATGTGCTACAGGACATTATAGTGGACTCCTTTCATGGTGATCCAGGCCCTTATCTTGCAATAGATTGAACTGTGCATACTTATGAAGAAATAGATGCAAGTTTGTGGATGTATCTTCCCCTGCTATGTTTGTTTGCATTCCTCTTTCCCTTTCATTCTCATTGCATATATATTGTGTTTATATTATGTTGTTTCAGGGATCCATTATTATTATTATGTGTGCATGAAATATTTTCATGAATGCAGTTGCTAGATTGTGGAGAACTGTTATCGCCCCTTACAGTTTGCATTTTTCTTATACTTTTCACACATTGGAAGACTATTATCACTCTCCTTTTCAGGTGTATCACTACTTTAGTATAGGATTTTTTCATGCACTCTCTCTCCCTAGTCCCTTGGAAAGTTAGATTAGGATAGATAGTTTTACCTGCATTAGAGTAGATTGTGGTAGGTAGTTTAGGAGTAAGAACTAGCTATCTCTGGAGGTCTATCTCAAGAAGAAAGTCCCACAACTTGGAGATAGTACCCATGTTATCCAATCACACTATAAGCTCAAGCACACATGATTATAAAAACCATAGGGTACTATGATTCGGAGATAACATGATCCACAGATAAGGTCAAAATATTTTCAAACCACCATCCCATGGTGGATAAGGTTGAGTAGATTCCCCAATGAGAATTGATTTTTTCCAACATGGGAAGATGTGGTGAGAGCCAACAATAACCCATACTGGATTTCTAGTTAAATAATGGGGTGTCACCATGCCATTTCCAATCCGTCCATGAACCGCGAGAGGAATGCACGATAATTTTATGCACCATGTGGTCAGGAACCGAATTAATCAATGTGTGAAAAGTATCTTGATCCTAGTTGGAAAGTTGAAATAGAGATTTAAATTATGGCCAAGGGAACCAAACTTGGGAATTTTTGCAAAAAAATCCTCAATAGTGTGAGATTCGTGCTTGAAGAATTTGAGGGTGGTGATTCTCGCAACTTCATCTAGGCACTTGTCTTGAGATTGAAATATAAGTGACCACCAAACCGAGTGTTGGTTGACAGAAATCCAATTATGAAAGCTATCCCACTTCCAAAGAATCCAAGGCTTAAAACATTCCCATGCTTTGTAGATACTCTTAAGCACAAAGGTGCCAACAATTTTGACAAGCACAAGGGTGATGAGTAGATTGACAAATTCTAATCCTTTCTACACAAGATTGCCATAAGTCGAGCCTTCCACAATACCCTATTGTATGAGAAATTTCCAATATTTTGGGCTAGTAATGCTTGTAATAATCCATTTAGAGCAAAGATCTTGTCCTTGGCATTGGATATGAATAAGACCGAGGCCTCCAAAATTACGAGGAAGACAAAATATATCCCAGGAAACCTGATGAAAACATTTTCTTGTAGCAACATTAGCGCACACGAAATATTTGAGAATTTTTTCCAGCTTCTGAATGGAATCTTTGGATGGAACCCAACATGATGAGTAATAAACATGAGTGGGGACAAGCACTTCAGAGCAGATTTAAAATGTTCTAGCCAGGGATAAAGGGTTGGTGATCTAGTATTCTAGTATTATAAAGGCTTGGTGATCATGTCAGAAAGTGTTGAAGACTGTACACTAAGAGTACTGTACACTTTCCATATTTTTCTCACTGGTTTTTGAGGTCGGGCCGAGCCCCGAGTGGGGTTCTAGGGGTGGCAGTCCCCGATAGTGGGGGTTCAAGAGATCACCTTCTAAGAAAAATGTTTTTGGCCTTAAAACATGCCCGATATACCGGGAAACATGATTTTCTCATATGGGTGGGATTTTTGACCCATAGGTTTATGGGATGGTTTTGGCCCATGGTTTTGATACCCACAGTTTTGTAAAACTATTTAATAATTTGTCTAGTTATGTGGTTTTATGCATATGGTAGGTTTAATGTAACATTGCATATGTGTTTTGAATTCAGGTGTGAATTCTATAGAGTTTGTTGAGCATAGCTCCAAACATATCTGAGTATTATATTGAGAGAGTGGTGGCTTGTAATAAAATCTAAGCAAGTGATTCTTTGTGGATGTATCCCAAATTGGGTGAACCACGTTAAATATTGTCTCTTTGTGCTGTGTTATTTTATTTTGCACTTTTATTTGAGATCTATAATATTTTCTACATATTAGTTTCTACTATTGTGATTCTGTGAGCAATTATTCCACATATTTTATCCCTTATTTCCTAACATGACATACTGCCACAGCTCAGTTGGGGAGGCTTGAAAGGAAAAGGGGATACCCAAGAACTGAAAAATCTCTCCATGTGCTAGGATTATCCAATCGATAGTGGCATGCCAATCAGGTATAGGAAGGAAGGATTTTCGATAGTACTGGGTATTTTACCATTGGATGGAGGATCCAAAATCTAGATAGAAAGTATCCAAACATTACATAGCATTATGAAGATTGGTTTCATCTTCAATGACAGTAAGAAAGGAATCACCCATGAAATGCCCATTAAGAAATTGAGCATTGGACTTAGTAGGTAGAGATATTTCACGAACAATATCCTGAGATTTGGTATTAGCTAAGAGATAACTAAACCCTTTAGCCAAAATCATGTAGAGCACAAGAACAAACAGAAAACCTTTCTAAATAGAGAAAAAACTCCCAAAAGGCTCCAAGTTGAGTCCATTAATTGAGATTTGAGCAGAGGCATCAGGAAACAACATATTGACAATTTGAATCAAAGTGGTACCAAAGCCAAGGGCTTGCATCATGGCTAAAATGAATGGCCATTCAATCTAATCATAAGCTTTATCAAATTCAATTTTGATAAACATGACGTCTTGATTAGAATTATGGGCCCATTCCATGTCTTCCCAAATAGCGATGATGTTGTCTAGAATGAAGCATTCATGTATAAAGTTGGTTTGATCTAGTTAAATGATCACAAGAAAAAGAGAGCATAATTGCTGAGCTAATGCTTTGGACATGATTTTGTAGGAGACGTTCAATAGTCTCATCAACTGCCAACAGGTAATTTTCTTGGGGTCACCTTGCTTAGGGATGAACTTGATTGTTTCCCTTATCATTAGCCATTTACAAAGTGGCTTCATGGAGGTCTTCAATGGTGAGCAGTATCTCATAGATAACCTTCTAAGCCTCTGATAATTTACATGGCACAACTCCCAGACATTGGTCAAGATCCACTTAATGAGCTGTCAAGGGCGGTTGAGCTTGAAATACAAGTTTGTAGTAGTTGTCAAAGGCTTGTAGCATAAGTTACGAATCGTTACTTCGAGCTCCATTGTCCATGATATCCTGGATCTATTGTGAAGGATTCTTGGCTCTGATTGAAAGAAAAAATTCTTTTGAGACCCAATCACCAACTTTGAGCCAATGAATCCAAGCTTGAATTTGGGCACCCCTGACATTATAGTTATCGACAATTTGGATTTTTTTCGAAGCATTGCAACTTGTAGTTACAGAGACTCAAAGAAAGGATCACCTTGAATCTCCACCACCACCCAGATGAGGTCTGACGTGTTAACGGAGTACGAGTGGCACCAATTTATTTTCATCTATATTTCATAAATTAAAAGAAATTGAGTCGTCTGAGTCAACGTGCCTTCCCACTATTGAATCCAACTCACTTGCATAGGTTTATGGAACTGTTGACATTGACTGGGTCGTGGAATTAAATTCCAAACCCACTTGATATGATTGACAGTGGGGCCATGTTCTATTAAGGCAATATTAAGAAATAATTAGCCTTTATGACAAAAAGGGCATGCATCATGCCAACAAATATGAAATTGTATTGGAGAGTGGTCTGAAAGGGAAAATTCAAGCATGACCTCTATTGGCATGGAAATGTTATCAAACTCAAAATAAAATTGAGCTGATAGCATGACCTTGTCAATCTGTTTAAGAATGTGATCCATACCTCCATGTAGATAGGTCTACGTATAGAGGTGGGGAAGCGAAAAAAATCCAAATTTATTACGCATTAAATACCACGCTTCCCTTTCATCAGGTGTCCACATCATGGGAAAGTGGCCAAATTTATCATTAGATGACTCCACCATATTGAAATCACCACTTGGGTAAGTGCACAAAGTTGGGGGGCTAAAAAGTGGACAAGAATCCAAAAAAATAAAAATGCATTCATGTTTTAATTTTTTTTGGCTCAGGAATCACCGAACCTATAACACGTACTCATTTCAAAGAATTCAAAATGCGTATGTGGCAAAATGCATACGCGTTTTGCTAAAATGCATTCTCATTTTATTTTTTTTGGCTTAGGAATCATCGAACCTATAACACATACTTGTTTCAAAGAAGTCAAAATGTGTACGCATTTTGTGTAGTATGGCCCATGCATATGTGTTTTAGTAGTTTGTACTTAGAAAAATAAATCTGAAACTTCAAATTTATTTTAATAAATATAAGAAATTAGGGTCACTCTATACCTTATGGAAGTGCTCTCATAGCTCCAATAGCTACAATCTAGAAGATAGTTTTGCAAAATCTAATCTGGCCAGTACTTACTCATTTTTAGGATTTCAGCAAATGACCTAAAACTTTTAGGGCATATATATCGTAGTCGGTCTTTGTTTTGGGAAAACATATAGTCATTTTTTAGGTATTTTGACCTTCTAAAATGGATTTTGGCCCTACCATTGCTTGAATTGGTACTAGTTTTTAAATTTGGTCAATAATTCACTTTAGTGACCATGAATTAACTCTATTATGTCTATCTACTACTTAATAAAAAGAGATCCTCACTTTGTAGATAGAGGATTGTTCCCTGAATGGGATTCATATCCTATGGCCAAAATGAGGTGATTATAATGTGCCTCCTCCTTAAGGTGTGATAACACTACTAGGTGTTGAATGAGTTGTTACAAATAGTATGAAGTGAATGCATACCAAGTGAACTCAGATGATTGCTCATTCTTAGAAACATGGTGTTCCATATAAAGATCATCCCCTCACCTTTCCTAGCTCTAAAAGAATCCTTTTATGGAATCAAATTCATTATTATCATACATGCTTTTGCTCATATGTATCTTAAGGAGACAAACGATGCCTTAATACTTCACAAATAATGGTCCTTGATAACTCAGTGACATGACTAGCTCATTTTAGCTTGTTCTAAAGGGTGTTCAATTAACTACAAAATGGCCAAAAATGACTTTTTAGGCCTTCAAAGGAAGTAGTCTCTCATAAAAACTAAATGAGTCGACCGACCACCTTAAACACTATTACCCACACACTCAAACACACTGAATGATATTTTTAGGACTTTCCTTTGGGTGAGGGTTTATGATTTATGGTTTAGGGTTTAAGACTCTGGGTTTAGGTGCTATGTACCTTGGGATATGATAATATAAAATATATGGGTTGATGGAGATGCCGACATGTGGCACACATCCCCTTAGTTATATGTATGGGTTCACATGAGATATAATATTATAATGTATATGGGTTGATGGAGATGCCGACATGTGGCACACATCCCCTTAGTTAGTTATATGGGGTCACATAGGAATTAATTATATTGGGTAATGGGTCAACCTACATTGGGATTAGGTGTTACCCATCCTATTTAAAGGATGTGACTATCATTATGAGGGAATAGATGTATGAGTTGAGTCTTCTACTTGGTAGAGGTATATTGGAGGTGTCCCCCTCGAAGTGGATTCCCATCTTGGGAGATTGTGGAGTTACTCCTTCCTTAAGGAGCATTGTATGGTGTTGCCCTACCTTAAGGGTATTATTATGAATATATTGCATATTAGGTAATATTGGCCCTCCATATCTCTTTTGTTTTATTATATTATGCAATTTATTGATTTATTATATGCAAGGTTCCTATCTAGTGGTATCAGAGCAGTGATCCGAGCAATTTGTGGGATGAAACCCTAATGTTGGTGATTCATCTATATCTTGAGATTGACTTGTAATTTTCATATATTTTTCGTGGGAATTGGATACATAGTTCAAGTGATCTTCCCTCCGAATTTTAGAATTTTTGGAGTTGTTTTGCAAAAGTTGTGTCCGTTTTAGGGTTGATACCCTAATTCTAAGGTTTCGTCTATATATTCTGAATAATGATGAATTAGGAAATAATTTTTTTTGGGTTGTTGTTAATAGATTAAATGGTGATACCACTTAAATTTTAGAATTTATGGATCTATTTTGATAGAGTTATTTCAGTTTTATGTTTTTTCACTATTTTGCTCCACAAGCCGCAATTTGAGGAACTTTCTTGAATTTCTTACATTTTCAGAAATCTCTCAAAACTTTAGTAGGGGTTACTTCTTTGTGGTTTCACATTTGAGGTTAAATGATTGACGAAATAATCAGTTAAATTATTGGTCAAAGGAGTAAGTTTGTGAAACCCTAATTTGTATTGTTCATGGATATACCAATTTTCTATGGTAATGGGGAAATTGATACAAAAAAAAGGTGGATACAATTTAGGGCTAAACAAATGTATTTTTGAAGAAATTTTAGTTTGGGTTAGTTCTTATCTTCATCTTGGTTTGTGTTTAGCTTCGACATTGGTATTCTTATTTGGATATAGATTCTATTGGATTGGGATTGGGAGGAAATGGAGGATATTTTCTTAGCTAGGTGGGAATAAAAAAAAGGAAACACAATAGGGTGTTCAAAAAGAAGTTAAGATGTTTAGAATAGCGACTTATGGATAGTTTAGGAAGAAGAAGGAACTCAAGGAAAATGTTGATGATGAAGCTGCTATACAGGATAGTGCATCTCTATGGAAGGAAGCTTCAATATTTCAGTTTGAAGGGTACATTCAAAGAAAAAAGGTAATTGTTTCCATAAATCCTAGCAAAAAATATAACTTCATTAATATGGATGTTGCTCAAAATCTACATGTGCAAATAAATAATATCAAGGAATTGCAAATGGATTGTAAGCATATTGAAGTTTTCGAAGATTTAAAGCTTTCTATGGATAAATATGTTTTACATTGGGATTTTTATGCTTTTGATATAAGGGGATGGTATGGATATTTTTCTTGGACATCCTTGGTTAGAGACATTGGGAACAAGCTCAGGGTATTAAGGTGCAAAATAAATTCATGAAATTATGGTACATGAGAAAGAAAATTACATTGGCAAGATATCACAGGTTTAGCAAGGAAAGAAATAATGTAAAATTGGATCATGATGAGATGAATTTGAAGATGGTGAAGAAGGGAATAAGGATGAATCAGAAGGAGAGGATGAAGATTATGGTGATAGTTTCTCTACTTAAGAGAAAAAAGAAATAGAAAACAAGTTGGAAGAGGAAAATATTAGTGGAGGAAAAGATTGATAAGGTTGAGCATACTAAGGTTGCACCATATAGACACTAGTGTTTTATCATCTTTTACAGGTTTAAAAATTTAGAGACATGCTAGGACAGTACAAGGGCTTAGGGCATTCTATATGGATATACAGGGAATTGGAGGAGTAATAATTTTGGCTATACATGGAATCAATGGAACAATAATTATATGACATGGAATCGCATGTATAATAATTATGGATATACATGGATGCTGAGGAAGAACACATATGGACCAAGATGGAATCAGATGAGAAAAAGGGAATATGGAATTAGGTTTAGAGCAGCATCACCCCCTAGGATTTCATATGGGTGGTTGGATGATCAAGCATATTCCGACAAGTGTGCAATAATTCCAAAGCATACTCATTATATGGCTTCTTCTTATGTTTCGGAGAAGAAACATTTCAAAGAGGGAGGCAATACTATGTACCTTGCGATATGATAATATAATGTATATGGGTTAATGGAGATGTCGACATGTGGCACACATCCCCCTAGTTATATATATGGGTTCATCCATGAGATATAATTTTATAATGTATATGGGTTGATGGAGATGCCAACATGTGGCACACATCCCCTTAGTTAGTTATATGGGATCACATAGGAATTAATTATATTGGGTAATGGGTTGACCTACATTGGGATTAGATGTTACCCATCCTATTTAAAGGATGTGAGTATCATTATGAGGGAATGGATGTATGAGTTGAGTCTTCTACTTGGTAGAGGTATATTGGAGGTGTCCCCCTCGAAGTGGATTCCCATCTTGGGAGATTTTGGAGTTATTCCTTCCTTTAGGAGCATTGTATGGTGTTGCCCTATGTTAAGGGTATTATTCTGAATATATTGCATATTAGGTCATCTTGGCCCCCCATATCTCTTGTGTTTTATTATATTCTATAATTTATTGATTTATTATATACAAGGTTCTTATCAAGCGATGTTATGATCCTCATGTGTGGATTTCACTAATGCCTCGAGGTTTTAGTGTAACGTTTCATTACATTTGGTATCAGAACAACCACCCAGGTTTGAGTCCTGGCACAGGTAGCTACGCTGGCATTGCAGTGTTCACCTGGGGCTTGTATAGGGCAGGGTGGGGTCCCACTATACGGGCACAAATATAGCCTAGGGTCCGAGCTACGCAAGCGTGGTGGGATGTTATGATCCTCATGTGTGGATTTCACAAATGCCTCGAGGTTTTGGTGTAATGGTTCATTACATCTATAACAAACCATTACACCAAAACCTTGAGGCATTAGTGAAATCCACACATGAGGATCATAACATCCCACCACGATTTAGTAGAGGTTTCGACTCGGGCTAGATTTGTTCCCGCACTTCCATACGTTACGAGCCCCGCTTACGTTTAGGTGTCCCACGGGTTCCCTGGCCACATAACGTAACCAACCGTTTTATGGGATACGAACATGGGTGGTAGGCTCTAATACTTAGGGAAATTTAGGTTTTATGAACCATTACACCAAAACCTCAAGGCATTAGTGAAAACCGCACATGAGGATCATAACATTAGGGTTTAGGGATAAGGGTTTAGGACTCAAGGTTTAGATTTTAGGGTTTAAGGTTTAGTGTTTAAGGCTCATAGTTCATATTTTAGGGTTTATGGTTTAGGGCTCAGGGCTTATGGTTCATGGTTTAGGGTTTATGGTTTAGGGTTTAGAGTTTTGGGTTTATGGTTAAGGGTTTAGGGTTTAGAGTTTAGGGTTTAGGACTCAAGGTTCAAGGTTTAGGGTTTAGGGGTCAAGGTTGAGGGTTTAGGGTTTATGGCTCAAGGTTCATTGTTTAGGGTTTATGGATCAGGGTTGAGGGTTTAGGGTTTAGGGTTGAGAGTTTAGGGTTCAGAGTTCAGGGTTTAGGGTTTAGGGTTTAGTTTTTAGGGTTTAGGGTTGAGGATTTAGGGTTTACGGTATATATTTTAGGAGTTAGGGTTCAAGGTTTAAAGGTCAGGGTTCAGGATTTAGGGAAAACGGTTCAGGGTTTAGGGAAAAGGCATCAGGATAGAGGATTTAGAATTTAGGGTTACGAGTTGAGGGTTCGTGGTTTAGGGCTTAGGGTTTAGTTTTTAGCATTTAGGATTTAGGGTTTATGTTTAAGGGTTCAAGATTTATGGTTTTGGCTTAGGTCTTATGGATTAAGGACTTGTGTTCAAGGCTTAGGGTTTAGGGTTTAGGGCTCAGCGCTTAGGTTTTAGGGGTCAAGGTTTAGGGTTTAGGGTTTAGGATTTAGGTCTTAGAGTTTAGGGTTTATGTTATAGGGTTTAGGGCTCAGGGTTTAAGGTTTATGGTTGAGGATTTAGGGTTTATGGTTTAGGGTTTAGGAGTTAGGGTTTAAGCTTTAAAGGTCAGGGTTCAGGGTTCAGGGAAAAGGGTTTAGGGTTTAGGGCTCAAGGTTTAGGGTTTAGGTTTTAGGGTTAAGGGTTTAGGTCATAGAGTTCAAGGTTTAGGGTTTAGGGTTTATTGTTTAGGGTTTAGGGCTTAGGGCTTAGGGTTAATGGTTTAGGATTTAGTTCTTGGGGTTTAGAGTATAGGGTTTAGGGGTCAGGGTTTAGGGTTTATGATTTAGTTTTTAAGGTTTAGGGTTTAGGGTTTAGGGACCTTTAGGATTTGACATTTATACCTTAAGGTTTAGGGTTTACGGTTTATCACTCATGGCTTAGGGTTTAGGATTTAGGGGTTAGGGTGCATGGTTTAAGGTTTATGACTCAGGGTTCAGGGTTTAGAGTTATGGGTTTAAGGTTTAGGGGTTAGAGATCAAGGCTCTACATTCAAAACTACCCCCTTAGGGTTTAAGGTTTAGGGTTTAGGGCTCAAGGATTAGGGTGTAGGGTTTTAGGCTTAAGGTTTAGGGTTTATGGTTTAGGGATCAGGTTTTAGGGTTCATTGTTTATGGCTTAAGATTCAAGGTTCAGAGTTAGTGGTTTAAGGTTTGGGGGTTAGAGCCCAAAGCTCTGGATTTAGTATTTAGGGTTTAGGGCTTAGGGCTCAGGGTTTAGGGTCTAGGGTCAAGGGTTTAGGGTTATGGGTTTAGTGTTTAGGTTTTAGGGTTTAGTAGTTAGTGTTTAGGGTTTATGATTTAATATTTTGGTTTGAGGTTTTCGGATTTATAGTTTAGGGTTTAGGTCTCATGGTTAACTGTTAAGGGTTTAGGTCACAAAGTTTAGGGTTCATCGAATTTACGTAGAACATTCAAAGAGAGTTGACAAAATTTTATGTTTTTCATGTGTTGATATTTTGAAGGAGGTAAATGTCATATTCCTGAATGTCTAATCCTTCCAAAGACCCCATTAGTCCTCAATCCTTGGATGTACAAGGAGACATTGTTACTTGGCTTCCATTTGTAATGATAGAGATATTTGTAAATTCGTGTTATGACCTCTAAATCTATATGAATTTCAAGTTGCTTGGAAATCACATCACACCCTTCACTAGGATTGATGAATACCCCTATTTTTTTGTTCAGGAGATTTTAAAAACATCCATGGGTTTATCATATAAGGAATTATCAATGAAGGTAAGGTCACTAAGTCGTAGGCTAGGTAACTCCCATTTAGAACTAAACAGGAAAGATTTACTAGGCGATTGATAACCCCTTAGTGTTCTTAGCCATTTCCCTATTTCTATGCTTATTTTTAACACTTTAGGAAGTTTTTTCAAATTTACTATCCATTCTAGTAGAACACTTGAACTTTATCTTTCTCCGGAGGAGAGGGTACTACAGGAAATTCAATTATGATCCTACACCTCTACATTGATATATTCTCTATGTTTCTTTTGTTTCCTTTAAGATTAATTTTTTTTTTGTGATGCTTATTTTTTCCAGCTTCCAATGGGTCATCCTAGCTTACATAATACCATACATAGAAATATGAGAAATGTGAAATTTGTTTTAGAGTGTGAATAAATTTACATTCAAGAGCACAAGTATATGTGGGGAGAAACAAGTTTGGAAGAGATGTGTAATATATGCATTACAAGGCACAAGGTAGATGTCATATCCATTTAGTTACTTGTCTCACCTCTCATAAACAAGGTAGTTCTATAAGCAGAATAAATGATGGTTCTAGGCACGAGACTAGGAAATATTGATGAAATATGGTTTAGGATTTAGGGTTTAGGGTTTAAGGCTCATGGTACAAGGTTTAAGGTGTAGGGTTCATGGTTCAAGGTTATGGTTTAGGATTTAGGTTTTAGCTTTAGGGTTTAGGGTTTAGTGTTTATGGTCAAGGTTTAGGGATCGAGGTTAAGGATTTAGGGTTTAAGGTTTAGGGTTTAGGGTTTATGGTTTTAGGTTAAGGATTTAGTGTTTAGGGATAAGGTTTTATGGTTTATGGTTCAGGTTTTAGGTTTTATGGTTCAGGGTTTAGGGTTTAGGATTTAATGTTGAGGAATTAAGGTTTAGGGTTTATGGTTTAGGATTTAATGTTTATGGATTAAGGTTTAGGGTTTATGGTTTAGGGCTCAGGGTTTAGGGTTTAGAGTTTATGTTATAGGGGTTAGGGCTTAGGGCTTAGGTTATATGGTATAGGGTTTAAGGTTTAGATTTTATGGCTCAGGGATAAGGGTGCAGGGTTCAAGACTTATGGTTTAGGTTTTAGGATTCATTATTTAAGGTTTAGGGTTTAGGATTTAGTTTTTACGGTTCAGGGTTTAGGGTTTAGCATTTAGGGCTTATGGTTCATGGTTTAGGGTTTAGGGATTAAGGCTCAGGTTTTAGGGCTCACGGGTAAGGGCTGAATGTTTAAGGTTTAGGGTTTAGGGTTTAGGTTTTAGGGTCTAGGGATCATGGTTAAAGATTTAGGGTTTAGTGTTTAGGGCTCAAGGTTTACATTTTAGTGTTTAGGATGGCCTATGGTTTAGGGTTTCGATTGTAGAAGTTAAGTGCTAAAAGATTTAGGTTGAATGCTGAAATCTTAAAAAATTACATACGTACTGAACAAATTATATTTTGAAAAATTATCCCCTAAACCATGACTCATGGAGTTGTGAGACTAATTCCATAAGGTGTAGAGTGACCCTAATTTCTTATATTTGCATAAATAAATTTAAAGTATAAATTTTTCATTTATAATAATAATAAATGAAAAACTTATACTTAAACATTTATTTATGTAAATAGAAGCATTTCAAAAGCATGTATAATGTTTATACTACAAAGAATGTGTACGTGTTATGTAACGCGTATGCATTTTGTGTTTTCTCTTTTCCCAAGCCATGCCTCAAGGATTGGGATCCGGTTTGGATCCCCAAGCCTGAGGCATGGACCTGCACAAACACAACAAACAACATTTATTTACAAGAAAATGTAAAAATGTCGTTTCCTCTATGATAAATCAAAATAAAACAATGGATCCATTAAAAAAAATTATACCACGACGTAGAGCAGAGACTCTTCTTTGTAAAACTACAATTTTTCAAATTTTATGACTAATATAAGGTTTCCATATTATTTATTTTCTAACTATGCCTTTTTATAGCTATTTTTTAAAGTGTAAATATGTCTATCTTTCATGGTGTGTCCTTTTTTTGGGTGATCAAAATTTAAAAAAAATTATACTAGCATAAACTAGGCATAATTCTATACATATTAAAAAAAAAGGTCTAATTTTCGATATTTTTTGAGGTAGTTTGGGGGGGCACGGACGGAGCTCCGTTATTTTTCAAAACATACAATTTATGTACTAGAAAAATCATAAATAAAAAAATATGCGCTAAAAATATCTAAAATAAAATGGAGCCCAAAATAGATGTTCCTATCTATCTTTCTACCAAAGGGTTTTCAAAAATACTAAATGTTGCTAAAAAAATGGTGGGGGGCACGAAAGTCACTCTATTATGTTTTTTTTTTAAAAAGAGCATCTTTTGGTATTTTAGCTTTTTGACCCCCTTATGCTTATCTGTTTTCAATAAAATTTAGTATCTTAGAAACTAGACTCAAAATGTCTACGATTTCTATTTCTACAACATCTTCCAATTTTGAGAGTAACTATTTCAAAAAACTCGTACAAGTTGAAGTTTCGTTTTTCAAAAAAATGTGTCCACTTAAGACCCCCTTTTGCCCCCCCGCAACTTGGTGCACTTACCCACTTATGACCTAGTAATCATTAGGAATGGAGTTATCTATCCACCGCCACAGATCGACCCTTTCAGCCGCATCATTTGAGGCATAAATAGTAATGAGCCCAAAATGGTGGGCATCAAAATTAAAGAGGACCCATATGGCACGGTTAGTGGGGTCGATTCCATTGTCAATTAATAAAGGCTGCCATTTGGGAGTAAAAAGTGAGATTAATCCCCCATGCTCTACTTCATGATTGCTACAAAAAACTAGGTTATCAAGCCAGATGGATTTGTATACCATTTGTAACTGAAAACCTGTAACTTTTACTTCCTGCAAAAATAAAACATCCAGAGTTGCACATCGTTGTTGAGTTTCAGGCACAACATACTTGCGAAAAGAGTTTGTAAGAACCCAAACATGTTATGTAACGCTTACACATTTTGTGTTTTCTCTTTTCCCAAGCCATGCCTCAAGGCTTGGGATCCGGTTTTGATCCCCAAGCCTAAGGCATGGACCTGTAGAAACACAACAAACAACATGTGTTTACAAGAAAATGTAAAAAATGTCGTTTCCTCTATGATAAATCAAAATAAAACAATCGATCCATTAAAAAAAACTATACCATGATGTAGAGCAGAGACTATTCTTTGTAAAAGAACAAATTTTCAAATTTTTTGACTAATATAAGGTTTTCATATTATTTATTTTCTAACTATGCCTTTTTATAGCTATTTTTTGAAGTGTAAATATGTCTATCTTTCATGGTGTGTCTTTTTTTTGGGTGATCAAAATTTTTAAAAAATTATACTAGCCTAAACTAGGAATAATTCTATACATATTAAAAAAAAACTCTAATTTTCGATATTTTTTGAGGTAGTTAGGGGGGCACGGTCGGAGCTCCATTATTTTTCAAAACATAAAATTTATGTACTAGAAAAATCATAAATAAAAAAATATTCGTTAAAAAAATCTTTAAAAAAATGGAGCCCAAACTAGATGTTCCTATCTATCTTTCTCCAAAAGGGTTTTCAAAACTAGTAGATGTTGCTAAAAAATAGTGGGGGGGCACGAAAGTCACTCTATTATGTTTTTTAACAAAAACAAGAGCATCTTTTGGTATTTTAGTTTTTTGACCCCCTTACACTTATTTGTTTTCAATAAAATTTAGTATCTTAGAAACTAGACTCAAAATGCTACGATTCCTATTTCTACAACATCTTCCAATTTTGAGTGTAACTATTTCAAAAAAATCATACAAGTTGAATTTTTGTTTTTAAGAAAAATGTGTCCACTTAAGACCCCCTTTTGCCCCCCCTAACTTGGTGCACTTACCCACTTATAACCTAGTAATCATCAGGAGTGGAGTTATCAATCCACCACCACAGATCAACCCTTTCAGCCGCATCATTTGAGGCGTAAATAGTAATGAGCCCAAAAGGGTGGGCATCAAAATTAAAGAGGACCCATATGGCATGGTTGGTGGGGTCGATTCCATTGTCAATTAATAAAGGCCACCATTTAGGAGTAAAAAGTAAGATTAATCCCCCATGCCATGCTTCATGATTGCTACAGAAAACCAAGTTGTCAAGCCAGATGGATTTGTATACCATTTGTAACTGAAAACCTATAACTGTTACTTCTTGCAAAAATAAAACGTCTAGAGTTGCACATCATTGTTGAGTTTCATGCACAACATACTTGCGAAAAGAGTCTGTAAGACCCCAAACATTCCAAGACAAACAATTCATGGGAGAGATTAGTCGAGAGACATATCCCCATCCTCAACTCCATCAAGGGCATCATATTAATTATGCAAGAAATGAGCAACATTGTGTTGAAAAACATTCTGCAGATAAACTTTTTTCCTATTGGTGTAATCAATATTATATTACGCTTCATTGCAGTCCACACTGCGTGTCAAGCTATGGTCTCGATGGATGTGGGAAGGACTTTGGTGTCATTTTGACGACCCTTGTGAGTTTTTTGGTAGCAACAACGGTATGGAGTGTAAGATGAGAACGAGGGAAACAAAAAATTTCTATTCCATGAGAACCGATGCCTCAAGGGGTGTTATGGAATACTTTGGCAATAGAGTAACCAAGATGAGAACAGTTGGTTCTTTAATAGCCATTATAGGCTCCTTAATGGGGATACTGAGGACATATTCCTTAATAGCTAGTTCCCGATGACCATGGGAGCCCGAAGCTTTGGATTGCTAGGGTTTGTTATTATTTTTTCATCCTCTAGTAACTTACCAACCTTCCTCCTATTGAGGTTTGACTGGCTCAGGATTAGCTCTAGCCACTGGGTGGTTACAGGGTACATAGAGCGGACATTCCTTGATCTTGTGATCAGACACCTTACAATGGAAGCACGTGTTAGGAAAATTTATGCACATGGCCCTCTAGTAGTAGCGTGTATCACCCATTTGGATATCCTAAAATTATTTGAGATCATATGAGAGGTCAATCTCAACACATACTCGCTTCTGAGGATGAGCATGATAGAACTTATGAACTTCGAAACAAATGACCCTCCCAAGAAAGGCAAAAATTTGCGGTAGAAAAGGCACATATGGCAGAGGAAGACAAGGAAATTTGACCCAAACAAGAACTTTAAGTGTGGTATATTAAAATACCACAAAGTCCTTGTGTCAAGGTTTTAGCACAAGTAGTGAGTTACAAACATATGAAGTGGCTTTCTTAGCCATAATTTTGGGCACATTGTCAGGGTCATAAAAATGAAAAATAAAGAAACCCTTGGTCATGTTTTGAACGCTCTCCAAACGGACTACATGAGGAGTCCAGACTGTGATAACCCAGGATTTGAGTATGCATTCAAAGGGGATTCGACCCATAAAATACCTAATGAGGCAAAATTGATCCAACCATTGAAAAGAAACATTAAATTTAGGAATGGGTAAAACCACACTATGAGGAGAAAGATTACCCTCATGGAATAATTTCAGGATGAATTTCCTGGGGTGCTTTACCGGTGGTGCTATCACTTGCTTCAAAATATCCTACCATTGTTTACAAAACCAGGTTTGAAGATGTCGAGGATGTTATATAGGGGACGCCCAGAGGGAGAGAAACCCTAGGAGAAACTATAACAATAATTTCCCACAGAGTTCGAGAAAGACACGGTATGATGGTTGGAAAGACAAAACCCTAGAAAATCCAAATCCATATTTACAGCAGAGTTGCAGAGCGTCATTCCTCTTTATCTTGTTAATGTTTTTAACTGGGGATTTTAGGCAATAGTAGGAACAAAGAAATTATTTAAAAAATTATTAGGAGGTTTTCTAAGATGGTAGAGACATAACATATCAAGTAATATGATATTTGGTCATGATTAATTAATTTTTCTACTATAAATTTTATTTATTTATAGAATGGTTTAGCTCTAGTATTGTATTGCATCTTCCACATCCTTTTTAGTGATTTCTTGGGAGGAAATATGTGGGCTATGGAGGGCAGAGGAATTGAACTTGTACACTACAATGGCCCAGAGGCAAGATTTGTACTACAATTTTGATGGGAGGTTTTAACTCCAAAAATCCACTTCCAAAAAAGAGAAGGGAGGTTCTAAAGCCAAATTATCCAATCCTTTTTAAAAATCCCCTCCTTACAATATTATCCAATTCTTTCTTCAACCACCCTAGAATGCATTGCATTCACCTGCAACAATGATGGGTGCCACTGTAAAACCCATGCTCCCATGTACTATACCTTGTTGGGAAAGAAAGGAAACCCACACTTCATTATTTTAGTAGGTGAGAAGTATGACACCATAGAAAATGGTTGAATTTATTTTAATTTTGAAGAACTTAGTCCCATTTTTAAGTGTAGAGGAGACTGTAAGATTTCCAAAAAGTCCTTTCTTGTTCAAATTTGAGCTCCCAGTCAAAATATATGGCCATCTCAAGGTTAGGGGGCATTCTGCAAAAATGTGAACTACTGATCTTCCTTCTTCGAAGCCTGAAATGCATGCAACCTCGAAAATCCCAAAATTAAGACATTCAGACATTTTGGTGATGGAAATCAAGTTACTATTCATCTACTTGGGCATGCAACAAATACGAAACTCCAAAACTCGAAGGTCAAAAATTTTAGACTTTCAGACATTTTGACTTAAGAGTTTTCGCTAATGTTTATCGAAAAATCAACCTAAGAGTTCCGAAACTTTGAAACCCAAATCTCTGAAACTCCGAAACCTGAGAGTCTGAAATTTTAGACTTTCA
This sequence comes from Taxus chinensis, assembly GCA_019776745.2. Lineage (NCBI taxonomy): Eukaryota > Viridiplantae > Streptophyta > Pinopsida > Cupressales > Taxaceae > Taxus > Taxus chinensis. The sequence continues at coordinate 145,374,997 of CM034149.1, forward strand.
AAATTTTGGAGTTTTTCCTTTTTCAGACCTTTTTCACTGTTCATCCTTAAAATCACCTCAAGATTTTTGAATCTTCAAAACCCAAAACTCTAAAAATGCCGCCACATTGATGCCGAAACTAAGTTTGAATTCCGAAATCTGAAGCCTTTCGGACTTTGGACTTTTGAGCTTTCGGGCTTTAGCTCACATTTTTCTGTTTTTCATAGTGAAGACTCTAAAACTCTGAATTCCACATCTCTGAAACTCTGAAACCCGAAAGTATGAAATTTCAGACTTTCAAAATTTTGGACATTTTTTATTTTGGGATTTTTTTTCTACTGAGTCCTTGAAATTCGCCTTTAGCGTACCTCCGAAAGGATACACGTCTGAAGTCTAAAATTCAGACTTCAGAACTTCTTCATTCTCTGAATAAGCTCAAACCCTCGAGCTTCTCTGCAATGTGCTCATCCCTCTAGAAATGCAAGTTGTCTTGATGAATAAAACTCTCCATTGTTTCTTAGCTTAATTTTAGGATTAGGTTCTATCTTCATTGACTCTACCATGGACGAGTTGAATTAGCCTTTTTCGACTTCATTCAACTCGGTTTATCCTGTGATCTCCATGCCAACCCCTAATCTTAGCCTCCACAAACTCGTGTGATCCCGATATGTAGGTTCAGCTGATGAGCCACTCTTCCATCAATTTCTTGCCTCCGACATCACTTACATTTTTGAGCCCACCTATAACCTGATTGTCCAATCTCAAAATGCAAGCTTCCATGGCCAAATGAATCCCTCCAATTTCTTTGTGTGCAAGGTCGTGTTTTTCCATTTTTCTTGACGGGAAAAAATGGATAACAATTTGGCGACTCACGGGGTTACCTCTCTACTAGGTGAAAATACAAGTTTCCTTGAATTATCCATTGGGCACGGAGTCGTGAATGATAGCATGATACTTATCTTGTACTTCATTCCAATATTTTAAGTTCTTAATTCCCTTCTAGGGGTTTCCATTCATTCGCCTTATTTAAAATATCACCTGGGTCAATATTTCCTAAGGTACTTTAATCCTTAAGTCTCACAATAACTTAACAACAATTCCCCTCATGAGGTCATCTAACTATACATTTTAAATTTCAATGATAACCCTTGTAAATCATTAACATTTTAAGGCTAAAATATCAACTTACCCTAACTTAAAGTTGAAGAGTAAAATCTCATTTATTAGATTAAGTCATTTCGGGCCTTTTGATTAAAATGCCCTAAAATCCTTAAGACTTATTTCTTGTTCCATTTTCCCTTAATTTTATCTCATTTTTGTTTTGTAAGTTCTGGGATCATGGAGGCCATGGAAGGTTTCTCGTAATTTTTGGATGGATATGCACATTTGAAGAGTTGTTTTGCATCCCTCTCCTGGGGTTTGCGAAGATTATTATCTGTTGTTTCTATATTTTGTTTTGAGTTTACCCTATACATGTATGGGCATTTTCCCCCGATTTTATTTTAGGTTCAACATGAAGTTTGTAAACAGAACTAAGGCTTTATATATATTACGTTTGTTTTAAAACTTATTTTGGAATGGAAATACAGATTAAAATCCCGATTTATACACATGGCCACCAGATTTGAGATATACATGTGTGTGTGTATATATATTTGTGTGCATGTGTGTATGTATATACATATATTTATATATACATACATATATATGTGTGTGTGTGTATGTATATATGTATATATGTGTATATGTGTGTATGTGTGTGTATATATATATATAACATATATATCTGTGTGTGTGTGTGTATAATGTGTGTGTGTATTTATAAATGAGTCATTTAATAATAGTGAAGCTGATTAATAGTTCAGACGCTTCAAATAATACATGCCATTTGTAGTGGTGGTCGCGGGTTTGAGAAATATAGACCATTATTTTATATAGTGGGTTTTTATATTGTATGGGGGGGAGGGTGCCACCCCCACCCAAACCGGTGCCGTCCCCCTTCACCCATTTAATAAACTTAAAACATAGGCCGCAGCCCCCATTCGGCCTTAACTTAAACAAATTTTTTAAAATTATTTACTAATATATAAACCTTGTATTATAAAGGTCGTTCGACTTTGTATTGAAATTTCTTTTCTTTTTTTAATAAATTAATTGTTTATATATATAATGGTTTAAGTATATATATTTATATAAATTTAATTTTTGGTTTACCTTATTTGAAGGAATTAACTCAAGTTCATTTGTATGATGAAATGTAAGGTAAAATAGTTATAAATTTCCACCTATTTATTTATATGAGGAATAGTTAATCTAATGGTATTTTGTTTAACCCAATGTAAGTAGATAGAAATACTTCTTTGATTTAAAGTTCTAAATATAAAACTTTCTCCTTAGAACTTTGTATAAATTTTGACTATAATTTCAACATTCCAATATACTAACTTTTACAATAAAATGAGAAAGTTTTTTTTTTTTTTCTCTCAATACAATGACATCCATTTCCAAGGATAATAACAATAAATTCAACATATTTCTTTTTATTTTTCAATACAACAACCATTCTACAAGAAGTAGGGACAAGTAATTTGATACATTTCAAATTTGTAGGAAATACATAACCAAAAAATAAAAATGTCAAGATTCGTTGTCCAATCAATTCGAATACATAACTTCATAATAAAAATTACAAGAATCTATTTTAAAATGCAAGAGTATAAAATCCTTCCACTTAAGTGGAAACAACATGGCCAAATTTTACGAAAATAACTATCTCTTTCTTTTATCTTGTTCAACATGACACTCTCCAAGGTGACAACTTGATCTCCTTCATTTCTTAAATATCCAAACACAACAAAAAAAGAAAGGGGAGTAGGAAACACTTTCCACATAACCTATATAATCCATTGAGAAGGATAATCCATCCTCCTCATTGGCCCTGAAGCCCCAACAATGAAGCAATAATAGGCATAAAGAAACCATGAAAACTTTTACAAAGAGAGTCAAGACCAGCATCGACAAAGCTGCCAAGAAGTAGTATTGGTTGCTTCTGCAACAATGAAGCAATAATAGGCATACAGAAACCATGACAACTTTTACAAAGCTTCAAAAACCACCATTCATACAAAAATTTCAACACAACAAACACAATACAATAATGGAAACAAACATATAATAGTCCCAAGAACAAAGGCTTACAATCCAAGCCAAGGGAGATAAAAAAACACGGGGAATCACTTATGCCTCCTAATGGGTTAAGTACCCACCTTGAAGCCTCCAAAAACAAAAATCACATTAAAAAGACTCTTATTCCTCCCTCAAAACTCTTATGCCTCCCCAAAAAATATTATGTTTCCCTCAATCTCTTATGCCTCCCTTAAGTAATACATACAAGCTAAGAAACAATTTCACTTTTCTAAAAAGGTGGGACGCCCAACCCAAAACTACCTCCAAATGCATCAACATAAACTCTTATCCCTCCCTCAATAGATCCCCAATTTGTTTCTCGTACACAACCTTAAGGCCATACTATCCGCAAATCAAAACCCACAACAATCATTCATTTACAACCATTTTTTCAACAAATAGAAATTTAAGAATGCATGGGTGAAGTCCCAACCTTACCATTGCAAGATTATACTATCTATAAGCACATACTCTAAGATTTTTCCAGTCCAAAACAAGCACAATAATATCCCAAGCTTCAACAAGAACTCCAAAAGCAATCCGCTCCAAAAATTCAAGAGTGAAAACAAAAAATTCTAACCCCAACACCATTAAACAAACTTGTATAAGTAGAAAAAGATAAGAGGAGGGTGAGGTGGCTCAATGTAGGATTCCACATCACTTCTCCTCAACTCCACATCACATGGTAAAACATCAATACCAAAGCTCATAAATTGGTGGGTGAGAATATGAAAAGCTCTCCTTCCACACACAAACCATTAAACTTGCATATAAGGAAAAAAATTAAATGAATTGTAAGAAGGTGCAAGTAATCTAACCTTTTTACCTTCCGAATCAAATAATGGGGCCTAATTTTTACCCCTTACCCCATAGGTATATTTGGTAGGTGATTATTAGATGTGTGAGACAAGATTAACTTGTCCCAAGAGCCTCCAAAAATAGTCTTTAAGCCAAAATCAGAGATTTACATGCAAGGTTTGATTGCACAACAACAAAACCAATAAAATCCTTTTCAAATCCATAGTAAAATCAAGGACAATCTACAAAAATTAAATTCCCTTGGTCACATCCCAAATTAATTTAATTAACATGGTTAATCAATTTAAATTAGATCACCTTAATTAACAATAATAAAGTGAAATACTCAACATTAATAAGTCACTTACTCCACAAAATAATAACCAAATAAAAAGGAAAAAAAAACACATTTACCCATGGTCACATTTGAGGCTACCCCCAATGGGTACCTCCTCCAAACATATCAACAAAAAATAACATAAAAAAACACAGGTTGTCAAGGTTACCTGTTGCCAATACCAAAAATTATTTCATTATTGGTCTCCTATCCCCTTTTGTTTTTTGTGTTACAATTTCCTGCAAAATCTAAACAATACCTCTTCGGCCTCGTAGCCATATCAATGAAATTAAAACAATAAAATGCACAATTTTATATTAATTCACATCATCAATTAACACATTAAATCATCACTAAAATCAAGTAATCTCACCAATTGTTTACACGTTCAAGATATTTCAATTCTTTCATTTCATCGACACAATGGGGTCACAAGACAAGATAGATTGTATAATAAAATCTATATATCAAAATCTAATGTGTTAGTATATATATAAAAGGTAGTAGCTCCAGATCGTCATCAATACTGAATATCAATCCATGCATATAATTTACACTATGAGTAACCACAATTCACAATCAAAATATCTATGTCTATCACAATACTAATAAGGTATAATAATGTCCATCTACTAATCAAATATGATAACAAAGTCCAAGTCTCTAGTCCATAGTAAGAAAAATCATAGTAATATAATGTCGAAGAGGAGTGGACACTACATCCCCCTTCTCTTAGACTCGAATTCCTCCTGGAAGTTGTGGAAAGAGGTAGAGAAAAACCATATAAATAAAACTCCCACCTTCTGCATGTTTATTTACTTTGAAGAAAAAGTGTGCCCCCCTTTGAATGGAAAATTGGTCCAAAAATATTAAAAAAGAGAAGGAGAATATAAGGCACAAGTATTAAACCTCCTCTAAAAGTTTTTGCTAGGAACCAAACTTTAGAATGATCTCTACAAGATTAACCAAGTTTACAACACAAAATATTTAAAGAAGAATGGTTGATGGAATCCCAATGAATAAAAACTAAGGTTAATGAAGAATAGGAACATGTTATATACACAAGGTGTCCACGTAGCCACACATAGATACAACACATGGTCAAAAGGGAAGATGAGACTTCCACTTAGGTTGAATTATGCTTCAATGTTTGTTTTTTTAGATAAGATTAAAGACTACCAATCATGACCTTCAATTTTCACATGCAACCACAACTTCCTATAGGACTAACAATTTCATGGCCATATGAATGAAGCTTAACAATAAGCTTAACAATTTCATAATTTTAAGCCCACCCTGGCTCACAAGAATCTTAAAACGATTTAGAAACACAATCAATTTTAAAACATTTCTATATTTTTTTCTGATAGGAAATATTTTCTCATACTACTATATCACAACTTAATATTATAACACATAGAATCACTAAAGAAGGCTAAGAGAAAATAAGAAACAAGTGGGGTCCAATTAACAATTTATGAGAGAAACACACAAAATATTCCTATATACACTTATGAAAATAACCTGCCCCTTCTTCTCATCAAAGGATAAGGGGGACAACAATTCTATATATCATTGATCATCGGAGATAGGTTGGTGCATAATTACATGATTGATTCCGGAGCAAGCAACTCGGTCATGAAGAAACAAATAGCTGATAAGCTGGGTATTTAATATGAAGTCATTTCTAATGGTGTGGTGCAATTGGAAGGGACAATAGTAATAATGGTTGGAGTAATCAAATACTTGATCCTCACATTGCATGCATGTCCCAATGTGACCGTTTTACAAGATGTTTCAGTCATAGACCTGCCGCCACTATTTACATTGTGTTTTTCAAGAGACTTCACTACTAAAATTGGTGGTTATTTATCTGTTGACTGGTCACACATACTATTTAGAATAAAATATGGAGCTAAGGATACAATCAGATCTGAGCCTATTGCAAATTTTCATATTGAGCCTCATACACGAAGTTCAATCAACGTGAATTGTTCAACATTTGATCAAGAGGATTACAAAAGAACCTATGAAGTAGATACCAAATTTGGGTGCATTCTAGACTTGACTATTGATTAATGGATGAACAAGAGGTGTGCTTTTGACCCTTACAAGGAAATGGAAGAAGTTGAATTACTAGTCTATTGTTTGCATGAATAGAATAAACCTCTCCCTACCATTACCAAGCTAGATCACAAAGATGATAATGAGGTGTGCAAATTATTCTTTGATGGCTCGAGGAGTATACAAGGTGCTGGAGGAAAAAATATGCTCGTTTCACCACAAGGTTAAAAATATTACCCAACTTTCTGTTTCCATTTTTCTTGCTCAAATAACACAACTAAGTATGAAGCCTTAATTCACGGATTGAATTGGGAAAGAAAGAGAGGTATTAAGAACTTACAAGTCTTTGGAGACAACGAGATAATTGTGAACCAAGTCAAAAGACAAAATGATGCTAAGAATGATTTGTTGACGAACTACAAAAGCTGGGTATGGGATCTCATTGAATATTTTGAAGCTTTTAGCATCAATTCCATCCTGAGAAAGAAGAATGAAGTAGCAGATAGACTGACAACAATTAGGGAAGCATTTTATGTTGTAGAAAGTATCAAAAGAGATATATATCATCCTCATATTAAGGTGGTGTTAAGACTATATGTGCCAAATAACAACACACATTTGTAACTCTTCGATAATGATTAGAAAATTGTCAATTTTCTACAAGAAGAAGATGAGTTCTCTATTATAAACCAAGACAAGTTGGAGCAGCAGTATGGTGACCAAGTGGTGCAGTTGAGAACTAATAAATTAACAAAAGCTCTTGTAACTTTGGATTAAATATTCAACCCAAATGATCATTTCTTAAAAGAAAAGGAAAACATTTAAGTAAAGGGTGAGGATTTAGAGCCCATTTCTATAAATGAAGGCAAGATATTACAAATTGGAAAAGTGAATACTCGACAAGAGAAATCTGAATTTGTTCAACTTTGTCAAGAATTCTAAAATGTCATTTAGCACAACATACTATTGAGCTAGATACGGAATCCAAGCCTATCAGACAAAATCAAAGGATGGTGAATCCTCACATTGAACCTCTCATGAGAAAATAGTTGAACAAGCTAATTGAAGCTAGCATCATCTTTCCTATCAAACATTCAAGTTGGGTTACAAATTTGGTGCCAGTAAGGAAGAGACACAGAGAGATTAGACTGTGTGTAGACTTCCGTGATCTAAATAGAGCTTCGCTTAAATATCATTATCCTCTTCCTTCAATGGAACAAATCTTGAAAGTAGTATCTAGTTCTGAAAGGTTCTCATTACTAGACGGCTACTCAGGCAATAACCAAATAATGGTGAAGGAAGTAGACCAGTTCAAGATACCCTTCATTAGAAAATGGAGCACATATTCTTACAAGAAGATGCCATTTGGATTGTCAAATGTCAAAGTAACATTTCAGCAAGCTATGGATATGGAATTCTAAGGACTAATTAACAAAATAGTGCTCAGATATCTAGATGATATCACTCAACGAATGCATTAGACCACCTATTTCACCTAAGGAAAGTATTTCAGAGAAGTAGAATATTTAGAGTGTCGTTGAATCTGGAAAAGTGTCTATTTTTGCAACATGAGGGAAAATTGTTGTGCCACATTATTTTAGAAGAAGGATTGAAAATTGATGCTAAAAGAGTTGAAGCCATCTGAACACTTCCATTACCACACCACAAGAAATCTCTCCAAAGATTCTTGTGAAGGATAAACTTTGTCCACATATTTTTTCCTAATTTTTCCACTCTTGTGAAGCCATTGAAAATGATGTTGAATAATAATCTTGTATTCAAGTGGACATCATAAGGAAAAGAGAGCTTTGAGGAAATTAAGAATTTTATATCTCAGGACCTAACCCTTATTAACCCAAATTTTTAAATGGACTTCATGTTGTATGATTTTGGAGGATCAGACACAATCTTAGATATCTTGGTACAGTTGAATAGAGAAGGTTCAGAACAACCCATAGCATTCTTCAATCAAATCCTGAAGATTATGAAGTAAAGTAATCTTTCATTGAAAAACATGTTCTTGTTGTTATTAGGATTTTGAAGAAGTTAAGACACTTGGTCTCGAACAATAAGATCTAATTACTAGTATGTCATGTTGGGATCAAGGATTTTCTCCTAAACAAGGATTTGAATGAGAAGAGAGTAGGTTGGATCACTCAGGTAATGGAATACGATATTGAAATCAAAGTGACCAAAGTGGTTCATGGAAAAGGTTTGAGTGAATAGTTAGCTTCTAAACAACATGACAAGTCAAAAGGTGAAGAGGAGGTTGTCGTAGTTCTTCAAAATGATTAAGAACAACTAGCTAATGATGCCCCCATTCCATGTTGGACTCAAGACATGGTGTATTATCTGCAAATAGGTTTTTGCCCTCCATAATGGAACAAAGATAAGAGAATATATTTCAGATCGCAATCCATCCCATATGTGCTCATTGATGGCATACTATTCAAGAAGGATGTGAACGGGTTGTTCTTGAGGTGTGACCAAACAAGTCAAGCTGAGAAGATATTACATGAGTTCCATGATGGGAAAGTGGGAGGCCACTTTGCTCCATGAGTAGCAGCTCTCAATATCATGAAGGCTGGTTATTGTTGACCTACAATTTTTAGCGATTGCTACTCGTGGATCAAGAAATGCAAGAAATGTGCATTCTTCATAGGAAAATAAAGGTTAGCTTAATTTTTTCCTAATTTTTCCACTCTTGTGAAGCCATTAAAAATGATGTTGAAGAATAATCTTGTATTCAAGTGGACATCATAAGGCAAAGAGAGATTTGAGGCAATTAAGAATGTTATATCACTTCTTTCCATATGATTTTGGAGGATCAGACACAATCTCAGATATCTTGTTACAGTTGAATAGAGAAGGTTTAGAATAGCCCATAGCATTCTTCAATAAAATCCTAAAGATTATGAAGTAAAGTATTATATCATTGAAAAACATGTTCTTGTTGTTATTAGGAGTTTGAAGAAGTTAAGACACTTGGTCTTGAACAATAAGAGCTAATTACTGGTATGTCATGTTGGGGTAAAGGATTTTATCCTAAACAAGGATTTGAATGAGAAGAGAGCAGGTTGGATCACTCGGGTAATGGGATATGATATTGAAATCAAAGTGACCAAACTGGTTTGTGGAAAAGGTTTGTGTGAATAGTTAGCTTCTAAACAACATGACGAGTCAAAAGGTGAAGAGGAGGTTGTCGTAGTTCTTCAAAATGATTAAGAATGACTAGCTAATGATGCACCCATTCCATGTTGGACTCAAGACATGGTGCATTATCTCTAAATAGGTTTGTGCCCTTCAGAATGGAACAAAGATAAGATAATATATTTTAAATCGCAATCCATCCCATATGTGCTCATTGATGGCATACTATTCAAGAAGGATGTGAGCGGGTTGTTCTTGAGGTGTGTCCAAACAAGTCAAGCTGAGAAGATATTACATGAGTTCCATGATGGGAAAGCAGGAGGCCACTTTGCTCCATGAGTAGCAGCTCTCAATATCATGAAGGTTGGTTATTATTGACCTATAATGTTTAGCGATTGCTACTCATGGATCAAGAAATGCAAGAAATGTGTGTTCTTCACAGGAAAATAAAGGTTAGCAACACTGCACCTTTTTCCAATTTCATCAGATCAACCATTCATGCAATGGCGATTGGACTTCATTGGAGTCGTCAACCCAAATTCAAGTCAAGGTCATAAGTGGATACTTACAACAACTGACTATTTCACCAAGTGGACTGAAGCAACATCACTTAAGGTGGAAAATGAATCCAACATGGATTTATATGAAGGGATAGTCACGAGGTTTATTGTCCCTAATACTATCATATCAAATAATGCATTGGCATTTCTTGGCACAAAGATCACTGAATGGGTTGTCAAGAAAGGTATATACCTGAACACTACATCAAACTATTACTCTCAGGGTAATGGCAAAGAAGAGTCTACAAATAAGAAGTTGTTGAGAATCATAAGAAGAACTCTTGATGAGAATTAGAGAAATTGGCATATGAAGCTCAAATCAGCCTTATGGGTTGATAGAATCACACCCTAGAGGTCTACAAGTGACTCTCCCTATAAGCTTGTATACAGGAAGGAAGCAGTTCTTGAAAAATAGGAATTCAATACAACAACATGCCCATTTAAATGATTTACAGGTGTAACAACTAAAATATATTGTTTATAACAATATATCTAACCTACTAAAAATTCGTTATAATTAAATAATATTTACCGATGTAAATACTAGTGTAAATACTACTATATTTCCTAACATTCCCCCCCTTAGTATTTACATGGGAAGAAGCCCATCTTAAGATTGGAACAGAATCATATTCCTCTACATAATTTAGGTTTGCATACTGTTGGCTTGGATCTTGTTGTCTGGATCTTGTTGCACATGATCACCTCTCTGGTTAAGCAATTGATCAAGATCACCTCTTCATGTGAATATATTCACCTGTTGATCGTCTTCTAATGAAGTATGACATTCAGAGGACCATACAAGATTCATAGGATCACTACAGTCATCTGCCCTCCTATATAACTATGCACATCCTCCACATTTCAATCATAACAAGGGAATGGAACCACACACCACTCAAAGAAAACAACTTAAATGTAGAACAAAATTTCACATCACATTCTATAAGAATTGTAATGTTCTTAATTATAGCCATTTTTGTCGATCATTGCCACTCAATCTTAAACAACGTAGGAAACTACCACTACCACTAGAAGGTGTCCTTGACTTTAGTAATTTTATGTGCATAATAGAAATGAAACATTGGTGACATGTTCCCCCCCCCCCCCCCCCCCCCCCCCACAATATGAAATTTCCATTTATTCACACAACCAAGAAAACAGAAAATCAAATCAAATCAAACTGGAGCTCAAAAAACTCACACCACACATTTGTCACCATACTTGATATGTGGCCCCATCGTTGGTGATTGATGAGAGGCGTTAATTGCCTTCCATCCTCTGTTACCTTTGACTTCCAATGAATGATGCTGCTAAATTAGTGTAATGTGAACATGTTGCTCAATAGTTTCCACTGGACATCAGGTAACACCGAAAATGCGTATGTTAGGTAAATTTTTACATTTTTTGACATTGACATGATGAGTCTAAAAAAAGAGGGTATTTTTAAAACTTCGTATTTTTTTACTAAAACTAGAATCAATGTGACATGGATAATAAAATAATTACTTTTGCAAATAATGGAACTTGATATCGAGGTATCGAGCAAAAGTTATTAAGGTTTCACTTTCCTGTAAAAAGCTCAATTTTAATTAAAATTGAATCAATTATTAAAACATTTATCTAGATGGAGATAAAATTTATCATGTGACCACTCAAAGGAATTGGGAGGAAATGAGGATTCCAAAAATTTCAAAGGATGGAAAAACCGACACCAGAAGAATATTAATTTGGCTAAAAAACATAATAATTGTCCTTAACATGTAATTATTAAACAAAAACTATAATAAAATTAAATTTTTCAAACTATAGTGTTGGCTAAAAATTAAAAAAAATAGCCAACCAAAAATGGTTGCAAAAGCTCATGGCTTCTTTGAAGTGACTAGGAATAATTGTTGATAACTTGAGAACCAGAGCTCCGTTTTGTAAATCGAAAAATACGTTGGAAAGGTGGTTTCAAGATATTTGCAGTGGTACCAAAAAATTTTGATTTCATTACCTAACCTAAAATTTATTGATGAATGAGTTGGATGTTAATTTGGAGTTATTTTTCATGCTTGAATTCCAAAATACCATGTTCAAAAAAGATGTATTAAATAAACTATCACAGGTCTGCAGCCAATAATGCCTTTAGCCAAAGCTCATCACAGGACTCTCTTAATTGATGGATTGAGCTTTCTTTGATAAAAAATATAAAATATTAGAGATATTATTCAGAGGTTAATATGAATAGAATAAATACACTGAGAATATTATATCCATCACTCTTACAATTGCTATTATATAGCAATGGAGGATACAAAACAACTTCCTGAAAAATAGGAAGTCAATACAAAAAACATGCCCATTTAAATGATTTACAGGTGTAACAACTAAAATATATTATTCATAACAATATATTTAACCTACTAAATTTTTTCCATAATTAAATAATATTTACCAAAGTAAATACTAATGTAAATACTAATATATTTCCTAATATTTGTACCTACATCACTTGAATTGCCGGCATTGGAACTCATGAACCCGCTCAAACTAGATGCATTTTAGCCTATTGAAATCAAGTATGTGAAGCTGATGGAATTAGAAGAAGCAAGAGAACATGCAGTGCAAACTATGGAAAAGATCAAGCATTGATCATGAGAAGCTTTGACAAGAAAGATAGAGCTAGGACATTCCAAGCAGAAGATTTGGTACTGAAGTGGGATGTTGATCATACGAATCTAGGAAAGGATTCCAAGTTCGATGCCATATGGAGTGGTCCAAATATGATCAATAAATGCAAAAGTAGTAATTTCTTCCAGTTGGATAAGTTGAGTGGTGAAGAATTGTAGATTCTGGTCACTAGAATCTATCTTAAACATTGCTACCATAAGGAAGAATTTCTCACCCTTGTACATATTAGTATAGGATTTCTTATTCCTCTAAGTGATTTTGCACATTGTTGTTGTTTTTAGAATAGGATTTTATTTACCTAAGTTCTAGTTCCCATGTTCTATTACTTCTAGTGTATGATTTGTATATATTTCATCACGCTTCAGGGAAGAGAAACTTTTGTAGTGGGAACCTCATAGTTTCTTACAACAGTTGCAAATTTAAAATTCAAAAAAATGCAGAGCAACTAAAATCAGATGTTGAGGTAGCATTCGTAGGTACTCATCACTTAGCCTCATCGATCAAAGTTACAAGAATGGGTGAAATCCATGTTTCAAGAAATTTTCTACTCTGACAAACCTTGACTTCAAGATCTTCTTATGAAAGTTGAGAGTGCGAGCTATGGGGGAAAGCTCTAGAAGTAGGTGGCATCATCTCATGTATTCTGGGATCATGTTTAAGAGTTCATATTAGTTCATAATGGTAATGCTAACTCCATGCCAAATAGATAACTTCAGACAACTAGTCACACTCCATGTAGCACGCAAATGGCCTTGTTGAGTCACTAAATTATTATCCGAAATTTACCCCAAGGTGATTTCGATAACTTGCACAATTTCTTTAGAATTGGAGAGGAAAAAAAGGTGAAAATAAGAAGATTGGATTATGAAGGCACTCCTTTTTTTATCTCTCACCTCCCTATTTAAGAAAGATCTAAGGAGTTAGTAAAACAATTGCTAAAATTTTGATTGAAAGGGGAAAAGGTTGTATTTTTATGTATTGTGGATTTTGGGGTTGTTGGTGGAACAATTGTGGAAGGAACAAGAGTTTTTCATACGTAAATTGTTTCTGATTTACAAAGGAAACCATGAAATGTGAAAAATAAGAAGTTCTCGTCCCTAGCAGTCCATGTTCCATTGGGCCACGAGCTCCCTAAAATGTTGATTTTCATGATTTGCAAAGGAAACCATGAAATGCAGAAAAAGTGGAAGTTCAGGGCCCACGCAGTCCAATTACCACAGGGAAATGAAATCCTGGAAAACCTTAAATCTCCAAATTTTGAATAATCAATGCCATGCGGGTAATATGGGATTCAACGACGCACTTGGTCCGGTCAACAGTCAATGCATGAGGACAGAAGAGCCCAAATCGGGTGATGTGGAGAAAGGAGGCCCGCACAGTCTAAGTACTATGGGGACATGAGTTCCCTGTAAACCCAAAATTACCACAAAATAAAGGATTTAGAGTATATTTTGGATAAAGTGGTGGTCAATGAACCACCTAGCCTGATCAATGATGGATAAGCCAGAGTTAGACGACCCACATGTCCCGGGTGGGTTAGGACATGAGTATGTGAAAGGGCCGATATATCCGTAGTGAACTGGATGTGGGTATGGCAAAAATAATTAGCCCAGATCACCCATGAGGCTCACATGCAAGAAATAGGTGAAATGCCTGTAGTACAAAGGGAAAGTGGAATGCCCGACCCTCGAAGTTCAAATGTGCATAACTTTTGACCTAGAGCTCTAATTTTCACAAAATTAGACTTTTCATAAAAGGGCACGACATCATTTACACAAAAAAACTTGAATTATTTATTTTAATGAGGGTATGTGGATGAAAATAAAATAAAAATCTACAGCTCCAAAAATTTAAATGCTAGTTCTCATAAAATGCAAGAAACCTCTAGCAAACTCAAAATAGCTGCTAACACTCAGAATGCCATATCTTTTACATTTCTCAATGAAATCATGCAAAATTAGTCTTTTTAGAATCATGGATCCAAGAACAACACATAATAATTGAGAAATATAAAATTTTATGTGAATTTGATTGATGTTTTTAAGAAAAACGTGCCATGTTTTGAACATTGATTTTATTGGTGGTTAGAGATGCATTAATGAAGCATGGGCATATATTTTTCATTGTTGCAAGTCATGGGACAGTATGGGGTTCCTTAAAATGGTCATATATCATCATATAGGAACATTTATGAAATCTTTCAAGTGGTTGGAAATTATATTTCAGGATTTACATCCCTTCTCTCTCTCTCTCTCTCTCTCTCTCTCTCTCTCTCTCTCTCTCTCTCTCTCTCTCTCTCTCTCTCTCTCTCTCTCTCTCTTCAAAAAACTCTATAAATTGGAATGTTGGGCTCATTGTAAAAGGGGAAGATAGTTTTTGAGTATAAAAACTCTATAATTTTGGTTTTGAGAAGCCAATGTGTTATATACCCTTTTAGTGGACTTCTTTTATGGTGATCCAAGCCTTTATTTTGTAACAAATTGACCTATGCATATAATGAAGAAATATATGCAAGTTTGTGGATGTGTTTTCCCTTGTTGTGTTTGTTTGCATTCTTCTTGCACTTTCAACCTCATTATATATAAATTGTTTCTATTTTTATGATCTTCCAGTGATTCATTATTATTGTGTGTGTATGAAATATTGTTGTGAATGTAGTTGCTAGATTGTGGAGAACTGTTATGACCCTCTCTAGTATGTACTTTGCTTCTATTTTTCACACATTGGAAAGCTATTCTCATTCCCTACTCTTCTAGTTTATCACTGTTGTTAGTGTAGGATTTAATTTCATGTACTCTCTCTCCCTGGTCACTTGGAAGGTTAGATAAGGATTATTTAGTTTTTCCTGCATTAGGAGTAGATTGTGGCAGGTAGTTTAGGAGTAAGAACCAACTTTCTCTAGAGGTCTATCTTAAATATCAAGTACCACACTTGGAGATAGTACCCATGTTACCCAGTCACACCGTGAGCTCAAGAACACACACTTGTGTAAATCAGAGGATTTTGTAATTTAGTGATGACAATTCCTCCATATCCTTAAAATATGTTGCCTAAACTTTGACCAATAAGCCTAGGTTACCCAGGACCTATTCCAAATACAAGAAAGGTGCTTCACATGAAACTAGATATATTATCTTACTACTAAAGACCACAACATACACTTTTTGATTCTAAAAGTCAAAAGGGGTACGAGATTCTAAAATTTTGATCAAGGAGGATTACACAAATTTCAATTCAAGGGAGTAAACATGGGTAGAACACGTCACAATCAACAAGGTATTCCATTGTTCAAAGAAGGTAGATAGATTTAAAGGTTAAAAAGGTTGTCATTGCTAGCAAAATGGACGTAGGGCCCACCAACATGAACATAAAAATTATTCCATTCTAATAAGGTGATACAATCCTTAAGCATACTTCAAAAAATTTCATACTAACCAATGAGAGGTCAAAAAATGAACTAACATATACTTGTGCTATAATTATTATACATATGTTTATTGTTTCATATGAAAAGAGGGTTCCAATCATTTTATTTTCATGGCTTTAACTTTGGAGTTCATTACGAGATTTGCACTATTTTGTTACTTTTCTAACATTGAAATGACTTATTCTTTCATGATTTATAATTCTTGTAGTATATTGCGTACTAATTGCCATAGAACATCATGATAGTTTTATAATGACAACATAATATATGCTATATTAAGTCTATATATATATTCGAAACACCTTTACAATATTCCAATATTATTTGTAACACCCAAAATATTAGGGCACAATTGGAGACTAGAGACTCATACAATAGCTTAAGAAAGCTTGTCAATTAGCCTGACCATTTGGATTATGTCCATTACAATTTTTAGGGCACGAAAAAGTAATTTAATACATTCATGGTTGTTTATTTATAAATTCTACTTGTGCTTAATCCAATAAAATCATTTGTTCCATATTCCAAATTATAAAATACAAGTCATAGTTACATTTGCTAAGCATATTTCTTATTAGTTTTCTAATAAATAAATTCATTATATTATAACATCCCATATATTTTGTCACTAAAGATAATCACCCATGTTGGTAGATTATCTCTCCATTCTATATAGGAGGCAATGTTATTCATTCTACTTATAGGAAAAGTATAAAAATTTTCTTGATATTTTTCACATAGTTTTATTTCTTTTATTAAACTACAAGTTTAGAGTAAGGATCCATCTACCTAGTGCCCACATTTTATTTTTAATTTTTTAAAATCCAAGCCTTCCAAATAGAGTTATAATATGCTCAAGTTTATCACATTACCAATTAAATTTTAATGAGTAGAAGTGCCAAGATTGTTACATTCACAAGATCATAGAAAACAAGATATCATAACCAAATGGAACACACCCATATTACAATAGGTGTCCCAAAATTTACATTCATCACCGATGCATTCTAGGTGAGTGTCCACCAGTATCGATAAGGGATACGATGAAGACACACCTTATGAAGTTATAAATTTTCTCTTACAAGTTCCATAATTTTAGATCGGTGTGCGGAAGAAAACAATGTTTACATCTTATACTCAAACTAGGATCACTATACAAGAGAGTGAGTTTCCAAAAGGAAACGTATACCTCTCAAAGATGTCATCAACCAAACAATCAAGGTGACAGAAAAATAAAATTGCTCCATAGATACCACACTTCTTCACCAAGGGAACATCAAAATATCAAGAGGGAAATCAAATGATTTACGCAAAACATAGCCTCTAATGCCAATAATTATAGTCTTGGATGAAAGAGCATGACATAAACACAGCCAAGGTCAAAAACGTAAGACATATAAATCCCATAATCTCTAAGCAAAAGGTCCAAAGGAGCCCAAGGCATCCATATCTATCTAAATGTAACTCGATAATAATGGGTCAAAAGTGGTATATGCTAAATAAATAAATATATTTAACACTAGCGTATGCATGTCAATGGGTCTTTGAGATCAAACAAGCTTACTGATTTAAACATAGAGTTTAAAGGAACTTATGTATAAGTGTATTTACCCAAGGTGATTACAGTCTAACACGCCGATCTTCCTTAAATAATACAATAAGCAGAGTAGGAATCTAGATACCTATACTTATCCAAGAGTTATTCCATCCTTGACATAATCCATAATCTTGTACTGAAAAATTGCACCCATCCCACTAATGGACAATGCTAATATCGGGCTATAATAAGAAGCACAACCACCATCAAAACTACCAAATATACTACATGAATTACAAATTCCTCTACTTAGTAACACTTTGCATCCAAAAGGTATCACTCCAAGGTCTTAGCCACACATAGTTCCATCACTCCAAAACAAAGGAATGATCTGAAGCACTTAGGATGACAATCACAACACCTAGTGTGTACCTCCATACTATGAGAGAACATAACACAACCTAATAGAACCAACTCATCAATAGATAGGAAAAGGGGCCATGTAACATTCTTGATAACATTTATCCAAGTGGCCATCAAGACAAACTAGCTCCGAGTCACCAAATAAAGATAAAATCCAAGAAATCTCAACAATCAAAAGACATGGCTAAGTAGCCGCATTGTAATCCTTTAAAATATTGCAATAAGATAAAAATAATAATAAGAAGAGCCTCAAATATTCTCAATCAAATAATTAAAATAAAATAATGGTCCTTGATAAAATATTTAAGTTTACAAATATAAACACATGAAATATAAACATCACAATCGCTTTGCAGCCCTTCGTGGCCACCGCTAGGGGTACTCTATATCGCGCTCCTATCTAAGAATATACATACAAAACTGGGTCCACTATGAAATATTGTCATGATATCTATTCTCCTAATGGTAATTAAGTCCTCTAAGTGACAACACCAAACCTATCGTCCCGACAAACCTGATCCCGGGAGTAGTTCCTGTTCAACAAGCAAGGCAACTTCTAGGAGCCATAACTTTTGCACCGTATCTCTAATTGACTCCGTTCAAAAGGTGTCAAAAATAGTAGGACATGCATCATATGGTGAAGGGGTGAAAAAAATTATTTAGAAAATTTTTATCCCTAGAAACCTCATAGAAATTCTCCAAAAAACAATTTTCACTATTTTATCTAAAAATAGTAATTTCTAGAAATAATAATTTCATGATATTTTTGCAGAGGCAATCCATGAAAGTCAAATCAATTCACCTCCCTTGGGGTTGGTGACCTTCCACTTTGAGGAAAACAAAAATTGGAACAAATATTATTATTATTATTATTATTATTTTAATCTCATAGGTTCAAGTCTATAAACCTCTTCTCTGATACCAATTATAACGCCCACATTTTTTCGTCACTCAAAACCGAAAGCAAAACTCAATAATTAATTAGGAAAATTATGGGATAATTTTTTTTGTTTAAAAATGGCTTGCATCAAGATGGAAAAACACTAGATTAAACATTTCTTGGTTAACAAAGTCCACATATTCATAAATCCGTCGAAATTTATTTACCAATAATTATTATTACTTCATTCCAATCATTCGAGGTCTAAATCCCCTTTTAGGGGTTTCCGTTAATTCACCTTATTTAAAATATCATTTGGGTTAGTATTTCCTAGGTTATTTTAATCATTAATTCTCACAACAACTTAAAAAGAATGCCCCTCATGTGGTCATCTAACTATAGCTTTTAAATTTAAATAATAACCCTTGTAAATCATTAACCAAGTTACCCTTTTTATAATTGATTAATTTAATGAACCCTCGCAATTTCCAATGCCATTTATTCATTTAACATTTTAAGTCTAAAGTCTCAACTTACTCTAACTATTAAGTGGCCCCACTCAACCCATTACCCATACCTTTAATTAAATTTCTATTCCAACAAAAATCACATCATTTAAAGTTGTTGGGTGAAAAATCATCCATTAGATTAAGTCATTTTGGGCCCTTGGATTAAAATGCCCTAAAATCCTTAAGAATTATGTCTTATTCCCTTTTCCCCTAATTTTATCTCATTTTTGTTTTGTAGGTTTTGGGAGCCAGGAGGCCATGAAAGGTTGCTCATTGTTCTTAGATGGATAGACACATTTAGAGATTTGTTTTACATCCCTCTCCTAGAGTTTACCAAGATTATTAATTATTATTTGTGTATTTTTTTTTAGTTTACCCTATACGAGTATGGGCATTTTTGCCCCATTTTAATTCTAGTTCAACATGAAGTATATACAAAGATCTAGGGCTTTATACACACACACACACACACACACACAGAGATATATACATACATACATACATACACACAAACACACACACACACACAATATATATATATATATATATATATATATATATATATATATTACATTTGTTTCAAAACTTATTTTAGAAATAGTATTTTAAAATGTCGATTTATACACATGGTGGTAAGATTTGGGATGTGTGTGTGTGTGTGTGTGTGTGTGTGTGTGTGTGTGTGTGTGTGTGTGTGTGTGTGTGAATATATAGTGTAGTGCACACTTTGTCTAGATACTTTTTGCACTATATTTTGATTACTGTGACTACAGATATGGACATTAGCATGTTTTGATTAACCTATTTGATAGAAAGTTTAGATATTAGACTTTTGAGATATTGTGATTTAGTTGATAGAGTATATGCATAATTTTATATTTCAGTATTAATGATGATTTAGAGTTACTACTTTATACATTTATGCTGACACTTTGGATTATGACGTATAGATTGTTATCAGACGATCCAGATAGTCTTGGGACCAAAATGTTATTGATGAAATGATAAAATTGAAATACCCTTGAAGTATAAACAATTGATGAAATTGTTTGATTTTAGAGATGATCTAGTTAGGTTATTGGTGATGTGAATTGACAAATGTATGCGTGTTTTATTGTTTCTATGTTATTGATATGGCCACGAGGACAAAGAGGTATTGTTTTGATCTTGCAGGAAATTGTAACACCACAAACAAAAGGGGATAGGAGACCAACAATGAAAGAATATAGGGTATTGGGAACTTATGTTTTTGTATGTTGTTTTGTGTTAATATTGTTAGGAGCTCCCCATTGGGGGATGGCCTCAAATGTGACCTTGGGTAAATGTTTAATTTTCCTTTTCATTCTAATTATTTTTTATGTGATTATTACTATAATGTGATCTACTTTATTAGTGTTTGTTCATGTGCTCTATTTAAGTGGATTAATCTTGATTAATTATTGTTATTTGAGATGTGACCAAAGTGGTATTAAATTGTAGTAGGTTGTCCTTGATTTTATTTTGGATTTGAAAGCATTTTTATTGTGTTAAGTGTTGTGTACTCAACCTTGCATGTCCAATTCGGATTTCGGCTTAAGGGACATTTTCTGAGGCTTGTGGGACAATTTGAGCTTGTCCCACACCTCTTAATTTCACCTAAAAACTATGCCTATGGGTTAAGGGGTTCATATTAGACCCCATTATGTGATTTATAAGGTAAAAGATGATATTCATTGCACTTTCTTACATGTGTTTTTAATTTTTTCCTCTTGAGGTGTGGGTTTGAAGTTATGTGTGTAAGAGGTTTGTCATTCCTCAACCACCAATTTATTGAGCTTTAGGTTTGGTGTTTTACCTTGTTATGTGGAGTGGAGGAGAAATTATATGGCATCTGACATGGAGCCACATCACCACTCTCTACTCTAGTTTCTATTTATAAATTTTTATTTGATGGTTTCGGGGTTAGATGTTTTATTTTCTCTCTTGCATTTAGGAGGAGCTTGTTTTTGGAGTTCTTGTTGGAAGATTGGGAGATGTTTGTGCTTTTTTTGGACTTGGAAAATCTTGGATCTTGTGTTTGGGGCTTAGATAATTCTTGCAATGGTAAGGTAGGGACTTCACCCATGTTTTTTTATTTTATTGTTGTGTAAATGGGTTTTAATGTATGAATGTTGTGTATTTTAGTTTTGGGAATAGAAAGGCCTGAAGGTTGTGTAAGAGGAAGAAAATAGGGAAATATTGAGGGAGGGATAAGAGTTTATTATATGCATTTGGAGAGACTTTTTGGGTTGGGTGTTCCACTTATGATAATAATAAATATCTCTTATTTATCTTGATATGTTTATTGAGGGACGAATAAAAGTTGAGGGAGACATAATATAAACTAAGGGATGGATACAAGTTGGCTGTGGTTGTGTGAATGAATTTTTGAAATATTTTTATGGTGGACACCTAAACCCCTTTGGGAGGCCTAAGTGATTCCCCATGGTTCTTCTCTCCTTTGGCTTGAATTTGAGCCTTTGCGCTTGGGATAAATTTTGTTTTTCATTTTGCATTGTGCTTGTGTGTGTAAATTTTTTGTTTGAATGGTTATTATGGAAGCCTTATAAATGTTTCCTTGGTTACTTGATACCCTTTATTGCTTCATTTTTTGGGCTCGGGGGCCAATGGGAAGGATTGATTCTCCTTCCCATTGGATTATAGGTTGGGTGAAGAGCGTTTTCCATTCCCCCCTTTTTTTTTGTGCTTGGAGTTGAAGATTGGAGGATTCACGCTATGTTGAATCCAAAATGATCACCTTTGTAATTTTGTTTCAATGTTGGAAAAATGAAATTTGTAGACTTGTAAATCATTCTCTCATATTGTAGGAAATAAGAACTTTTGTATTGTAAGAGGATGAACTATGCTCACTGAGAAAAAGAAAGTGCATTTTTGCCTTGATGAAGTTTATATCATTGTAAAAATACAAGTTCTTGTAAATTTTATTATCAAGTTTTGATGTATTGAAAAAAGAGTGAAAGAAGAAATTTGGAAATGGAAATTTATTGAGGATGTATTCCTATCAAATCTGGAAACGTATCATAAATCCTTATGCTTTCATTTGGTGAAATGGTTGTGCTTGTCTTGGATGAATGTATGAAAAATTATATTTGATTTTCCTTTTTCAAAAGGGTTATCACTCATGTTTTTAAAAGAAAATAAATGACACAGTTTAGTAAATGGTTGAATTTCATTTCCTTTCTTTGAATTTAAAAGCAAGTTTATTGGAAAGGAATTTGTGTAGTTGTTTCTTATACATTATTACAATGGAAAATATATGTAGTTAGTAATATTAATCATAAAATGAATAAATGGAATCAAACTATCAAATATTGAATTGTATGCACCTTAATTAATGTTAATGTTAGCTTAGAAACCAACTGATGTAGAAAGTAAACTAGAAAATGGTTAAATTGAGGTTCTATTTTTCGGGAGACAAAATTGTCGCCCTATGCAGAGCGGTAGTTTCAGGAACCCTACACTGCCCAAAGTGGAGGTTTTAGGGTCATCACCCAGATAAGGCGGTGGTCATCGGACCATCGGTCTGCTCTGGGTGGAAGTTTTGTCAGTTTCAACGGAAAAATAAAAATAACGATTGTGTAAAATCTAGTATGGATTTAATCTAAATTTGAGTTTTAAAACTACAAAATGAAACTAATAGCAACAAGTATATGAATAAAATAATTTTTTAAGCATATAAATCCACTTATGGGCATTCAAATGTGTAAAATCTCATAGATCTAATTAAAAGGTTGTTTTCCCTAAATAAGGAACTCAAATAATATATATATTAAATAGAAAAACCATATTAATGGTGGAATATCTACAATAAAAAATTAGGGATCCTTAAAATCGAAACCCAAGAAGAAACTAAACAATGAAAAGAATAATGTAGGAATATTTTCTTCCATTTACAAACTAGATCCAAGTAAATTCCTCCATGGCTTCATTCCTTGCTTCCATGGTTTCCACTTCTTAAACCTGCAAATAAAATTGGAACAAATGAATGCGTTAGAGAAAAAGAAAGAATAAGAATACCCCATAAGGATGTTGAGGGTTGACTTGAAAATATCTATATCTAAGGGTGCATATCCATTTAATCTAAGGTTTGAGGATCAATCGTACACATTTCAAGTTTTGGCACTTTATGAGGCTTGGTAATTTTGAATATATGTGTATTTGAGTTGAATGGGGAAAAATAATGGTTAGGGAATGTTACAACTTTAACCTTAGAATGTTAAGTAGATAAAATGCCTTGGTCCTTTAAGGATAAATTAATAATTGTAAAAAAGGGTAACTTATTTAATGAATCTCAAAGGTTAATTAAGTGGAATTTAAGATGTTAGATAGAAAAATTCATGAGAGGCATTATTGTTAATTATTTTGAGAAGCAAGAATTAAAATATCTTAGGAAACATTGATCCCATTGATATTTTAAGTAAGAGGAATTATTAGAGACCCTAGAAAGGGATTTATCCCAAAGTAGACTTAGTGAAAATTAATAATGTTAATTAATAATTTAATTTTCACCAACCTTTCAAATGTGTGAAGTTGTTAAATGAGAAATAATTAAACCTATTTGTTAGTAATTGATGCAACTCTTTTAAACAAAAGAATTATTCCATGTTTTCTTAATTATGATTTGTCTTAGGTTTTATGCGTTGAAATTTGTGGGTGTTATGCTTGGTATAAAATTCGGGGTTTAACACCTGAACCCATAGAAACACATGGGAAACACAAACAATAAAATTAGCACAAGTCTAATTTAGAACACTTAACATTGTGGATAACAGAAAACATAGAAAACTTACAAAACTTAAATGAACCTAAATTATGATGAACGAAATCTCACCTTGGTTTGTGTAGGAGGTGCGAACTAGAATGATTAGTTCTTACACGTCAAGTTGGATCTACAGACCCTAGAGCAGGTAGTTTCTTCTATATTGCTGTACATTTTGCAGACCATACAAGAGATCAATTCAACTATACGAGGTGGAACAGTGGGGAGATGACCTAGCCATCATGATAGGGATCCATCACATAAGGCTCATCACCGTCCACTACATAGAAATGAGCATAGATCAGAGAAATCCCATGTGGAGTCAGTGAGACAAGATTCACCACTGAGAGGGCATGTAGATAGGGTTGAGGGATTTAGAGAGAGATATAGGATCCCTAGACAGAGAGATGGTCATGATGAGAGACCTAGAGTCAAACAATCAAACACAACAAACCATATTAGAGATATTTTGAAGCTTCATCCATCTCATTTTTTTGGAGACACGGGTGAATTTCAGGCCAAGGTTTTGTTATTTAGCTTGAGTAGATGTAGCAAGATATGCCCATGCACTTGCAACATGAAAGATCATGTTGCAACTCATCTTCTGAGAAACATAGCAGAGGTTTGGTAGTGGACTAAGGAGTACAAGCTCCACATAGATTCATATACTGCAACTTGCGAGATCTTCAAGGAGCATTTTAGGAGATGATGCATATCCTGATGGTTTATTCAACAAAGGATTGATGAGTTTCCTGACTTGTAGATCATGACTTGCATCAGGAATATATGACAGTAGCTGAGTATGAGAGCCATTTTTTGGAATTTATTTAGTATGTTGAATACATGCAGGATGAGCAGGTTAGGATTAACAGGTTTATCAGGGGCCTGAATTTAGATTTGGGAGGGTCAATGTGTATGCATTGTCCACATAATTTAGCTGAGGCTGTTGAGAAGGCCTTCATTGCAGAGAATAATAGGGGGAAGACTTAGCAAGATAGAGATAAAGTGAGGAACCATATTCAAAATATATAAGACAATAGATCAAGGGGGACAACTCCTCCTCATGATGGACATGGTTCAGCACAGTCTTCCTTCATGCCACAACAGCAACAATAGAAGACATGTCGACCATTTAGACCACCACAGAGATTTGATGGACAAAGGGGATGGTTTATGGAGCCTGCTCCTAGAGGACACATCAAGATACAGGGAGTACCAAGAGCTCATTCATCTAGAGATCGTTAGTAGCAGACACAACCATCCACAGTAGGATCATTGAGATCTACTCTATAGACCACTAGAGCACTAGGGGTAGCCATTTCCTTTTGGAGAGAGCATGATAGTGGTTATCAATGTGATGTACATGGACATAATTGGAGAGAGTGTCCACAGAACCCTAATAACAAGGGTAAGGGACCTACATCAGAGGCCTATAGTTGGTGACATGGCACACAGTCACAAGATTTATGTAGTAGTCAAGAATCGCTAGGTAGAGCACTAGGGTACAGTGATAGAGACTTCAGGTAGAATTGGTGGTATTTCTACCTCTATCTTGTTTGATTTAAGTTCTTCTAATTCCTTTATTTATCCATCATTAGTAGAACGATGTAAGCTAGTGGCAGTTAGGCAAGGATTTAGATGCGATGTTGAGATGGCTTCGGGAGCCAAGGTCATAGTGGAATCCTTAGTTAAGGAGTGTGTAGCTAACCTAGGACCCTTCACTATGAACTTGGATCTTCGTATCCTTTCTTTCAGTTCTTATGGATTCATTCTAGGTATGGATTAGTTATCTATACACAGAGCTTGAGTGGACTATTAAAACAAAGTAATCACTTGTGCAGATTATTTGGGGATGGAGTTAGTGATAGTTGGGGTTAGGATACCCATCTCTATTTGTATTATATCCACTATGCAGCTCAAGCAGTGTGTGTGGTGTGGTTGTTAGCTATATCCTATTAGAGTGAGTGACAGGTGAGAGGACAAGTCTAGTGGACCACCACTTGATGATCATCATATTTTGAGGGAGTTTACAGATGTTTTTCAAGATGAGTTACCTAGCTTACCTTCCCCATGTGAGATATATTTTCATATTGACTTAGTTCTTGGAGCAAATCATATCTCACACACGCCATATAGGATGAATACCCATGAGCTTTGTGTGCTTAATTTATAGCAAGAGGGCCTTTTTGAGAAAGGCATAATCTATCCTAGTGTATCCCCGAGGCGTGCACCAGTGATTTTTGTGAAGATGAAGGATAGATTGTTGTGTTTCTGTATTGATTATAGACAGTTGAATAATGTAATGATCAAGAATCATTACACCCTTCCACGCATCAAAAATTTATTTTATCAGATGAAAGGGGTGACAATGTTTTCCAAGATAGATCTTAATTTTGGTTATACTCAGCTGAGGATTTTGGAGACTAATATTCATAGGACAACCTTTCGCATGAGATATGACCAGTAAAAGTTCACAGTTGTACCATTCGGTCTAACGAATTCACCTACAGTGTTCATGATTTTCATGAATGGGGTATTTAGGACATTTCTATATTTATTATTTTTCATATTCCTTGATTAAATATTGATATACTCATGCACACGTGAGGAACACGAGGATCACCTTCGATAGGTTTTGCAATGTCTTCATGAGCATCATCTATATGGGAACTTGGATAAGTGTGTGTTCTTTCAGTTTGAGGTTCAATATCTTGGCCACATTATTTATAGACAAGGTATCACATTCAATCCTTCCAAGATTAGAGCTATAATAGATTGGCCAGTACCTACTAGTGTGACTGGGGTGCATAGCTTCATGGGATTGGTTTGTTACTAGAGGATTTTTTTTTGGATTTCTCACGTATTGTTAATCCCATCACTTCCCTTCAGTGGAGAAGGAAATAAGTTTTCTTTTTCAGATAGATTTGAGCAGGCCTTCAAGACACTGAAGGAATGCCTTATGACAACACATATTTTAGTAGTTTCAGATACTCAAAGGGATTTCTTCATGTGTACAAATGCTTCTTTGGTAGGATTAGGAGGTGTTTTGATGTAGGATGGCCTTGTAATTACCTTTGAGTCCCACAAACTCAAGGATTATGAGATCAATTATCTGAATCCTGACCTTGAACTTACGGTAGTTGTTCATTCTATGGTTCAATGGAGGAATTTCCTATTAGGAAGGAGGTTTGCTCTCAGGACAAATCACTTGAGTCTTCATCACCTCTTCACACAGCCTAATCTCAAATCTTATAAATGGAATTTGATGGAGTTGTTATGTGAGTATGATATGGAGATAAATCATGTGAAGGAGAAGGAGAATGTGGTTGTTGATGCTTTTAGTCATCAGAGGGATTTGGTTACGGCCACTTATGTAGATAAATATGTGATGAGTAGGATATTGCAGTAGCTTCCACACGACATCTTTTACCTTACAGCTAGAGCAGAGATTGAGTCTCAGAGACCCCTTGAGGGGAAGTTTAAGGGAAATAAACTAGAGCCAAACATACTTCTCAGAAATAGAGTTCAGATATATGTACCTAGGGATGGAGATTTGAGACACATCATTCTTGTAGAGGAACATCCTGCACCCTATTTAGCCCATCTAGGGGTGAAGAAGATGCATGCCACCTTGAGATAGTTGTAACATTAGAGAGGAATTTGCAGTGATATAGCCTGATTTGTATCTCGTTTCTTGGAGTTTCAAAGGGTGAAGGCTGAGCATCAACATCTAGTTTGCCTTATTTACCTGCATGCTATACTGGAGTGGAAATGGGACACCATTTCCATGGATTTTATAGTAGGGCTACCTAGGTCGAGATACCACCATGATACCATAATGGTCACGGTAAATAGATTGATGAAAGTTACAAGTTTTTCTTTGGTGAAGAACACCTATACAACTAGTGTGGTGGCACGAGTGTACTTGGATGATATTATTAGATTACATGGGATTCTAAAGAAGATTATTTGTGATTACAATCCCTTTTACACCTCACATTTTTGGTCTACCATGTAGAAAACACTTGGTACGAGAATTAATTCCGGTACAACTTATCACCCTGAGACATATGGAAAGACAAAGTGGGTGAATATGATCTTAGAGGACATGATATAGATGTACATCATGGATCATCAATTGAGATGGGAGGATTTTACATACTTGGTTGAGTTTGCATACAAGAAAAAATTTCATAGTTCTATAGGCATGACACCATTATAGGATTTATACGATAGAGAGTGCAGGACATCGCTGAGTTGGGATAGGTTTGAGGACAAGGTCACTCTTGGACCAGCTATGTTACAAGACATGGAGTAGTAGGTTACCTTTATTAGGTATATGCGTCACAAGTCACATGATAGTCATAAATAGTATGTAGATCTAAGGAGGAAAGACTGCAGTTTTGAGGTGGGCACGAAGCTTTTTCTTCATGTCAGACCTCATAAGAGCCCTATCCATTAATGATAAGGATCTAAGGTAGCTCCAATATTTTTGAGTCCATTTGGGATCTTAGAGTAGATCAGTCCCTTAGCCTACCATCTAGCCTTGCCACCCAGCTTGTATCACATCCATGATGTCTTCCATGTTTCAGTTCTTCAGAGATACTTTTCAGATCCATCTCATGTATTGGATTAGACCACATTGTAAGTACAGGAGTAGGGACAGGTGATGGCGTAGCCCATGTGCATTATAGAGCATATGACACTAGGCCTTATAGGGTGAGAGATTGATCAGGTGCACATCCAGTGGGACCAATACGATAGTAAATCATCTAAATGGAAGGACACCACTCTTCAAAGAGCCTAGTTCCCACACTTATTTTAGTGACTTCCAAGAAGAAGTCGAGTCTAAGGGGAGGGGGATGTAGTACCCACTTCCCTTTGACACTCTTTGCACTATATTTTGATTACTTTGACTATAGATATGGACATTAGCATATTTTGATCGACCTATTTGATAGACATATTAAATATTAGACTTTTGACATGTTGTGATTTAGTTGATGGATTATATGCATAGTTTGATATTTTACTATTAATGATGATTTAGAGTTACTACTTTATACATGTATGTTGAAACATTCGATTCTGATGTATAGATTATTGTTAGATGATTCAACTAGTCTTGTGACCAGAATGCTATTGATGAAATGATAAAATTGAAATACTCTAGAAGTATAAATAATTGATGAAATTTTTTTATTTAAGAGATGATCTAGTTATCTTATTGATGATGTGAATTGATATATATATATATATATATATATTTGTGTGTGTGTGTGTGTGTGTGTGTGTGTGTGTGTGTGTGTTTTATTGTTTTGATGTTATTGATACGGCCACGAGATCAGAGAGGTATTTTTTTTATTTTGTAGGAAATTGTAACACCACAAACAAAAGGGGATAAGAGACCAACAGTGAAAGAATTTAGGGTATTGACAACTGGTCACCTTGGCAACTTGTGTTGTTGTATGTTGTTTTGTGTTAATATTATTAAGAGGTCCCCATTGGGGGGTAGCCTCAAAAGTGACATTGGGTAAATTTTTTATTTTCGTTTTAATTCTAATTATTTTTGTGAGTATGCGATTATTATTGTAATGTGGTCTACTTTATTAGTGTTTGTTGATGTTCTCTATTCAAGTTGATTAATCTTGATTAATTATTGTAATTTGAGACATGACCAAAGTGGTATTAAATTGTGGTAGGTTATCCTCGATTTTATTTATTATTTGAAAGGATTTTTATTATTTTAAGTGTTGGGTACTCAACCTTACATGTCAAAATCGGATTTGGGCTTGAGTGTCAGTTTTGGAGGCTTCTGGGACAAGTTAAGATTGTCCCACACCTATTAAATTCACCTACCAACTATTCCTATGGGTTAAGGGGTCAAAAATAGACCACATTATGTGATTTGTAAGGTAAAAGGTGATATGTATTGCACTTTCTTACATGTGTTTTTAATTTTTTCCTCTTGAGGTGTTGGTTTGAGGTTGTGTGTGTAAGAGGTTTGTCATTCCTAAACCACCAATTTATTGACCTTTGGGTTTGGGGTTTGAAATTGTTATGTGGAGTGGAGGAGGAATGATGTGGCATCCTACATGGAACCACATGACCACTCTCTCCTCTCTTTTTTATTTATATAATTTTATTTGATGGTTTTGGTGTTAGATGTTTTATTTTCTCTCTTGATTTTTGGAGGATATGAATTTTGGAGTTCTCATTAGAAACTTGGGAGATAGTTGTGGTTTTTTTAAACTTGGAAAAAAAATTATATTGTGTTTGGGGCTTAGATACTTCTTGTAATCGAAAGGTAAGGACTTCACCCATGTATTTTTACTTTTATTGTTGTGCAAATGGTTGTGAGTTAGGCATTATTTTAGTGGCGAATATTTGTAATATGGCAAAAATTTCATTTTAGGAAAATTTGAAAAGGTGATTTTTTCATAGCAATTCAGTGTACTATTTGCCTAAAATTTGCATCATATTTTTTTAGGGTCAGCTTCGCCTACATTTGAAAACATCTCTTATAAAAACCTAGGTGATTAGCCAAGTAGTATACTACAATCAGGCACTATACTCCCACCAGTACTTACCAACACCATTTTTTGAAGACGTGTAACTCATTGAATTTGTTGACGCATGACAAAGGGGCTGTATGTTTACGCATGATAGGAATATTTGTTGACACATGAATCATTGAACTTACTGACATGTGACAAGGAGGTATTACAGAAACACAACTTAGTGAATTCGCTGACGTGTGACTCGGTTTCTTGTGACATGTGACTTATTTTTCTATGACATGTGACTCATTTTCCTCTGACACGTGACTTGGTTTCCTCTGACATGTGACTTAGTGTTTTCCTCTGACACTCGAACCAATTTTCTCTGACACGCAACTTGTTTCTTTTGCTGACACACGAATCTATTCAGAATACCAGAATGTGTTAGTCCTTAGAATGCGAAGACCCAAAAGGTAACTAAGAAATCTCTGAAGTCCTTGTTCAAGTATTTTGGAAACTTTGCTAATAAAGATAGCTCAACTACCAACAACCATATAACTGCCACTAGAAAGAATCATAAAACTAACTATGTGGAAGGTAATATGGAGGTGGATATGTATTTTACATAGTATCAACCAAATGGCACCTATGATGATACAGTGCCAGATATTGAAGATATACCTGTTGAGATGCCAGATCCTAAAGATATTGTTCTTTTTGGGGTGCAACCAGGAGTGCATCAAGATATCGCACATAAAAATACTCAGCAAAATGGAACACAAAAAAAAATTCAAATTTTGGTTCACGAAAGAGGAAACTAGGTGATTGTGATATTTCTCAAAATGCTACTCAAAAAAGTAAAACATTGAAAATGAACAAGCATATGTGGACCATTAGGAGGACATATAAGTTTGATTGGGATTCCAAATTTCTATTTATCAAATCTGTACTTCCATCTAATTCAAAAGAGATTCCATCTGAATTTACATTTACAATATGTACATGGAAATTGGGAAAGCAGTAAAAAATAGAAATGAAGTTTGACACTATAGAAAAACAATGTGGAAAACAATATTTGATTATAACGAGGGTAGATTACCAGAAAATAAAAACAAACAGTTGGAAAACTAAAAAAGAATGCATGCATGTTAAATACATAGCATATTATGAAGAGTAGAAAAAATTCAAACATCTCGTGAAAAAGGGAGGAACGATCACATCATAAATTGGTATGATGAATCAAACAAATCGACATATAAAAATCATACAATTCTCTACTTTATTTCACATACTAAAGAAAGGAAGACTGATTTTGGATTTCCTCGATTTCAAAGTTTTGTATCAATATAATGGAGTGCCCAACATACCTTAGTCTCATTGGTCTGAAAGTAGTGCATGAGAAATGGAAAAATTCCTTTCAATGATAAAGAAGGAAGATTTGAAAGAGAATGTGAAAAAATCAAAGTTTATCTCTCTTTCAAATGATGAAGTGACAACATTCGACAACACTTCATGGCTATGTATCCACGTCTATACTATAGAAAATCATATAAGGACACCTCATCTGCTGGATGTTATGAAAATTGTTGAAAACTGTAATATTAAAAACCTACATAAAATAGTTGTTTCTCATTTGAAAGATATTGCTGGTGTTGGTGCTCAAAATAGTCTCGCCCCAGTTTTCCTTTGAAAATCTATCAATTTATGGCCTCTTTCAATTTATTTTTCCCCGTGTTATGCCTAGTTAATCTTTGTTGGCATTTTTAATCTGTTCATGGGTCGTAGATCACTTATGGGTCCATGGTTTGCTCCTTGTTTCTTTGTTCCTCCATAAAAGTTCTATAATTTGGGTCTCCCATTCTCTGTTCATTTAAAAACTTGGGTTCTCCCATATTTTCTGTTATCCATGGCTGGGATTTGTCTTCCTCATCTTTTTTACCCTAAATACTTGAATAAAAATGAATGGATGTGTCTCTAATGGACGTATTTGAGGCTTGTAACATTTCTAAATTCTCTTTCATTGGAGAAATTTTCATTTTCGGGCTCAAATGATCATTTTTCTATATTTTATGGTTTGACGGGTGTTTCTCCCATTTAAATTTACATCCTTGAATCAACAGGAGACGTGGAACCTTTTGGTTGGATGCGGCTCAGCTGGGTACTTCAAAATTTATATGAATCACCTCAACTTAAAATTGTGACCACGTGGAGAAATGACACTAGTTTGAAGACATAATTTTTGGTTTGGCCTTGGAGTAGCACTGGGAGGACACGTGGAGGTTTCCACTGCTTTTCTCAAACTTAGATAAATTGTATTCAGCTAAATATTTTGGTAGAGAATAGGGACACGTGGTGAGCCTACGCTCACTCAGAGTCTTTTAAAGAAGTGCCAGGAGGACACTTGGCGGCCTCTACTCACTTTACATTTTTTTTGGACTTTTCAACAGCCAAAGGAGACTGTCTCAGAGAATGACACTTGGAGCCTTCCACTGAGCTTCGAGCCTTCAAACAAATTTTTCTGGGCCAGGACACATGGCGAGCCCATGCTCATTCAGGGTCTCAATTTTTGGGGACCATCTCAAGGTGTGCCATAGTGACACATGGTAGTTTTTCAAGTCAAAAGGAGTAGGGAAGTGGACCATCAGAGAAAACTTAGAATTTTTCCCTCGTATGCTCAAAAGGGTTAAGATATCAAAAACGGCCCATAAACCCAATGGAAGAAAGGTCAAATCTTACTCCAGTCAATGGCGGAGGTGCAGGCCTTCGAAGGAAATTTGGAAAATTTTCCCTTTGTGGAAATAAGATTTAAAAGTAAAAAGGGAAGCGTGGTTCTGCTGGGACCCACATTGGAAACTTGAAGCAGAAGGGCAGAGCTGCGGGGAAAACTTGGAAAATTTTCCTTTTTCCAAAAAGAGGGTCAAATGGTATAATTTATCCATGGTTCCTTTTGAACCCACCTCAGGACACGTGTCAGGCTCATTTCTCGAGGGCAGAGATGCGGAACAAAATGTGAAAATTTTCCATTTTTCCAAAAGTTGTAAAAAGTCAGAGGAAACCCCCAAGTCTATTTTTAATTTTGAATCTTCCATGTGGATGGCCCAAATTCAAAGTAAAGATCAATGACACTCGAGGGTCTGAATTTGATTTTTCCCCCCATTTTTACTGAAACATTCCTGGAAGTGTGAGTCTTCATGATTTCTTTGTGTCTCCTACATGCCAGGCAGAGAAGGGAGTTAATATTGATATCTTAGTTTGGTGGGGAAATATGGAAGATATCTTTCACCATTAAAATGGTCTAACTATTGTGCTCGATCAGATTTTTCACTTTTCTTCTCCCAAGCATGCAAGGAGCTAGAGTTGACAGATTAGGGGCAGAAGTGGTTGGTGAATTGAAGAAAGAGTGATCTACCAGAAGAAAGCATTGAATGTGGGAGATATTAGATGAGATATGCCCCCTCAAGCACCTAGAAATTTTTTACAGATATGATTCTGGGAATTGCGATTGTGATCATGGAAAACACTGGTAGAACTCAAGGTCTAGATTTTTGGGGGGAAAAGGGGATCTATTGTAAATATTATAAATGGCCCCAAATTTTTGTGTAAATGGTTGGAGTGTTAGGGGTCGAGACTGAATTTTCTAATAGAAAAAGCTTGACAGAGCCCATCATTTTGAGAAGCCGTTTGAGAAGCCTCTATATCTCTTTTGTATTAAATTTGATCATGTCAAGGTGGTTGCAAATGTACAGCCATTGAAAATCTCTGAGACTATTTTAGAAACTTTCCCCTGCTGATAGATTTAATCAAATTTGAGTTATTTTGTGTTGTCTTGAGAAAAATGTGTTTTTTTTAGTTCTGAATGTATGCGAGTAGTTTTTCTTGTTTCTGTTGTAATCTTGTATTAAAATATGATTCAATCACACAAGCCTCAATCCTTGTGATAGTTTAGTGGCATCTACAATTTCACTTCTCAGAAGATCATTCATCAGGGATTGGAGTAAATGATTTAAAATCACTTTTCTTTCATCTGTTGATAGAGATTTTCTCTAAGCCTCTGGGTGTACCTTAGGCATGATTTGACTTAGATC
This sequence comes from Taxus chinensis, assembly GCA_019776745.2. NCBI lineage: Eukaryota > Viridiplantae > Streptophyta > Pinopsida > Cupressales > Taxaceae > Taxus > Taxus chinensis. The sequence goes on from CM034149.1 coordinate 145,409,906, forward strand.
TTGATGCTTTTCTGGATTTTCTAACTCGAGACTTCGTAATAGAATCTCAAATATTGTGTGAAAAAGTGCTAATATGGGCCTTCATTGAATCACATATTCTAGTTAAACAAACAGTTTAGCTATTATGTGGCATTCTGTTGGTTTAACCTTCCATTTTGTAATATTCCTCAAGGATATATTGAATTAAGATCATCCGAACCTACCTCCCACCATAAATTTATTCAAAAACAACCAATCCTACCTGTACTACCCTTGTTTGTCCTGTGTGCATACAAACACATAATATATGTTACCAAAACATGCAGAAGCAATCAGGGTCCTAAATTTCTTTAGTAACCTTTGCCTTGTGAAAATATCTCCATGATCTGGAAGTGACAACTCGTGAGAGTCAGATTTAGTGTGTTGATCATATTTTCCAAAGGTCTTCTCTATAAAATTTATGCAAAAGAAGGATTTATCATTGTTCTTCAATAACAGAGGTTATAAAATAGTATCTCTTACCTTGGTTGAAAGGCATAACCTAAAATAGTTAGGATCAGATCACATCCTTTTAAGGTGCTACCCACTCCTTTCGAAACCTGAGTGCTAACAAGTTAGATAGATTGCTTCCCCAGCTAAAAAATGACATACATGATTATTTATCTGCCTCTGAGTGTCCTGTCAAAATCCATGTTGTTGCTCGGTCTTTGAAGGAGATTAAATTTGGGTACCAAGATGCTTCTGGCACCATTGTCAAGGATTTTTTAAGTTGTTGTGACCAATTTGTTGATTTTTTGCTATTTCATATCCATCTAGCCCATCAACAACACACTTCTGGTGCTATTTCTGGGGACTTACAACTCACATTTAGACCCTGGTAAAACACTTTTTATATGCTCTAAGTGCTGTGTGTAGTTCTTTTAGTTTTCACACCTAGTGCACTAGCTTTCATTTGATAAATATGGGTAAAGAAAGGCTATAATCTTTACATTTCTAGTTTCTATAATTAACATACATTTGACAGATCATATTTAGTGCATTTGCACAACTAGGGTGGAAATCCTTAGTGGCAACTCCCTATTGATCTGATTTTTAATGACTACAAGTGTCTTAAAATGTTGTCAAAGTCAGATTTGTTACTAATATTGATAAATATGGAAGGAAGAAGATATTTCTTTGCTAGGGATCATGCTAGGACATTGTTTCCAGAGCTAGGAAAAGTAAAATCAGAAAGAAGAAAATCTTGGAGATTTGTGGGAGAACAATAGACAAGGAGAGGGATCTCCATTGATTAAATTGATCCACCTATCATTGAAGAATTCCATTCAAGTGACTCTAAATCAGGTAGCCTCTTTGTGGAATTGAATTCTCCACCTGGAGAAGGGCCTTCATTTGATTTTGAATGGTTTGCTTCACATTCTGCACCTTTCTTTTCTGAGGTTGATAGGGATTACCAAGAGACAAGTCCTTTGGGGGGTATCCTTTTTGAAAATTATAGTCCTATGTTCCAAGGACCCTCAACCCCATATCAATTTATCACCCCTCCAGGGTCACCTTCTCGAATCAACATGGCCCAACCCCCATCCATACCCCATTTTTTTGTAAACACCTTTGGACCTATAAATTTTGTGGGAATGACTAGTTATCCAACTGTAGTTCCACAAGATGTAAGGAACAGACTGCCAAAGTTGCAATGGAACAATGCTATTACTAGTGATCAACATCTAAAGCTTTTTATCAATATGATGGAAGACTTTGAGATTTAGCATGAAGATGTATATATCAAGTTGTTTATCCATACCTTGGAAGAGGATGTCAGGTATTGGTATAAAGAATTTCCAGATAACTCTATTAATTCTTGGACTGAGATGAGTAATGCATTTAGATTGCAGTATGGTGATAGAGCTAACCCTAGGTTTCTTTTGACAGAATTTGAAAACATAAAAAATAATCCTAATGAGTTAGTACATGATTTCAACACAAGGTTAAATAAGACCTTGAGGAGATTGCCTATTAGGATAAGGCCTTGTGATGAGTCATGTTTGACCAAATATTTTGATGCATTTGATAAAAAGGATGCATATTAATTAAGAGACAAGATCCCCACAAATTTGAGGCAGGCCTTCATTATGGCTCTCCAAATAGAGAACAACATCAAGGAAATTGGAAAACCTCCAAAAAGGGAGGGTGTAAAGATGGTTAACCCAGAAAAGCCTCAAATAAGAAAGGCTGTAGATTTGGAGGAGGTTGTGAAAAGTTTGGCAGGGGTTGTCAAGGAATTTTCTTACAAACTAGCCTGGGATGAGAAGGGAATTAGGCATAACTCACAAGGTCAACACAAGAAACAAGGCCAAGACAGGTTGAAAAATCACCAAAGATATGATGATAGAGGTAAAGGACCTATTGGATTTAGATACAGGCAGCCCCAAGGTAGGGAAAACAAAATGATTCCTGATCCTTTGGATGCCAGAGTTGATGTTGTGGAGGAGATAGATGTCATTGATTGGTGTGGAAAATGTTTCATGCCCCATGATCCTTGTGAAGAAGATTAGCAAGAAGAATAAGAAGCTTATGAAAATGATGATGATGTCTGCATGATGGGTTGTTCCACGAGCTTGCAATAAGGGGCAACTTCAACTGAGGTGATAAGTACCCATACTGCTACCACTTTTTGGGACTGCATCCATAGGGTACCTATTCTTCCTCCCTCTCATATTTTAGAAGTAGATACAGTACAAGGTTTTGAATTTCCCAATAATGACTTTGAATATTTAAGGGATTTAATGATAAAGAAGTATGATGGAGGAATTCCATCTGAGGATCATAGACAGTTATTGATGAATGTTGTTGTTGCTCAAGAGAAGGAATATAACACAAGAAGTAAGGTTGTCAAAGGGACAGGGCCTCAAGCCAAGCCAAAATATCCCTTACTTTCAAACATTCCTAAAGAGGATCTTGAGAAAGAGGCATCTGCCAAAAGCCCTACATTTCTAAACAAAAGTCATATCCCTCCTCATGCCCAAGTTATCAAAAATCATGTACCACCTAATGAGTGTGTTGGCTTTCCTTCCAATACCACCTTGCCAAGGAATGTACCATATGATATTTCCCAATTTTTAAGTCAAATCAAAGTCTCTATTCCAATTGTCGATTTTCTTAGGATTCTTGAGCACAAAAAGAGAGCATTTGAATGCTTGGGATTGAAAGAAGAGAAGACTACCCTAGGCAGAAATGTAAATATTATGGAGACTCCTCCAATCATTCAAGAATTAGAAACACCACTAGCATTGGAGGAACTAGGTGAACCACCTAAGGTCTATTTGGGGACATCCTTGGTGGACTCTCATATGAATGTGGATCCATTCTTCACCACTTTGATCATTAAGGATAGATTGTTGCACAACTACATGTTTGACTCAGGGGCATCATGTAATGTCATGCCTCTTAAAGTCATGAACGACATGAATATCAAAGTGACAACAACATATGGGAAGTGCACTACCATGGATTCTAGAGAAGTGCCATTAGTGGGATGTGTGAAGGGTTTGGTGGTGCAACTTACAGATTACCTAGGTAAAAATTTAAAACTTGATGTTGTCATCGTTGACTGCCCATGGGGTATCCTACTGTCAAGAAAATGGGTTGTTAGTGTTGGTGGGATTTTCCAAATGGATATTTTCTATGCAACCATTCCAAATGAAGGTAGCCTTATCAGGTTGTATGGAGAAAAGAAAATGTTGCATCTTATTGAGGATCCCAACAATGCATCTTATGAAGTATTGTAAACAAATGTTGATGCTGACAAATTTGTAAGATTTGCTAATGGAAAGGAGCACAAGATTGAGGAATGTAGGTGTCTTGAACAAGCAGGATCTCCTTGGACTCTATTGTTTGATGGATCTTGCTCCAAGTTTGGGAATGGTGTTGGTGTTTTTCTACTTTCTCCTGGTCAGGAAAAATTTGTTTTTTCCTTCAAACTCAACTTTGAGTGCACCAACAACATTACAGAGTATGAGGCACTATTGTTGGGTTTAATAATTGCTTGGAAATATGGTATCAATGTCATCATTGTCAAAGGAGACTTAGAATTAATTGTAAAACAAGTTAGAAAATTGTATGCCACAAAGAATGTATAAACATGTAGTTTGGGATCTTATTGAGATGTTTGATTCATTCAACATAGTGCATCATGATAGGAAATTCAATGAATTGGTAGAAAAGCTTACAGTTATGGGTCTCGGTTTGACAATTGTAAAATGTCCCCATATTGTGAATATGATGTTGAGGTATTAACAAGACCTTCTTTCCCTGACAACATTAAACATTGGCAAGTTTTTTTTTATGATGCTCAGATTAGAATATTTCTGCAGAACAAGGGAGATTTTACTGATCAATGCATTGATTTAGAGCCAATGGTATGTACAACAGAAGGAAAAGAAACCTTGTTTGGAAATGGCATCATCCAGCTCAAAACCAATACCATTCCTAGAGGACTGGTTGCTCTTGAGTCTAATTTTGATAATGTTGATCACATTGTTAACAGATGCATGGCAGCCTCAAGGGATATTGAGGAGCATGACCTTGGCACAAAGGAGAAGCCAAGGAAAATTTGGTTAGGCAGTAATCTCATCAAGGAGGAGAAGCAAGAATACATCCAATTGTTGAAGAAATACCAAGATTGCATGGCTTGGATCTATCCTGAACTAAAAGCATAAAGAGAGGACTTGTTTCAGTATGAGATTCCCTTGGAGTATAATGCAAAGCCATTCAAGAAGAAATAGAGGACAATCAACCCAATCTTATCTCTCAAGATGCAAGAGGAACAGAAGAAGCTGAGAGATGGAGGGATTATTTAGCCCACTATGTATTCTTCTTCGGTAGAAACCTAGTACCAGTAAGAAAGAAGAATGGTGATATCAGGTTATGTGTGGACTTCAAGAATCTAAACAGAGCATTCATGAAGGATAATTATCCTTTGCCAAATATGGAGAACATGTTGTAGTTAGTGACCAGGTATGAATTTCTCTCTACCTTGGATGGTTTCTCTAGTTATAACCAAGTTGTGATGAAGGAATCAAAAAGGATAAAAACAACCTTTACTACTCCTTGGGGAACATATGTGTATGTCAAGATGCCCTTTGATATAATGAATGTTTGAGCCACCTTCCAAAGAGCAATGGATGTTGCTTTTGTTGGTTACATCAATGAGTTTATTATTGTCTACCACGATGATGTGACTATGTTTTCTGGAAAGAGAAGTGACCACTTGCTGCTCTTGGAGAAGATGTTTATAAGATGTAGAGAATATGCCATCTTACTCAATCCAAAGAAGTGCCATTTTGGAGTGTAGAAGGAAAAGTTGCTTGGTCACATTATGTCTCAAGGAGTGATGATTGATCCAGAAAGATTAGAGGCCATCAAAAAGGTCCCAATCCCATGAGCCAAGAAGGGAATTCAGTCCTTCTTTGGGTAGATAAACTTCATCAGAAGATTCATATCAAACTTTGCTAAGTTGACCATTCCAATCACTTCCATGCTGAAGAAAGACCCGGTCATCAAATAGGAGGAGGAAGCCATCCAAGCATTCAGTGGAATCAATGAGGCATTAAAACATGCCCCTGTTTTGGCAGCTAGATATTATAAGAAGCCTTTCCAACTATTTTCCTTTGCTTCAGAGAAAACTATTGCTTCTTTTCTACTGCAGAAGGATGATGAAGGGGCTGAGAGGCCAATTGCCTTTCTCAGTAAGGCCTTGTAGGGGGCTGATATGAAGTACACTATCATGGAAAAGTAGGAATTTTCCTTGGTAAAACCAAAAAATGTTTTTAGACCTTACATTTTAAGTTCTAAAGTGGTTACTTATGTTCCCCACAGCATGGTGAAGGACATCTTGTTAGAGATGGAGGTCTCAAGCAATAGATGAAAGTGGGTGAACAAGTTGTAAGAATATGATATGGATATCCAAACCATAAATTTGGTGAGAGGTTTGGGTTTGGCTAAGCTTATGGGTGAGAGAAAATTGCAAAATATTAAGGTAAATAAGGTAGAAGAAGAAAGGGCAAGTGTTTTTGAAAGGTTGATGAGTTCTGAGTGGTACAAGGATGTGATTTTCTATCTCAGACACTTATACTGACCTGAGCATTTAATTAAGAACCAGATAAGGGCTCTTAAGTTTTCATCCCAGAAATATGTCATTACTGATTATGGGTTGGCTCGGAAGAACCCAAAGGGAGTCCTCTTAAGATGCATTACTGAAGAAGAATCCCCCAAGATAATTGTTTATCTGCATGGAGGAGTATGTGGGGGATGTTTTTTTGTAAGAGTCACAGTACACAAGATCGTAAGGGCTGGTTATTGGTGGCAAAATCTCTTTAGGGATACAACTCTTTTGATTAGAAGATGTGAGAGTTATCAGCGCTTTAGGCTCCTTTTCTTTGCAGCCTGTATCAATTGAAGCTCCATTCAAGTAATGGGGAATGGATTTCATTGGTGAGATTTCAGACCCTTCAAGTGCTGACCATATGTGGATTCTTGTAGCCACTAATTATTTCACCAAGTGGGTGGAGGAAAACCCCACCAAAAGAGCAACACACCCAAATTTTCATGTATTTTCTATTGAGCCATATCATATGCAGGTTTATGGTGCCAGTCAAGATTGTTGTTGACAATGACATGATCTTTAAAGCTAAACCTTTGGTGGCAATGTGGACAAGGAATATGGGATCAACCTGACATATGGACTCTAATTACAATCCCCCAAGGAATTGGATAGGTTGAGTCTAGTAATAAAAATTTGCTGAAGATTATCATAAGAACATTGGAGTTAGAACAAGAGAAAGTGGGGTGAACAGTTGAAGTTTGTTGTTTGGGCTTATAGGATCATTGATAAAAGAGCCACTAGAAAGATTCCATTTGGGTTGGTATATGGGACTCAGGCCCTATTGCTACCCCTTACATATGAAACTTATCTTCATATCAATTTATGCAATAACTGGAATATCAAGAGGTAAGTCCTTCTGATGCTCGCATTAACCAAATTGTTGAGTTTCATGAAAAGAGGAGGGAATGCCACTAGAGGCATGTAAAGTTCAAAGCAAGGGTGAAGAAGTTATTTGATAAGAAGGTCACTCCCAGGGATTTCAACGGTAGAGATCTTGTGCTTCTATGCGATAGAATAGGCATGAAGATAAGGGAAAGCATGGCAAGTTTGACAAATTATGGATGGGCCCTTAATCTATTGATATAAGGATTGGTGAGCATACCTTCTTCCTAAAGTAATTAGATGGTGAACTTCTCAAATTGCATGTTAATGGAATGCATTTGAAGCATTTCTTGGATCGATTCCCCCTGAAATCAAGGACATAAATCTTGTGTATAGTGTATAGTTTGTTGTTTGTCTCTTGTCTTTTGTGTTTTTTTTTCGTTCTAGTCCTTGGTGACCTATTTTTGCTGTTTTCTCTATTTCACTTTTTGGAGATGCCTCTGTTTCTCTTCTCTACAAATTGAATTTGGTTTCCCAATAGATATTTTTTGCACTTGGTCTACCTTTGTTCTTATGGAAACTCATAGGGAGTGCCCATCCCCGAGTCAGGGCCTATGTTGGTGCTCAAAATAGTCTCGCCCCAAATTGCCTTTGAAAATCTATCGATTTATGGCCTATGTCACTTTATTTTTCCCTGTGTTGTGCACTTGGTAAATCTTTGTTTCCATTTTTTAATCTATTCATGGGTCGTACATTATTTATGGGTCCATGGTTTGCTCCATATTTCTTTGTTCCTCTAGAAAAGTGTTTGTAATTTGGGTCTCTCATTCTGTTGTTCATCTAGAAACCTTAGGTTCTCCCATGTTTTCCATTCTCCACAGTCGATGATTTTTTTTCCTTCTTGTCATTTCTTCCCTAAAATAATTGAAGAAAAATGAATGGATGTGTCCTCTAATGGACGTATTTGATCCTTGTAACATTTCTAAATTCTCTAGATCCTTAGATAAATTTTCATTTTTTGGGTTCAAATGATCACTTTTCTGTATTTTATGGTTTGACAGGGTGTTTCTCCTAGTCAAATTTACATCCTTGCAATGACAGGGGACATGGCACCTTTTGGTTAGACACGGCTCAGCTGGGTACTTCAAAATTTATATGAATCACCTTAACTTAAAAATGTGTCCATGTGGAGGAACGATGCTCGTTTGAAGATCTAATTTTTGGTTTGGCCTTGGAGTAGTGCCAAGAGGACATGTGGAGGTTTCCGCTACTTTTTCCCCAAACTTAGATAAATTTTTATGCAGCTAAAATAGGTTTGGAGGAAAAGGACACGTGGAAGCTCAATAGGGACACCATGAAGTTGTGCCATGGAGACACCCACGCTCGCTTAGAGTCTTTTAAAGAAGTGCCAAGAGGCCACTGGGAGGCCTCCGCTCACTTTACATTTTACTTGGAATTTTCAACAGTCTAAAGGAGATTGCCTCGGAGCATGACACTTGGCACCTTCCGCTAAGCTTCGAGCCTTCAAACAAATTTTACCAAGCCAGGACACGTAGCGAGCCCGTGCTCATTAAAGGTCTCATTTTTGGGGGACCATCTCAAGGTGTGCCATAGTGACACCTAGAAGTTTGGCAAGTCAAAAGGAGCAAGGAAGCAGACCATCGGAGGCAACTTAGAATTTTTCCCTCTTATGCTCAACAGAGTTAAGATATCAAAAAATGGCCACACAAGCCTTGATGGAAGAAAGACTCAAAGCTTGACTCCAGTCAATGGTGGAGGTGCGGGCCTTCGGAGTGAAATTTGGAAAAATTTCCCTTTGTGGGAAAAAGATTTAAAAGTAAAAAAGGAAGCATGGTTCTACTGAGGACCCACATTGGAAACTTGAAGTTTCAGGAGGGCAGAGCTGCGGGGAAAACTTGGAAAATTTTCCTTTTTCCAAAAAGAGGGTCAAATGGTAGAATTTATCCATGGTTCCTTTGGGACCCACCTAATATTTGGACACGTGTCAGGCTGATTTCCTGAGGGCGGAGATGCGGAATAAAATGTGAAATTTTTCCATTTTTCCAAAAGTTGTTAAAAAGTCAGAGGAAACCCCTGAGGTCTGTTTTAAAGTTTGAATCTACCCACGTGGATGGCCCAAATTCAAAGTAAAGATCAAGGGCAACTTTGAGAGTCTGAATCTGATTTTACCCCCATTTTTACTGAAACACACCTAGAAGTGTGAGTCTTCATGATTTCTTGGTATCTCCTACACATTAGGAAAAGAGGGGAGTTAATGTTGATATCATGAAATTTTGGTGGGGAGATCTAGAAGATGTCTTTCACCATTAAAATGGTCTGACTATCGTGCTCGATCAGTATTTTCCATTTTTCTTCTCCCAAGCATGCAAGGAGCCAGATTTGACAAACTAGGGGTGGAAGTGGTCAGAAAATTGAAGAAAGAGTGATCTACCAGAGGAAGGAGTTGAATGTGGGAGATATTCGATGAGATCCGCCCCCTCGAGCACCTAGTAACCTTTTACATATCTGATTCTAGGAATCACGATCGTGATCATGGTAAACACTGGTAGCACTCAAGGTCTATATTTTTTGGGGGGAAAGGGGCTCTATTGTAAATATTATAAATGGCACAAATTTTTCGTGTAAATGGTTGGAGTGTTAGGGGTCGGGACTAAATTTTCTAATAGAAAAAGCTTGACAAAGCCCATCATTTTGAAAATCCATTTGAGAAGATTGTATATCTCTTTTGTATTAAATATGATCATGTCAAGGTGGTTGCAAATGTACAACCATTGAAAAGCTATGAGACTATTCTAGAAACTTTCCCCTGCTGATAGATTTAATCAAATTTGAGTTATCTATTTTGTCTTGAGTAAAATGTGTTTGTTTAATTTCTTAATGTATACGATTAGTTTTTGTTGTTTCTGTCGCAATATTGTATTAAAATATGATTCAATCACATAGGCCTCAATTCTTTTGACAGTGTAGTGGCATCTGTAATTTCATTTCTCAGAAGAGCTTTCATCAGGAATTGGAATAAATTATTTAAAATCACTTTTCTTTCATCTGTTGACAGAGATTGTCTGTAAGCCTCTGGGTGTACCTTAGGTGTGATTTGCCTCAAATCTTGATGCTTTGTTGGATTTTCTAACTCGAACCTTCGTGATAGAATCTCAAATATTGTGTGAACATGTGATAATATGGGCCTTCGTTGAAGCACATATTCTAGTTAAAGAAACATTTTAGCTATTCTGTGGCATTCTGTTGGTTTAACCTTCCATTTTTTAATATTCCTCAAGGATATATTGAATGAAGATCATCCTACCCCACCTCCCACCAAAAATTTATTCAAAAACAACCAATCCTACCTGTACTACCCTTATTTTTCCTGTGTGCATACAAATGCATAATCTTTGTTACCAAAACATGCAGAAGCAATCAGGGTCCTAAATGTCTTTAGTAACCTTTTCCTTGTTGTGAAAATATCTCCATGATCTGGAAGTGACAACTCGTGAGAGTCAGATTTGGTGTGTTGATCATATTTTCGCAAGGTCTTCTCTATAAAATTTATGCAAAAGAAGGATTTATCATTGTTCTTCAATAACAGAGGTTACAAAATAGGTTCTCTTACCTTGGTTGAAAGGTATAACCTAAAATGGTTAGGATCAGATCACATCCTTTTAAGATGCTACCCACTCCTTTCGAAACCTGAGTGCTAACAAGTCAGATAGATTGCTTCCTCGACTACAAAATGGCATACATGATTATCTATCTACCTCTAAGTGTCCTATCAAAATCCTTGGTGTTGCTCAGTCTTTGAAGGGGATTAAATTTGGGTACCAATAGTTGGAATGACTAATTATGAAATTGCTATGAAGTTGGTATGCATCAGATCATATGGTGCATCAGTCATGCAAGGTCACCAAACAAGGTTGTGTGTTAGATTACAAACAATAATTGCCCCATATATGCTACCAATTCATGGTATGGCTCACAGAATGAATTTAGCATATAAAATGGTAAGCAACTATGCAAATTTTGCTAAACTAGGATACCTTATAAGATAACTTCATACCTATATGGCAAGCAGCCCAAAGAGATTTTTTGAGTTCCAAAAATTTGCAATTGGAATTATAGATGGCAAAAAAATTCTAAAGGATGTTGAGATGAGATGGATCTCTTTGTATGAACCTACATGTAGAGTTCGTGAGGAGTATCCTTTGTTTGTTGGTTTCATGCACAAATATTGTCATGAAGTTGAAAGGGTGAGGGACTTGTTTTTCCATTTAACTGATTTGGAGACATTACTTATATTGGTTGATATCTTTCCAATGTTGCTAGAGATCAATACACTGATGAAGCATGCACATGGAAGATTAATCTATATTGTGGATTTTATACAGATGAGAAAAATAGTATGTCAAAGTCTTGATGTCTTGTACTTTTCCTTAGATAGTTTTGATACACATGTTTTCGAGAATTGGAAATATTTTCTAGATCTTATAAATCTCAGTAACTATTTGAGATTTAATATCCATGATTACCTCTACATCAATGTTAATGGGAGGGAAATACCACTGCACATTTTTCAAAAATGTTAAGCTATTCTAGGATCAGAACAAGAAGATGTTCCTGTGACATGTAATATCTTTGAGTCTGTTATAGTTGAAACAAGAATAAAGCTTAAAAAAATTTCAGAATCCTTATCATTAGAAATTAGAGAACGTTTCTCCAAAGATAAAATTCTTGAAGAAATGGGTGTGATGAATCCTAATTTTTGGAATATTGAAGGTGGTCCTGCATACTTTGTAAGAAAGCATTTCTATAAATCCATGGGTAAAATAATGTAACATTTCACAAAGACTTTAGATTTCAAGGGTACGGAAATCAAAGGTATACTAAATGTTGATTTATTAAAGTTTCAATCAATAAATTTTGCAACAACAACGAGGAACCAATATAAAAATTTAGATGAACCTTCTGAAAGTGGTGCTACGACAAGGTTGTGTTGAGGAATCTATCAAAGTTATATCTTATAAGAAGACATCAGTGAATATTTCAAATTATATGAGTTATGCCAAACAATGATTTTGTGGTCTGTGAAGGATGAAAAGGTTTTGAGTGCTTTATCATTTATAAAATGAAAATTGAGAAACAGATTGGATGAAAATATGGAAAGTTGCATGAGGTGTTATGTATCTTGCTACTCCATGGAAACCTTTCCTTTCGATAGAGCAATTATGCATTGGAATTCCCTTTCTGAAAGAAGAGGTGTGAATAATACAGCTACAAGTACAACTATTCCCAATGATGAGAGTGGAATTGGTGCATCGTCACACTCAACAGAAGAGAACATTGAGTTTGAAGAAGCTATTGATAATGGATTGTTTCAACTTTAAATAGGTATCTCCTTGACCTTACTTTTTTTTTCAACTTACATTTTAGCTATGGTTATTTATTCAATTTCATACTAACTCTACAGATGCAAATATTAACAGAGGAGGATTTTTATCAAAAAAAAATTCAGCTCTTGTTATCATTAAATATGTTTCATGTTACATGTATCTACATTTACATTTATTTAAATACAATTATATCATATTTTTTTAAAACGTGGGTTGACATCCATCCAAGGAAGCTCGCACTTATCGGAACTGATGATGTCAGGAAACTCACCCATCTATCTACTAATCCATTTCTCATGTCGAGTTTTCTTAAATCAAAGATCTAGAACACTACGAAGGATGATTTATCATATTCCTTACATATGATTTTTCACATCCATCTAAAACACAAGAGGTAACTTAAACCCTGTCATATGAAATTTCTTGATTTCTTACAATTATGTTTAATTTATTTTTTATATTTACGAAATGATTTGATATATTGTTTAAAATTTGTGGGATAAAATCAGACAATCGAATTTTACAAAGAGAGGAAGATTTTTCCATATTAAGATGTTTATTTCATAACACATTCAAAATTTTACACAATTCATCATCTACGATCCTGCTTGAAGCTAAATCTATGTCCATATAAAATTCATCATTATCCACATCTAATGTCATCACACCATTATCATAATCCTAACACTCCAATTATTATTAAAACAATTATTTATCTATTTTAAAACAATCCTGACACATTCCAATTTTTTTAAAACAATTATGCATTATCATCATTCATCATCATGTATATCCATTCTAATGTCTCTATCGTACTACATTCCAAATTTTCTAGATTCCATGATCATACATGAAGCTAAATTTGTAGTCCACATACAATTCATGATAATCCATATCTATGATTCTATTCTAATTTCATCATCCACATCTAATGAAATCATCATTACAAGTAGAGAGAAGAAGATTTAACTCTTAGTATTAAGATGTATGTGTCATACCATATTCCAGATTTTCTTAAAACAAATGAAACATAAAAACCATATACAATCTAGAAATTCTATACATAATATAAAGGAAGATATAAAATTAAAGATTATAAATTATTTCAAGTTTGAAATTCCAAATCAAGATAATAAATTTCAAATTCTATACATAATATACAGGAAGATATAAAATTAAAGATTATAAAGTATTTCTAGTTTCAAATTCCAAATCCAAATAATAATTTTCAAATTCTATACATAATATAAAGGAAGATATAAAATTAAATATTATAAAGTATTACAAGTTTCAAATTCCAAATCTAGATAATAATTTTCAAATATAGATTATAAAGTATTTCAAACCCTCAATCTTTCAACCCAAAATCATGAAATTTTTTAACCCTCGATTTTTTGTACCACCTTCCTCAATGGTTTCCACTCTTGTACTCCTTTCAGTTTCCCCAATGGATTCTCTACATGTACCCCTTTCCCTAATGGATTGAATAATCCCATAACTAATGAGATCTTCCGTAGCACTGTCTAGATTCTTTATAATTCTTTGTTCTTCCTTTGCTGCATCTCCATGGGATAGAAAACTTGGATCTACAACTGCCTTGGTTTTGAATAAAATTTCAGGGTTGAAGCCGTGCTCTTTAATTATCCGATTTAGTGTATTGTTTTGTTTGTTAACCAAAACAATATTTTCCTTCAAATTCTTCACTACGGATAAACTTTTCTTCACGGTTTCCAAGTGAGCTTGGAAAACCTTTTCTTGACTCTTCAAGTTTTCATATTTCAATTGCAAAAAAATGTGATCTCAATTAAACATATTACTAAAATAAGGAAAGTTCAAATTAACAAAAAATATTATTTTGAAGTGATAATACTTACAACCGCTCTATCTCTTTCGGCATTTGCAATCGCTACCAGATCTTTTTCCTTTGACCATTTGTTAAAATATGCCTGGGATTCAACACTAATATTTTCCAATTTTTTTAATGTTTTAACCAAAATGTCATCTTTATAGTTGTTGTTATACGTGACAATCCCACTTCTTACTTGGGTAAGTAAGGAATCCATCTTCGCGGGTTGATTCTGGACTGCAGTGTATAAACTATCCCTTTGCCAATAATTTTCAAAATGACTTATTATTTCATTTATTAGTACTTTTTCCCTTTTCTCCCATTCTATGATCTCACCAATATGAGGCATAATAAACTCATCGACATGGGATTGACAATTATAAATAATTAAGTTCTCTAAAGGAAATGGTAGCAAAATTTGGTCACCATCTGTATCTGAAGAAGATGATATAGCTGGAGAGGTATGGGGGATTTCAAGTTGATTGACTACTACTTGTTTCTTCCTTTGTGTGCCCTGACCCTATTTACGATAAACTAAATAAATATTCTAAAGTGAAATGTAATGAAAGTTGAATAAATTATGTTGAAATAGAAGTATACCTATTGTCCTTGAATCATTCACATCTATTGAAAAATCTTGTTGGGTCATTGTTATCAATGTCCAAGTAATCTTCATCTAAAGTTATATCATTTAAAACCGATATACTCATTGCACTAGGCAAGCCACCGAGAGAGAGGGTTGGAATTCGAAACGAGGAAATATTTAGTATTCCACTAGGGGCTAGAGGAATTGGCATGTGTTTACCAACGTTATTTTTTCCTAATCCTCTGGTTGGCATTTTGAATATTATTGGAGGAGGGAGTGGTGTCGGTATCTGTACAGAAGGCAAAGGACTACAATGTGGTGAAAATTTCAAGAAAAATCATGTGAAAAAATTCTAAACTATGCAAAAACTACGAAATTATATGAAGTACTATTCAAAAATTTCATTAAAGCAATAAAATAATACCTTGTTGTTGAGGGGTAGCTTTTCACAGTGCTTGAGGTGTCCGTGTTGGAGTAGTAATTAGTAGTTTTTGAGTTGTCTGTTGCTGGTGTTGGTGCTCAATTTGATCTCACCCCATTTGCTCTGGAAATTCTTCAATCTGCGGACTCTGTCTTTTTTTCTATCTCCCCGTATTGAGGCATAAAATATATTTCCTTCATTTGGTTTCCATGATGAATCCTTTCCTTTGGTCAAGGATCACATTAATTCCAGAATTTTATTTTTCGTTGCTCTGTCCATGTGAAAGAATTTGTAACTTGGGCCTAAATTTGGGTTTTTCCCCTTTTGTTTTTCTAAAGTCATGTTTTGTTTTCCCTTTCAATTTTTATCCCAACATTTGTGGAAACGTTGTCCTTTCTGATTGGAAGTGGAAGGCAGGTCACTGGGGGTTTTTGAAACTGTAAGGCCCACTTTAGCTCAAAGCTTGTCCACGTGGAGGGCCGACACTCATTTGAGGATCCACCTCTGGTTCCTACCTTAGCAGTTGTGCCAAGGAGACATGTAGCGCCTTCCATTGGTCCTTAAAAATTTTCAAAGAACTCTACCAGACTGAGACACATGGTGATACGATGCTTGTTTAGGGCCTCCAATTTTTGGCACCATATCAAAGTTGCACCAAGGGGACACGTGGAGGCTTCCGCTAGCTCCTCCTTATACTTTAACTTTTCTAGCAACTTTCTAAGCCCTGGGACACATGGAGGGCCCACGCTTGTTTCGGAATTTCCCTTGGACTTTACTTTTGAAGAAGTGCCAGGAGGACACATGGTGGTTTTTGCTAGGTCTTCCCATACTTAGAATTTTGAACGGAAGATGAAACTTTCGCGGACCCTAGGCACATGGCATCTTCCACTGGTCCTTCAATTTTTTTAGCAACTCTGCCAAAATGAGACACGTGGTGAGCCCGCGCTTGTTTAGATTATCTGCATTTGGGCACCATATCAAAAGTGCACCAAAGAGACATGTGGAGGCTTCAACTGAATCCTTTTTTATACTGATAATTTTTCACAGGTCAAAAGGAAATTTTCTTGGGCCCATGGCACATGGAAGGCTCACGCTTGTTTGGAAACTTGCCTCTATACTTCACCTTTGCAGTTGCACTAGGGAAACATGTGGACGGCTCTAATCTAAAGTTGAGAAAGGGGAGAATCAATGGTTGTTGTGCATTGCATCTGATTTTTCCACCATTTTTTCTCCAAGACTCATGGAGATGTGAATATGCATTGTTTTTCATCATTTTTTGATGAAATTCCTTGTCATTTTTGTCTGTAAAGTGCAATTAAATGGATTTAAACCTTAATTTTTGAGTCCAAGGATTGTAAAGGTTGACATTTTGAAGTTGGAATTTCTCAGGAACTTGCAAAAAATGAATTACCAGAGAAGATGGATGCAGAGCAGAGTTGCAAAGGAATGAATGGGAAAAGAATGAAATGATGGATGTTATAGGGGCAAAGTATGAAAAATGTATTTCCATAGGAGATAACTAGGTGCCCCAGTTAAAACAATGATGGAAATATTTGTAATGATTCAGCTTTTTTAACAACTGGCAAATTTTTGTTGTAAGTCTGTTAAACGTCATTTTCTGGAAATCATGAAAAAACATGTAACAAATAACAGGTTCCTCGAATATTATTTTCTTGGGGAAAATCTTAGATGTAAATGAGTGTTATGAAAAGCATGATTTAGTAATGCAAATGGTTGGGGGTTAAATTCTTACGAGAAAATTTGAGAAATCCCATCTTCCTGAGAGACCATCTAAGAAACTTGTTAATCTCTTATGTTTTAGATTTTATCATGTCAAGTTGATTGCAAGTGTATAGCCATTGACAAGCTCTGCGACTCTTCAAAGAAACTTTCTCCTGCTGATGAATCTAATCAACTTTGAATTAATCTGTGTTAAGATTTATTTTAGAATGTCTTCAAATAGTTTTTCTTGTTCCTATTGCAATCTTGTGTTAAAATCCCTCCGAATCACACAGGTTCTCGTTCCAATGATAGTTTAGTGGCGTCTGCAATTTCATCATGAGAAGATCCTTCATCCTGTAGTGAGATAAAAAATTTAAAATCACTTTATTGTCATTTTCTTAATAAATATTTTATGTAAGCATTTGAGTGTATCTTAAGAATGAGGAACCAGGGGTCTTTGATATTTAATTGAGTCTTTAGTTTGAGCCTTCGTGTTAAATTCTTGGAGGTTTTGTGAAACCGTGCAAATCTAGGCCTCCATTGATGCACACCTTCTAGTTGAAGGAATATTTTAGCTATTCTGAAGCATTTTGTCATTTAGTTTTCCAATTTTTGTGAAGGTTCTCAAAGATCTGGAAAAATCAAGTTTATCCTACTTAATCTCCCACCAAAAATTAGTCAAAAAAACAATGAATCCTACCTGAACTACCCTTGTTTTCCCTGTATGTCCACAAATGAATAAATTCTATGGCCAAAATATGTAGAAGCAATCAAGATTCCATAATGTCTTTAGTAACCTTAACCCTGTTTAGAAAATATCACCATTCTTTAGAAGTGACAACTCGTGAGAGTTAAATTGTGGTGCATTGATCATATTTTCTCAAGGTTTCCTTTCAAATTTGTGCAAAGAAGGATATATTCATTCTCCTTCACCAACATAGGTTATAAAATGGGTCCTCTAACCCTGGTTGAAAGGCACAGCCCAAAGTAGTGAGGATAGATCAAATCCTTTTAATGGTGCTATATGTTTCTCCAACATCTGAGTGATAAAGAGCTAGCTGAATCACCTCCCCAGCTACAAAACAACATACATGATGATATATCTGTCTCTAGGATTCTTCTTAAATATTTAATGTTGCTCAAATTCCAAGGGAGAATCAATTTGGATACTAACACCTTAATGGATGTTTCCAGGGATAATTTGAGCTCCGGGACCTATTTGTGCAGCAACAACACCATTTTGGTGCCATTTTTAGGGATCTAATTTTCATTACCAGGGACTATTTGAGCATCAAAAACACCATTTTTACGTTGTTGTCGGGGACTATTTGAACACCAGGATCTATTTGTGCGGCAACAACACCTTTTTGGAACCGTTGCCAGGGATCTTCAAAGGAATTCTTATATTTGGCCCTAGTAATGTTTCTTACATGCTCTAAGTGCAAATACATTATTTAAATGTCATCCATTGTTGAGATCTGTAAGATTTGTGAAGTTACAGGTTCTGTGTGCAATATTTCAAGTTTCTGTTGGTTTTTACACTAAGTTTACATCATCAATGTTAAATATGGGTAAAGGAAGATCAGATCTATGATGATTTGCATTAATTTAGTGTTGAAAGACATTTAACAGATCCATTTTAGTGAATTTGGACAACTAAGGTGAAAATCCTTAGTGGCGACTCCATGTTGAATTATTTTTTTATAAATGACAGTGTCTTAACCTATGTCAATTGAAATTTATCACTAATCTTTGCAAATATGGAAGGTAGAATATCTCTCTTCATTAAAGACCCTGATAGAAGGTTATTTCCATAACTGGGAAAGAGAATTTCTAAAGGAGGAAGAATCTAGAAAGTTGTTGGAGATTAGAAATCAAGAAAGGAGTTATCAATTGTGGAAACTGATCAACTTGTCATTGAAGATTTCCATACTTCCTCAAGTGCTTCTAAATCAGGTAGTCTTTTTGTAGATCTGAATTCTCCATCTAGACAGGGGCTTTCTTTTGTTTTTGAAAAATTTGTGTCTCATTCTGTACCTATGTTCTCCAAAGTTGATAGGATCTTCCAAGAAACAGAGTTTTTAGAGAACATTCATTCTGAGAATTGCATTCATTTTCCCCATAGACCCCTCACTCCCCATCATTCTATTTCTCTTATAAGATAACCTCCCCAAAACAATATGGCCCAGCCCCCACCCAGACCTTTGTTTTTTGTGAACACTTTTGGTCCTATAGATTTAAGAGGTATGGCTAGATATCCAAATGTTGTGCCCTAAGATGTTAGAAATAGACTACCTAAATTTCAAGGAAATAATGCTATTACTAGTGATCAACACTTAATGTTTTTTTTCAATATGATAGAAGACTTTTAGATCGAATTTGAGGATGTGTACATAAATTTTTTTATTCATACTCTAAAGGAGGATCCACGAGACTTGTATCAATATTTGTTAGACAACTCCATTGATTCATTGACATAAATGAAGAATGATTTTAGATTGTAGTATGGAAATAAAATAGAACCTAGGTTTCTTTTACCAGAATTTGAAAATATTTAAAATAATCCTAACGAATCTATTCATGACTTCAATACAAGGTTCAATAAGACCCTAAATAGGCTACCTGTGATCCTGAGGCTAAGTGATGTTTCTTGTTTGATAAAATACTCTGATGATTTTGATAAGAAGGTTGCCTATTATTTGAGGGATAAGAACCCAACAACATTGATGCAGGCCTTCACCATGGCTTTGTAAATTGAAAACAATATCAAAGTAGTTGGTAAGCCTCCTAATAGGGAAGGCATCAAGCTAATAAATCTAGAGAATCCTCAGTCAAGTAAAGTTGTGGATCTGGAGGAGGTTGTAAAAACTTTGGCCAGACTTGTTAATAAAATATCCTATAAACTAGCCAGAGCAGAGAAGGTGATTGGACAAAGTTCTCAAGGTTAGCACAAGCCACAAGGTCAATAAATATTTGAAATCATCATAAGGGTGATCAAATATATGATGATAGAGGAAAAGGACCCATGGGATCAAGAAATAGATAGCCCCAACCCAGGGAAAACAAATTGGTGCCTGATCCTTTAGCTATTAGAGTTGCTACTATTGATGAAGCTCATGAAATTGAGTGGTGTGATAGTTGTTTCTTGCCACATTCTCCATATGCTGTTGAAAATGTATTTAAGGAAGAAACTGACGATGATGAGACAAACGATGATGCATGCGCGATGGGTTTCTCTACAAGTTGACAGCAAGGAGAAACATGAACTGAGCTGATGAGTGTTAGATGTGTTAAATATTTCTGGGATTGCATTCACTTGGTATTACCTCTTCCTCCCACTCATACTTCTGAAATTTTTATGGTACAAGATTTTGAGCTTCCTAACAATTATTTTGAGTACTTAACGGCATTAATGATTAAAAAGTATGATGGAGGAATTCCTTCAGAAGAGGACAGACAATTGTTAATGAATGCAGTAGTTGGCCATGAAAAGGAATACAATACCAGGAGTAAGGTTTCCAAAGGGGTATGGCCTCAGGCCAAACAAAAAATTCTAGTGCTTACCAATATCCCTAAAGAAGCCCCTAATAAAGATGCATCTGGGAAACGCTTTATCACCCCAAATAAAACTTGTGTTCCTCCCCATGCTCAAACTATAAGAAATCATGTGCCATTAGATGAATTTTTAAACCTTCCTCCTAACACTGGATTACCCAAATATGTTCCTTGTGACATAGTCCAAATATTGAGTCAGATCAAGATTTTTGTTCCCATTGTTGAATTTCTTAGAATCCCTAAGCATAGGAACAGATCATTCGAATATTTAGGATTTAAAGAAAAAAAGGTCACCCAGGGTAAAAATGTAAACAATGTAGAGGTTCCTCCTGCCATTGCAGAGTTGGAAAAACCTCAAGTACTAGAAGAACTATGTAAGCCACCTAAAGTATATTTGGGAACATCGTTGGTTTAGTCTCAGCTAAAGGTGGATCCATTTTTAACTACTCTAATTATTAAGGATAAGTATTTACACAACTGTATGTTTTATTCTAGAGCATCATGCAATGTTATGCCTCTTGAGCTCATGAATGAGTTGGATCTCAAAGTAACAACAACTTATGGGAAGTTCACTGCCATGGATTCCAGAGAGGTCTCAGTGGTTGGATGTGTCAAGCATTTGATAGTGCAACTTGCATCCTACCCAGGAAAGAATTTAAAGCTAGATGTTGTTATTGTTGATTTCCCTGCCAAATGGGGAATACTGTTATCAAGAAAATGGGCTGCTAGTGTTAGTGGAAGTGTGCAAATGGACATGTCTTATGCCACCATGCTAATTGAGGGAAGAATTGTGAAGTTACCTTGTGAAAAGAAAATGTTATATCTCATTGAGGACCTCGACAATGCTTCTTATGAAGTATTCAATGCAAACATTGGTGTTGATAACTCTGTGAGCTATGTTGTTTTTAAGGAGTATGAAATTGATCAATGCAGGTATCATGAGCAAGTTGATTTTCTTGAGACTTTGATGTTTGATGATGCTTCGAGAGATGTTGAAAAACTTGACATATGAACAAGGGATAAGCCTGAAAAATGTGGTCAAATAGTAACTTGGATGGAAAAGAGAAACAATCATATGACCAGTTGTTAAAGACGTATCAGAACTGCTTAGCATGGTCATATCAAAAATGGAAGGCACTTGAAAATTTTCCTTGATTATTTTCTTTGAATCAACGTGCTCGTCATTGTATAGTGTGTATTCTTCTGGTTTCATTTTTCTTTCATTTTTTTCTGTTTTGGTTCATCCTAGTCCCTGGTGACTAGTTTTTGCTAGTTTCTCAGTTCGTCTTGGAGGAGTTGGTTATTGTCTTTCTACTCTGCAATCTTGTTCTTGACTTCATTTCCCAATGGATTTTTGGCACATGGTCTTCTTTATTTTTCTTGCGGTACTCATAGGGAGTGCCCATCCCTGAGTTGGAGCCAATGTTGGTGCTCAATTTGATCTCGCCCCGTTTGCTCTAGAAATTCTTCAATCTACAGACTCTGTCATTTTTTCTATCTCCCTGTATTGAAGCATGAAAGCTCTTTCTTTCATTTGGTTGACATGATCAATCCTTTCCTTTAGTTGAGGATCACATTAAGTCTACAATTTGTTTTCTATTCCTCTTTCCATGTCAAAGAATTTATAACTTGGGCGAAATTCAAGTTTTTCCCCTTCCTTTTATTTTTCCATGTCAATTTTTGTCCCAACATCTGTGGAAACATGGTCCTTTCTGATTGGAAGTGGAAGGTGGGTCACTGGGGAATTTTGAAACTTTAACACCCGCTTCAGCTCAAATATTGTCCACATGGAAGGTCGGCACTCGTTTGAGGATCCACCTCTGGGTCCTACCTTAGTAGTTGCACCAAAGAGACATGGAGTGCCTTCTGCTGGTCCTTAAAAATTTTCAAACAACTCTGTCAGACTGAGATACGTGGTGAGCTCGTGCTCGTTTAGGGTCCCTGCTTTTGGGCACCATATCAAAGTTGCGCCAAGGAGACATGTGGAGGCTTCCGCTAGCTCCTTTGTATACTTAAAATTTTCAAGTAACTTTCTAAGGCCTGGAACATGTGGAGGGCCCACGCTTGTTTGGAAACTACCCCTTTACTTTACTTTTGAAGAAGCACTAGGAGGACACGTGGAGGTTTCCACTGGGTCTTCCCATACTTAGACTTTTCAACTGTCGATGAAACTTTCTCGAACCCTAGGCACATGGCGCCTTCCACTGGTCCTTCAAATTTTTCAACAACTCTTCCGGACTGAGACATGTGGTGAGCCTACACTTGTTTAGAGACTCCACTTTTGGGAACCATATCAAAAGTGTGCTAAAGAGACGTGTGGAGGCTTCCGCTGGCTCCTTTTTTTACTGAGACTTTTCCAAAGGTCAAAAGGCAATTTTCTTGGGCCCACGGCACTTGGAAGGCCCGCACTTGTTTGGAAACTTTCCTATGTACTTCACCTTTACAGTTTCCCCAAGGAAACACATGGATGGCTCTAATCTAAAGTTAAGAAAGGGGATAATCAACAGTTGTTGTGCATTGCATCTACTTTTTCCACCATTTTTTCTCCAAGACTGGTGGAGATGCGAATACGCATTGTTTTTCATCATTTTTTGATGAAATTCCTTGACATTTTTTTCTGCAAAGTGTAATTGAATGGAATTAGAGCTTAATTTTTGAGTCCAAGGATTGTAAAGGTTGATATTTTGAATTTTTAATTGCTCGGGCACTTGCAAAAACATGAATTACCAAAGAAGCTGGATTCAGAGTAGAGTTGCAAAGAAAAGAATGGGAAAAGGATGAAATGATGGAGGTTATAGGCCTAAAGAATGAAAAATGTGTTTCCAGAGGAGATGAGTGGGTGCCCTAGTTAAAAAAATGATGGAAATATTTGCAATGATTCACCTTTTTTAACAACTTGTAACTTTTTGTTGTAAGTCTGTTAAACGTCATTTTCTGGAAATCATGAAAAAACATGTAACAAACAAAGGTTCCTTGAATATTCTTTTCTTGGGGAAAAATCTTGGATGTAAATGAGTGTTATAAAAATCATGCTTTAGTCATGCAAATGGTCGGGGCTTGAATTCTTATGATAAAATGTAAGAAAGCCCATCTTCTTGAGAGACCATCTGAGAAACATATTAATATGTTATGTTTTATATTTGATAATCTCAAGTTGGTTGCAAGTGTACAGCCATTAACAAGCTTTGAGACTGTTCAAATAAACTTTCCCCCGCTAATGAATATAATCAACTTCGAATTAATTTGTGTTAATCTTGGGAAAATTTGTGTCTACTTTATTTCAGAATTTCTACAAATTGTTTTTCTTGTTCCTATTGCAATATAGTGTTAAAATCCCTCTAAATCACATTGGATCTCATCTCTATGATAGTTTAGTGACATTTGCGATTTCATTACGAGAAGAGCCTTCACCCTGTAGTGAGATAAGCAATTTAAAATCACTTTACTTTCATTTTGTTGATAAATATTGTTTGTAAGCCTTTGAGTGTATCTTGGGCGTGAGGAACCAGGGGTCTTTGATGTTTAATTGAGTCTTTAGCTCGAGCCTTCATGTTAAATTCTTGGAGATTTTTTGAAACCATGCAAATTTGGGCCTCCATTGATGCACATCTTCTAGTTGGAGGATTATTTTAGCTATTCTTAACCATTTTTTCATTTAGTTTTCAATTGTTGTAAAGGTTCTCAAAGATCGAGAAAAATCAAGTTTATCCTGCTTAATCTCCCACCAAATATTATTAAAAAAAACAATGAATCCTACCTGAACTACCCATGTTTACCCTATATGTCCACAAATGAAGAAATTCTACTTCAAAAATATGGAGAAGCAATCCAAATTCCATAATGTCTTTAGTAACCTTAACCCTATTTAGAAAATATCACCATTCTGTATAAGTGACAACTTGTGATAGTTAAATTGTGGTGCATTGATCATATTTTTCCAAGGTTTCCATTCAAATTTGTGTAAATAAGGATATCTTCATTCTCCTTCACCAATAGAGGTTACAAAACGGGTCCTCTCACCTTGGTCAAAAGGCACGGCCTAAAATAGTGAGGATGGATCAAATCCTTTTAATGGTGTTATCCATTTCTCCAACATCTGAGTGACAAAGAGCCAGTTGAATCACCTCCCTGGCTACAAAACAACATACATGATGATTTATCTATCTCTAGACTTCTTGTTAATCTTTGATGTTTCTCAGCTTGCAACTTGGAGAATCAATTTGGATACCAACAGCTGGAATTACTGAAGTGGTTGTTGAGAAGAGATAATTGCATGCAACTGAACTAAGTGAGGTGGTGAAGATGGTTGACTTTTAAAATTACGTGTATAGTCCAAAGTCCCTGTAATGTCAGCAACAATCGATTATATGTCAATTCAATATGGTAACTTGTAAATTGTAAATTGAAAATACAATATGGGAATTTGTAAATAATAAATGTCAAGGTATTACTTCTCTGGCATTTAACGAATTCAAACAGTTGGCGGTTCAAGGATAAATGAACTTCTATTTCAGATTGTGAATCTTTCGACGCCTCAGCATGTTTTTGGCCTCTTCCTCTTGATGCTACCTTTTTTAGAGGAAGGACCTCCAAATATATTCTCTACAAACAATAAATATTTAATTAGATTCGAGATGAACATCCTATTAGTCTAATGTTGAAATACAAAATTTATAGTTTATACCTGTTGTTCTTGAAATGGAATTGACAAATTCGTCAAAGCCTCGTCCATGCAAGTAGGAATTGGTTTGTCCTTTAAATTTAGAAGAGCTTTGTAATAAAATCCAAGGAGATAGTTTGTGCAGTAAATGACTTGTTTTTCTAAAAGCATTGCATTTCTGATGTCATTTATTATTTTTTTGGATAAAAACACACACCAATCAAATTTTTTCTTTCCAATAGTAGCAAGATTTTATGCAATAGCCCAATTTGGTATATCCGTTTGGTGACCCTATAAAACTATTCTAGCTTGAAAGAAGGAAATCATAGTGGCAAGAAAGTGGTGTGCAATTCCTTCCGTATCCACACCATGTCTAGATTTATTCACATGAGATGCAAATGCCAAAAAAATGTTGGAATTAATATCGATTTGAATTGTATCAAAATCAAAAACTAAATACCAAATGAAAATTGAATAAAATTTACACTTACAATCAACATGGAACCCGAAAGTCAATTCTAGGTACTTCTTATCACCTTCGATGAGTTTTTCCTTTATTGTAACAATGGATAAAAATTTTAATGGGAGGCATGTTAACCGATGAATATCAACTGGGTCGACACCAAATTGAAACATTCGACCATCGTCCATAGTAATAGTAAATAGACTATCCTTTGCATTATACGAGGATAGAAGGTAGTTCATAATGTCATAGTCTATTTCAAAATGGGACATCCTAACAAGACCACAAAATTCACATGCATCGAGCATATCCTTGTATTCTAAATTCATCTGTATAACTTTCTGGATGTGGGGGCAAAAAAGGTTCCTCTAGATTATCTTGCCCTTTGATAGGGCTTAGACTAGATTTTCCTCTTGATTTTTGTCTTAGGGGAGGGTTACACTTATAATCGCCATTGTAGCTGTCCTTGAGCTTGAATTTTCCTGACCTGGATTCATGTAAACAAGAAATTTTTGGAGCCGGAAAGTGTAAACATGAAAATGACCGGTGGCAGAGTATTTATAGGAAAAAATTAGGGTTTTGAAGTATAAGATGCATGACAAGGAACCTTCCACTCGCGTGTTAAGAAATTTTGTTGATGCACGACATGAAGGTTCTCTGTCATGCTTCAGCAAATTTTCTTGATGCTTGATAGGAAGGTTCCCTGTCACGCATCAATAACGTTTTTAGATGTGTGCTAGGGATCCTTCTTATCACACGTCAACAAAGTTTCTTGACACGCGACAGGAAGGTTCTCGATCACGCGTCAACAAAATTTCTTGACGTGTAACAAGAAGGCTCCCTATCATGCATCAAGAAACATTTTTGACATGTGACAGGGAACCTTCCGGTTGCACGTCAACAAACTTTGTTGATGCACGAAAGGAATTTTTCTTATCATGCATCAAGAAACTTTGTTGACATGCGATAGGGAACCTTCTTATCACGCGTCAATAAAATTTATTGATGTGTAATAGAGAACCTTCATGTCATGCGTCAACAATGTTTCTTGAAGCGTGACAGGAAGGTTCCTTGTTGCGCATCAACAATGCATTAGTGTCTGCAGTCTCCCTTAAAAAATAGCAAGTGAAAATTTAGTTCTAAAAAAATTAGAAAATTCACCTTTCAGTGAAACCAGTTATGGGGATATTCGTCAGGTATTTTCCACCTCCAATTTCCAAGAGGTCTCTTAAAATGAACCTTGTTGTGAATGTATGAATGTTTTGTATTTTGGTTATGGGAATAGAATGGTCTCAATGTTATGTAGGAGGATGAAACTGGGGAAATATTGAGGGAGGGATAATATTTTATTTTATTTATTTGGAGGGATTTTTGGGGTTTGTGTTCCACCTATGATAATAAGAAATATCTTTTATTTATCTTGATATGTTTATTGATTGAGGGATAAGATTTTAGGGAGACATATGAGAAATTTAGGGAGGGATAAGAGTTGGTTGTGGTTATTTGAATGAAGTTTTGGAGGATTTTCATGGTGGAAACCTAAACCCCTTTGGAAGGCATAAGTTATTCCCCATGGTTCTTCTCTCCTTTTTCTTGAATTTGAGACTTTGTGATTGGGATAAATTGTATGTTTTTTGTTATTTTTGCATTATGCTTATGTGTGTAATGTTTTGGTGTGAATGGTTATTGTGGAAGCCTTGTAAATGTTGTCTTGGTTGATTGATACCATTCATTGCTTCATTATTGGGGCTCAGGGGCCAATGGGGAGATGGATTCTCCTTCCCATTGGATTATAGGTTGGGTGCAGAGTGCTTCCTACTCCCCTATTTTAGTTGTTGTGTTTGGAATTGAAGATTGGAGAAGTCATGCTATGTTAGAGAAAAAAGGATCACCTTTGTAATTTTGTTTCATTGCTGGAAAAATGAAAGTTGTAGACTTGTAAATCATTAACTCATATTGTGTTTAAGAATAACTTTTGTATTGTAAGAGGAAGAACTATATTCATTGAGAAAGAGAAAGTGCATTATTGCCTTGATGAAGTTTGCATCATTGTAAAATTTGGATTTCTTGTAAAGTTTATTATCAATTTTTTTGGTTTTGAAAGAAAGGTGAAATAAGAACTTTGGAAGTGGAAATTTATTGAGAATGTATTCCTATTAAATTTGGAAACGTGTCATAGTTTCTTGTGCTTTCATCTGGTGAAATGGTTGTGCTTCTGTTGGAATAATGTATGAAAAATTATACTTGATTTCCCTTGTTGAAAATAGTTATCACTCATGTTGTGAAAAGAAAAGAAATGGCACTTAGTAAATGCTTAAATTTCATTTCCTTTCTTTGAGTTTAAAAGCAAGTTTTATTAGAAAGGAAATATTGTACTTGTTTCTTATACACTATTACAATAGAAAAGTTACGTACTTAGTAATTTAAGTCATAAAATGAAGAAATGACATCAACCTATCAATTATTGAATTGTACGCACTTTAATTAAAGTCAATGTTATCTTAGAAAACAACACATGTAGAAAATAATATATAAAATAATTAATTGAGGTTTTATTTTCAAGAGATAGAACCGTAATCATTTGCAAAGTGAAAATTTTAGTACTGTCACCCTTCCTAGAGCGGTGATTTTAGGATCATCACCCAGACAGGGTGGCGGTCATAGGACCGCCGTTCTTCTTTGGGTGCTAGTTTCGTCGCTTTCGACGGAAAAATAAAAATAACAATTGTTATCCATATTTCACCCCCGAGCTAGATATTGGATCGAATCACGACCCCACATATAAAGAACCAGAGAAAGCTCATTTAAATCCTACAAATTGGTTGCAGAAAGACCCAACAACGAAGTGGCGGAGGCCAAGAGAGATCAAAGGATCCTGTATAAAAAGAAATGACTCTGTCAGGCCATCTCTACACTTTAAAATCCATTCTCCAAGTTACAAGAAGGAAGAACCATCAAATAATATGATTGGATAACCAGGGGAGATGCTACAAAGGAGCCAGAAGCAAGAAAGAAGAAGAACAACAAAGATTCGGTGCCCACGGGCTCAAAACGGTTCAAGAAAGGCCTCAAAAAATGACTGAGTTAAGGAGGCAGCGAAAGGGACCACATGTCCTAACGACACTTCTCTCAAAGTGAATCCAAAGGGAGGAAATCAAACTTGCACCAGCCCTCCACGTAGAAAATGGTCAAAGAGAGTAAAGGGGCAGAGAGGAAAAGTTTCAAAATTGGCTAAGTATAGAAGTGTAAGTGGAGAGTGACAAGTGTCAGCCTAACGCATTTCTAATATTTTGACCAAAGGAGAAGACCCAAATGAGTGCAAGCTCACCACGTAGCCCAAATCCTAAAAATGAGAAGAACCATTGAAAATTCCACAGAGAAACAGAGGCCGCTAAGTGTCAACTCAGCGCTCCTCGAAAGGTAAACTTTGGGTTAGGTTTGCAAACAAGCGCAGTGCCTCCACGTGTTCTATCAATGAAGGTAGTGTTAGTTGAATAGTCAATGCACAACAAGGCTAGTGGAGGCTGCCAAGTTTCTCAATGGCGCTGATTCAAAAAATTACCAGAGTGACATGTGTCCCAGAGGAAAGTGAGGCGTCGGGAAAAACATTGATTTTTCACCCTTTGCCTCAAAAGGGAGTAAACGTTACGAAATGGCCCGCAACTCTGCCTAGGGAAAAAGTCAGCATTTAGACCCGAATCAAAGCCAAGGTAGGGATTCGGGGGGAAAGGTGAAAATTTTCCTCTAGCCTAAAAGGCATAAAAGTAAAAATGGGACCACATTTCCCATCCAACTAAAAGGAGCCACATGTCCATGCGGAGCTTCAGGGCTGCAGGAATTTTTTAAGTTTTGCATTTTTTACGCAAAAGGATAAAAGATGAATTCCAGACCCGCGGGCCCAAATCTTGTTCCAATCTAGCTGCCACATGTCCCAATCTAAAAGGGGGACCCATTTTTCAAAATTTTTTCCTACCCATTTTTATAGAATCGATTCAAACTTCAAAGGGGCATATCTTTCAACCCAAGGCTCGAAATATTACAAATCTGACATTGTTGGAAGGATCTCGATCTCTTCGATGCCATAGGAATCTGAAACATTAATTTTTGGGAATTTAGGTAGAAGTAAAATGGAGAAACATCTCCGATATTTCAATACAGGATCATCAGTCTCAACAACCAGATCAGATTCAATCTATTTCCGCCATTTCCTCTTCCTTCAAGGTGCTAAACCAAGGATCGATGCAGTAAATATGGATTCAGGGAAAAATTTTAGTAGTAGCATTAACAGCAGTGGTTAAGCCTTGACCCGTGTTTTTCCGCTTCTCTCTCTCTCTCCCTTTCTTCTCTTAGCCTAAATCTATAAAGACGGATGCAAGGTTCATTATAAAGAGTTGGATATTCTTAGTTTTGCAGGCTCCCTTCTCCTTCTAGTAAAGGATTTGTGGGGTTCAGGCCTTCCATTAAAATTGTAACACATTTCTACCTTTCGGCTATTCTATAAAGAACTGTATCAATATCTAGAGAAACAAAGTACATTTGTGATCGATCTTAGATCCTTCTTGTTTCTTTTGCTTCTATTTGGTCTCTCATTACAGAGCTAGCTATCTATGCTTGTTTATTGTATTCATTTTATTGGTTCGTGTCGAAGCCAAACTAAGTATTCATCATTCCTTTGGTGCATCACCTAGTAGTTTAGTTATTTCTTATTTCCTGTATTCTATTATCTATATCCCCTTGACAAGTTTAGACTAGGTATAAGAAATAGATCCTTTGTAAATCCTCACGTATGCACCTGAACAAAGGAATAAGGAACCATCCTTCAATCTGGAGAGCTTTCCCAGTTTTGCAAGGTCCCACACCTTGGGGAAAGTTCAATGTTATGCAATCACACCAAATGAGCCTGCCTTAGAAAAGTAGATCTTTAGAAATCATTTGGGGGTGTTGTGATTCTGCACTAACAGTTTTGGCATGCCTGGTGGGACAGAAGTCTCCATCTTATTACAGTAGGGATTGATGTACACTTGCTATGATTCTGGATTTTAAGAATTTTTAAAAATGTACATCTAGTGACTCCAAAAGAAACAAATCTGCTGATTTCGGCAGTCCAAGTAAGTTCATGAGAAGAATACAAACATGGTCAAGAACAAGAGAAGATGGACTATTTATCTATTTAGACTTATCCCCAGATAGAGGGAGAAGAAGAAGAAGATTCCAGAGGTCTCTATCCCCACCAAACAAATTTGTATCAACACCTCCTCCCAGTAGACCATTCATTCAATTAAGAGGAGTGCTCAGGCCAATCAGAATGTCTCATCCAAATCCTTATGTTAACTTCACTAGAAGTAGTCCAATTTCCTTGAATGCACAAAATCCAGTTCCTATTGCACCATTAAAGAGTATCCCATATTTCACTGGGGAGAACCAAACTTCTCCAGGTGATCATGTCCAATATATTGCAAATGTCTGCACAATCCATGAGATTCATGAAATGGACATAGCAGTCAAACTTCTTGCCTCTTCACTCAAAGGAAAGGCTTCACAATGGTTCAGGAGTCTTAAGGAAGGCTCTATTCAAAATTGGAATCAGCTATGCACTGCTCTTCACAACCAATTTGGAGAGAAAGGTGACAATTTTTCCCTATTGAAGCAACTACAACAATCAAGAGAGCCCCAAATGAATAGCTAACTAACTTCAACCTCAGATTCCAGTGAACCTAGGATAGGATTCCAACAGCAGTGAAGCCCACAAATGAAGGTACTTTCCTATACTTTCTTAGGGATTTAAATTTTGATATTTCTCTGATGATTCAGTTAATGGGAGGCACTAAACTGCCAATAACCTATAGCCTTTCCATAGGAATTGAGAATCATTTGATTCAGGCCAGTAAAATAGCTTCTAGGCCATTTATGCCTCTATACCCTGAGTTAGGAAGCCCAGATACTAAGCAAGTGCCCACATTAGCTCCTATACCTAGTCCTAGGAGTCAAAGCTCAGCTGAAGCTTCCACTTCCTCATCTAACACCTCTAAAGAGCTTCAAGAAGTGATGAATCAACTGCAAGATCTAGGAAATGAGATAGTGGCCATCAAAAGTTAGCAGGCACAAAGCTCTAGGCCATATTAGCCTCAGGCTCAATATCAAGCTAGACCCCAATACCAATAAAATAGGCCACCACCTTAGACTGTAAATCAGAATCAAAATCAAGGACAACCTCAAGCTGTTATACCTTTTAGGTCTTATGATCCTAGTAAAGCCTCAACATCAAAGGCATTGGTCCCTACATAGAACAATATGGCACATGAATATGATTGGTGTTTTCCATGCAGTCATCCACATAACCAATCCATGTGTTTTGATAGTGCTCTGAATCAAGCTCTAATGGTGCAAAATATTATGGTGTCACAAGAGCCTAGTCAGGAAGGATATCAGTAATAAGGATCTCAACAAGGTGAACCTCCAGGAGAGACCATGCTTGTAAATTAGCAGGCTGAAGATTTTTGTGGGATGAATCATCTCCCCCCTCAAAGTGTGGCTGTCAATACACAGTCAAAAAAGAGAAGCATTAGAGAGGGCCAACCACTGAACTCAATCACTCCACGAGGTTCTATTGTTCCAAGTACAACCCCCAACATGCAGAACCAGTCCAAGCCACCTTCTAAACCTAGTCAGGCACCGGTTGTAACAGCCCATGTGCAAGAAATAAATGTGCCTGGTAAGGGGGAGAAAAGGGAAAACACATTCAATATTATTGAGAAGATGAAAAGGACAATTGTGATAAGTTTAATATGGGAGTCATTGTCCATTTCAGGTAGAGGGATCTGTTGCAAATTACCATGCAAAATTGGTCAAGCTCAAATCAACCCCCTAATCAGTCAGAGAGAGTGCTTGCCAATGCAACTCAACCTGAGAAGAATCAAGGAGAACAAAAAGGTAAGAACTTGAGATCCCCTCCATTCTATGTCTCATTAATTATTGGGGACAAATTAGTGCACAATTGTTTGATTGACTCTGGGGCTAGTAGTTCTATGATGCCCAAACAAATAGACGACCAGTTGGGTCTCTAATATGAGGTTGTCTCTATGGGAGTAGTTCAATCAGATGGGACAATAGTAACTACTGTGGGAATCATCAAAGATCTGAGTCTCACCCTATATGCCTGCCCCAATGTGACTATCTTGCAAAATGTGTCCATCATATATTTGCCACCACATTTTTCTTTGTGTCTATCTAGGGACTTCACTACCAAAATTGGAGGCTACTTGTCCTCTGACTGGTCACATATGCTCTTTAAGATAAGATATGGGGTGAAGGCCACAATAAAATTTGAACCTATTGCTGACTATCATATTGAATCCCATGTGGCTAGCCCAATCAATGCCAACTACTCAGCTTTCGATCAGGAAGACCTCTTAAACACTAATGAAACAAATACCAAGCTGGAATGTATCCCAGACTTGAAACTATATGAGTGGGCCAGCAAAAGACATGTTTTTGACCCTTATAAAGAAATGGAAGAATTTGAGTTTGGTATCTACCTTCTACATGAAGAAAATCACCCTCTTCCTACCTTAACCAAGCTAGAACATAAAGATGACAATGAGGTATGTAAATTATTATTTGATGGTTCAAGGAATAGACAAGGAACTGGAGGAGGAGCTATGATTGTGTCTCCCAAAGGTATGAAGTACTATTCATCCTTTAGATTTTAGTTTTCTTGTTCAAATAATGTTGTTGAATATGATGCTTTAGTCCAAGGTATTCAATGGGAAAGAAATATAGGAATCAAGAATCTACAAGTGTTTGGTGATAGTGAACTGGTTGCCAACCAAGTCAGAGGACTAAATGCTGTCAAAAATGACCTGCTCAAGAACTATAAGAATAAAGTATGGGACCTCATAGAATATTTCAAAGCCTTCAACATTATGCCCATACCCAGAAAAGAAAATGAAGTTGTTGATAGACTTACAACAGTTGGAGCAACCTTTGATGTGGTGGAAAACATCAAGAGAGACAAAGAACAGCCACATATCCATGTGGTTGTCAGGCTAGTAATGCCAGATAATAATACATGATGGCAAGTGTTTTAGAATGATCAGTAGATCATTAAATTTTTGTAAGAAGAAGCTGAATTCTCAACCCATAATCAAAGTAGATTGGGACAACAATATGGAAATAAGATAGTATAGGTACATACAAACAAGATTTCCAAAGGCTTAGTAACACTAGAGCAGGGTTCATTTTAAGAGACCTCCTAGAAATCAGAGGTGGAGAATACCTGGCGAATATCCCCAGAACCGGTTTCACGGGAAGGCGAATTTTTTGGGGGTTGTATGAAAAAATTTCGCCTGATTATCAAGCACTGCGACAGAAGGCTGCAGACGCGCGACGGGAGATTTTGCTGTCGCGCGTCAAGTAAATGCAATGTCGCGCGTCAATAGACCTTAGTGTCGCGCGTCAATAGACCTTAGTGACGCGCGTCAATAGGTCTATTGACGCGCGTCACTAAGGTCTATTGACGCGCGACACTAAGGTCTATTGACGCGCGACATTGCATTTACTTGACGCGCGACAGCAAAATCTTCCGTCGCGCGTCTGCAGCCTCCGACCTCTGCTTTCTCATCAAAAAATATCTGTCGCGCATCAACAAACTCTTTGTCATGCGTCTGGTATGCGTCAATATCTGTTGTACCTCCTTGTCACGCGTCAATAGGCCTTAGTGACGCGCGTCAATAGGCCTTAGTGACGTGCGTCAACAGACCTTAGTGACGCGCATCACTAAGGCCTATTGACGCGCGACATTAAGGCCTATTGACGCGCGTCACTAAGGCCTATTGACGCGCGACATGATATTTGCTGTCGCGCGTCAATAGACCTTAGTGACGCGCGTCACTAAGGCCTATTGACGCGCGACATTAAGGCCTTAGTGACGCGCGTCACTAAGGCCTATTGACGCGCGTCAACAGGCCTTAGTGACGCGCGTCAATAGGCCTTAATGTCGCGCGTCAATAGGCCTTAATGACGCGCGACAGCAAATATCATGTCGTGCGTCTGCAACCTCTGCCCTCTTCTTGCTCATCGAAAAAACTCCATGTCGCTCGTCAACCAAATCTTTGTCATGCATCTACTATGCGTCAATATCTACAGTATCTCCTTGTCTGCAAACCCTCCTTGTCGCGCATCAATAACTTACCCCCTTGTCGCGCGTCTATAATATGGGATATATCATATTGTTGAAAAATGTGAAGTAGAAGTGTTCTACCTGGCGAATAATATAGGTTTATATAGGGGATATTTTTCAAGGGGTAGGCGAAGCCGACCCCTAAAAAAAATTAAAGTGTAATTTTTAGGCGAACAGGTCACTGGCCAGTGCCAAAAAATTCGCCTTTTCAAAATTTTCAAAAATGGAATATTCGCCATATTACGAATATTCGCCACTAAAATTATCCCTGCACTAGAGTCTATTTTCAATCCTAATGACCAATTTATGAAGAAGAAAGCCAACATACAGATCAAAGGAGAAGATTCAAAGTCAATCCCAGTTGGAGAAGACAAAACACTTCAAATTGGCAAGGTGGCCACCGAGCAAGAAAGGTATGAATTCATACAACTCTGCCAAGAATTTTTTGATGTGTTTTCTTGGAGTTATGAGGACTTGAGGGGTTTTAATCCAAATATAGCACAACACACAATAGAACTAGATCTAGTTGCTCATCCTACTAGGAAGAAGAAGAGGCCAGTCAACCCACATATTGAACCTCTAATGAAAAGAGAGTTGAACAAGCTAATAGAAGCATCATATTTCTAATTAAACACTCAAGTTGGGTTGCAAATCGGGTCCCAGTCAGAAAGAAAAATGGAGAAATCAAGCTATGTGTTGACTTAAGAGATTTGAACACGACCTCTCTTAAATATCACTACCCACTCCCTTCAATGGAATAGATCTTGCAAGTAGTGTTTGGGTCAGAGATATTCTCTCTCTTAGATGGATACTCAAGATATAATAAGATCATGGTGAAGGAAGATGATCAGCTCAGAATTTCCTTCACCACCAAATGGGGCACCTATGCATACAAAAAAATGTCATTTGGACTGTCTAATGTTGGTGTTACTTTTCATAGGGCCATGGATATGGCATTCAAAGGGCTAATCAACAAGATAGTGTTGATCTATCTGGATGATATCACTGTGTTCTTTAAGAATGCAGCAGACCACCTTTTTCATCTAAGATAAGTGTTTCAAAGATGCAGAAGATTTGGGGTATCTTTGAACCCTAAAAAATGCATATTCTTGGCCCATGAGGGAAAGATTTTAGGCCTCATTGTGTATAAGGAGGGTCTGGAAATTTATCCCGAAAGATTTGAAGCAATAAAAGAACTGCCATTGCCAAGCCACAAAGAGGCTCTTCAGATGTTCTTGGGGAAGATCAATTTTTTTCGAAGGTTTGTCCCAAACTTTTCCGCTCTAGTTAAGCCAATAACACTGATGTTAAAGAAGAGCTTAGGATTTAGATGGACAACTGAAGGAAAGGCAAGCTTTGAATCTATCAAAGGGGCCATATCACAGGCCCCAACTCTTGTAAATCCATATTTTTCCAAGGACTTCATATTGTATGTCTTTGGATGTAGTGACACTATCTCTGCAATCATGGTTCAGCAGAACAAAGAAAGCACAGAACAGCCAATTGCTTTCTTCAGTTAGAGTCTAGAGGACTGTGAGGTGAGGTATTCCTTCATTGAGAAGCAAGTCCTGGTAGTGATCAGGGGGCTGAAGAAGTTTAAGAATTTGGTGTCAAACAACAAAATCCAACTATTGGTCTCCCATGCAGGAGTCAAAGAATTCCTCCTTAGCAAAGACATGAATGAGAAATGTGTAGGGTGGATCACTCATGTCATGGAATATGATATTGAAATTAAGGTCACCAAGTTGGTCTATAGGAGGGGCTTGTGTGAGCAATTATCCTCTACTCTACAAGATGAAACAAACAATGATAAAGAGGTCGTTCTTATCTTACAAGATGATCAAGGAGAAGGGAGAGATGATATACATGCTCCTTGTTGGACCCAAGACATGGTGCACATCCTTCAAATAGGTCTATGTCCTCATGGGATGAGTAAAGCAAAAATAATGCATTTGAGGATACAGGCCATCCCATATGTCTTTATTGATGGTGTTTTGTTCAAAAGAGACATCAATGGTATTCTGTTGAGATGCATCGAGACAGATCAGGTGGAGAGAATGCAACAAGAATTCCATGTTGAAGTAGCTAAAGGCCATTTCACTCCAAGAGTGACAACACTCAAAATCATGAAAGCGGGATATTACTGGCCCATAGTGTTTAGTGACTGTTTCACATGGATCAAAAGGTGTAAGTGTTGTGCATTCTTCAAAGGAAAAGAGAAGCTAGCAGCACTTCCATTGCACCTAGTCTCAGTAGATGAACCTTTCATGCAATGGGGATTGGAATTCATTGGAGTCATCAACCCAAACTCAATCCAAGGTCACAAATGGATCCTGAAAACAACATATTAGTTTACCAAGTGGACCGAGGAAGCGGCACTCAAAGAAGCAAATGAGTCTAGTATCCTAGATTTATATGAAGGGATAGTAACTAGATTTGGGTACCAGTCACCATCATCTCAGACAATGCATTAGCATTTATAGGCTCCAAAATTACAGGATGGGCTATTAATAATGGGACTTATTTGAGTACCTTATCAAACTATTACCCTCAGGGTAATGGCCAGGCTGATTCTACAAACAAGACCCTGTTAAAGATCATCAAGAGAACTCTAGATGAGAATCAAAGAACCTGGCACACAAAGCTCAAAGCAACCTTATGGGATAATAGAATAACATCCAAGATATCTATAGGTAGATCCCCATTCAAACTTGTCTATCGGAAAGAAGAAGTGTTGCCCATATCACTTGAATTACCAGCATTGGAGCTTGTAAAGAAACTAGAGATGTCTAAATTTGGACCAATGGAGGCCAGGTATGCAAAGCTGATAGAATTAGAAGAGACCAGAGAGAAATCTCTCCAAACTCTGGAGAAGAATCAAGCTTTGATCAAGAAATTTTTTGATAAGAAGGCTAGAGAAAGGACCTTCCAGGAAGGGGATCTAGTTTTGAAATGGGATGTAGATCGAACAAAACCAGGGAGACATTCTAAGTTCAATTCCATTTGGAGTGGCCCCTATATGATAAGAAGATGAAAAATTAGTAATGCTTTCCAATTTTCTACATTGGAGGGAAAAGAGTTGTAAATTCAAGTGAATGGGATCCATCTTAAGCACTACTACTAAAAGGGAAGTCTCACCCTGTACATATCAATTTAGTTTCTCTTTCCTCTAAGTGCTTCTTCACATTGTCTTGTTGTAGTGTAAATGGGTTTTCTCCTAAGTGCTTTACACACTCTGCATGTTCCATTTGGAGCATGTATGATTTTCAATTTTTTACATATTCGTGGTGTCATTTTGTTGCTCTTATGCAGTTCATTTCAAAAAATAGATGAAGCCCTGTTTTAAAATAATTTTCTACTCTCAGATTTCTTCATTTCAATATTTTCTTATAAAATCTGAGAATGCAATCAGCCGAGCTCATAAACTAGAGGCAGGATTAGTATTAGACTGTTATTATTGACTCCATTCCCAATGGATACAACAAGGCTACGGATCTCTTCGTCTAGCAGTCAGCTGTCCCCGTGAGTCGCCAAATTGTTATCCATATTTCACCTCCGAACTAGACATTAGATCGAATCACAACCCCACATATAAAGAATTTGAGAAAGCTCATTTAAATCCTACAAATTGGTTGTAGAAAGACCCAATAATGAAGTGGTGTAGGCCAAGAGAGATCAAAGGATCCTGTACAGAAAGAAACGAGTCTATCGGGTCGTCTCTACGTCTTAAAATCCATTCTCAAAGTTACAGGTAGGAAAAACCATCAAATAGCAGGGTTGGATAACTAGGGAAGATGCTACAAAGGAGCCAGAAGCAAGAAAGAAGAAGAATAACGAAGATTTGGTGCCCTTGGGATCGAAATGGTTCAGGAAAGGCATCAAAAAATGACTGAGTCAAGGAGGTAGCAAAAGGGACCGCGTTTCCTAAGGACACTTCTCTCAAAGTGAATCTAAAGGGAGGAACTCAAAATTTTGCACACCCTCCACATAGAAAATTTTCAAACAGAGTAAATGGGCATAGAGGAAAAGCTTCAAAATTGGCTAAGTATAGAAGTGTAAGCGGAGAGTGACAAGTATCAACTTGGCGCAATTCCAAGAGTTGGTCCAAAGGCAGTGACCCAAACGAGCGTGAGCTCGCCATGTAGCCCAAAGCCCAAAAATGAAAAGAACCATTGAAAATTCCATAGAGTAGCGGAGGCCACCAAGTGTCAACTCTGCGCTCCTCCAAATTCAAAATTTGGGACGGGTTTGCAAACAAGCGCTATGCCTCCACGTGTTTTATCAATCGAGGCAGAGTTAGTTGAATAGTCAATGTAAAAATAGGTGAGCGGAGGCTGTCAAGTGTCTCAATGGCACTGATTCAAGGTTAAAATAGAGAAAAGGTTTCCAAATAAAATCCAGAGTGACACATGTCCCAGAGGAAAGCAGGGCATCTGGGAAAAATTTGGTTTTTTACCCTTTGCCTCATAAGGGAGTAGAAGTTGCGAAATGGACCACAACTCCACCCAGGGAAAAAGTTAGCATTTAGATCCAAGTCAAAGCCAAGGCGGGGAGTCAGGGGGAAAGGTGAAAATTTTCCTTTCGCCCATAAGGCATAAAGGTAAAAATGGGAGTGCATTTCCCATCCAACTAAAAGGAGCCATGTGTCCATGCAGAGCTTCAGGGTTGCGGGAATTTTTTAAGTTTTGCATTTTTTACGCAAAAGGATAAAATGTGAATTGCGGACCCACGGGCCCGAATTTTGTTCCAATCTGGCTACCACATGTCCCAATCCAAAAGGGGGAACCATTTTTCAAATTGTTTTCCTGCCCATTTGTATGGAATCGATTCAAACTTCAAAAGGGTATATCTTTCGACCTAAGGCTCGAAATATTGTAAATCTGACACTGTTGGAAAGATCTTGATCTCTCCTATGCCATGGGAGTCTGAAAATTTAATTTTTGGGAAGTTAGGTAGAAGTAAAATGGAGAAACATCTTCGATATTTCAATGTAGGATCATCTGTCTCAACAACCAGATCAAACTTGATCTATTTTCGTCGTTTCCTCTTCCTTCAAGGCACCGAACCAAGGATCAATGTAGTAAAGATGGATTCGGGGAAAAAATTTAGCAGACGCATTAACAGCGGTGGTTGAGCCTCGACCCACATTTTCCCGCTTCTCTCTCTCTCTCCCTTTCTTCTCTCAGGCTAAATCTATAAAGATGGATGCATGGTTCATTATAAAGAGTTGGATATTATTAGTTTTGCAGGCTCCCTTCTCCTTCTAGTAAAGGATTTGTGGGGTTTAGGCCTTCCATTAAAATTGTAACACATTTTTGCCTTTCGTCTA
Organism: Taxus chinensis; assembly: GCA_019776745.2. Lineage (NCBI taxonomy): Eukaryota > Viridiplantae > Streptophyta > Pinopsida > Cupressales > Taxaceae > Taxus > Taxus chinensis. Next base: position 145,450,032 of record CM034149.1, read on the forward strand.
TTCTGTAAAGAACTGTATCAATTTATAGAGCAATAAAATATGTTTGTGATCGATCTTATATCCTTCTTGTTTCTTTTGCCTCTATCTAGTCTCTCATTATAGATCTGGCTATCTGTGTTTGTTTATTGTATGCATTTTATTGGTTCGTGTCGAAGGAAAACTAAGTATTCATCATTCCTTTGGTGCATCACCTGGTAGTTTAGTTATTTCTTATTTCCTGTATTCTTTTATCCCTATCCCCTTGACAAGTTTAGACTAGGTATAAGAAATAGATCCTCTGCAAATCCTCATGTATGCACCTGAACAAAGGAATAAGGAACCAACCTTCAATCTGGAGAGCTTTCCCATTTTTGCAAGGTCCCACACCTTGGGGAAAGTTCAATGTTATGCAATCACACCAAATGAGCCTACCTTAGGAAAGCATATCTTTAGAAATCATTTGGGAGTGCTGTGATTCTACACTAACAACAACTTTACAAAATCTGGAATGGAATTAATCAAAATTTGAGTTTCAAAAATTCAAAATGAAACTACCAGCAACAAGTAAATTAACAAACTATTTTATTTAAGCATGTAAAACCACTCATGGGCATTCAAATGTGTAAAATCGCATAGATCTAATTAAAAGGTGGTTTTCCCCAAATAAGTAACTCAAAGAATGTATATATTAAATAGAAAAACCAAATTAGTGTTGGAATCTCTAGAATAAACAATTAGGGAGCCTTGAAATAGAAACCCAAGAAGAAACTAAACAATGAATAGAAGAATCGAGGAATATTTTCCCCTGTTTACAAACTAGGTTTAAGGAAATTCCTTCATGACTTCACTCCTTGCTTTCATGGCTTCCAATCCTTCAACCTGCAAAAAAAAATAGAACAAATGAATGAGTTAGAGAAAAAGAAAGAATAAAAACACCCCATAGGATCTTTGGGGTTCACTTGAAAAACCTAGATCTAAGGGTGCATATCCATTTAATCTAAGGGTTGAGGATCAACCCAACACATTTTAAGTTATGACACTTTATGAGGTTGGTTAATTTTCAAAGTATGGGTATTTGATTTGAATGGAGCCAAATAATGGTTACGGCAAGTTGCAACTTTAACCTTAGAATGTTAAGTAAATAAATGGCCTTGGTCCTTTAAGGATAAATTAATAATTATAAAAAAAAGGGGTAACTTATCTAATGAATCTCAAATTTTAATTAAGTGGAATTTAAAATGGGAGATAGAAAAATTCATGAGAGGCATTATTGTTAATTGTTGTGAGAAGTATGAATTAAACTAACTTAGGAAACATTGATCCTAGTAATATTTTAAGTAAGAGGAAGTATCAGAGACCCTACAAAGGGATTTATACCGAAGTGGACTTAATGTAAATTAATAATGTTAATTAATAATTTAATTTTTGCCAACCTTTCAAATGTGTGAAATTTTTAAACACAAAATAATTAAACCTAGTTGTTAGTACTTGATGCAACTCTTTTAAACAAAGAAACAAATAATCCATATTTTCTTAATTATGTTTTAAGCTTTGTCTTGGGTTTTGTGCATTAAAATTTGTTCACGGTACACACACACACACATGTATATGTATGTATATATGTATATGTTTGGATATATGTATATATGTATGCATGTATCTATATATATGTACATACTTACATACATACATATACGTATACGAATACATATACATATACGTATACATATAGATAGATATATATATGTATGTATGTATGTATGTATATACATACATACATACATACATACATACATACATACATATATAATAGTTCGGTTGCTTTAAATAATACACAGTGTCGTATGTAATTGTGGCAAAGAGTTTGAGAGATATAGGTCGTTGTTTTATATAGTGGGGTTTTATATTGTATGGGGGTAGGGCGCCACCCCCACCCCAACCATACTATTAATAGTATGGTTGGGGTGGGGGTGGCACCCCCCGCCCCTCCCCAACCCACTTAAAAAACTTAAAACACAGGTCGTGGCCCCCTTATGACCTTTCCTTAAACAATTGTCTTTTATTTTTTATTATTTACCAATATATAAACCTTGTATTATAAAGGTTGTCTGAATTTGTATTAAAATTTATTTTCTTTATTAAAAAATTAATTGTTAATATATATGTTATCCAATTTTTACCCTCAGGAGAAATTAAACAACCAAAACCTCATAGAGATAAAGTGAGGGGATTGCTTCATTCATAGGAACTTGCATTTTGGGCTCGAGCTGAGCGAGTTCAAATGGTGAGCTCAAAAGGCCCGAAGGACATCAAAGTCTGAATTTTGAATTTCAGAATTTGGACATTTGGGAGTTTAAAGTTGTTGGCAGGATCGAGTAATGAACAATGTCATGTGGTGAGAAATTGAATTCAGAAACCCAAAGTATGAAATTTGGACTTTGGGCTGTCGGGATTTTGGAGGTTTCATGTGCTTGGATAAATGAAAAATAGCCGAAACCCTGAAAATTTTGAACCCCCAATACTCAAATTCCCAAACCCCCAAAACCTGAAATTTTGAAACCCTTGAAAATGCAAAGGTCACAAACCTGAAGTCTAAATTTCAGACTTTGGTGTTTCGGCATTTCGGAACCTTGCACCCCAGTGTGTAAAAATCACAATTTAAAGTTTGAAACCTAAAGTCCAAATTTTGGAATTCAGGTTTTCATAGTTTTAGAAGCTTTGTTAGCTGAGTCTGATGACTAGTAACCCAAGTTCAGAAATCAAACGGCCTAAAGTTCCTAATTCAGAAATCGAAGGGCCCGAAGTTCTGAATCCTGAAAGTCTGAAATATTAAAATGAAGAAATACAGTCTGCCATTTTAGAGGAATGTTCCAGATTTCTTACCTACCAAAATGAGGAGGTATGGACTTTCTTTCTTCCCCAACAAGCAAGGTACAATGGAGTATTGGATTTGTAGGCTTTCCCATCACTCTTGCAAGGAAAATGATGGATTTTTTAGGAGATTGGAGTGCAATTTAAAAAAAATTCTCTCTCTCTCTCTCTCTCTCTCTCCTCAATTTTTCTTCCTCTATAAAATGTAAGGGGTTTGCATGGGGAAGGGTTGGTCATTTTTTCTTCTCCCATGCTTCGCATTCTTCTTGGGTCTTTAATCCTTCCCCTCAAGATCTATAATGGCTTCATGCCTCTTTTTGCTAGAACAATCTATTGTGTATATCCATATGGAGAATTAAGATTATGTTTGTGTTAATCTCTTTAACCTCTCATTGTTTATCATCTTCATGTTACCTTTCATTGAGCCTGCTTAATTTGTGCATTTACTTGGTTATTACATGATTTTCGGGTGTGTTGTGCTCATTCGGGAATGATGTATTAAATGCAATTTTATTTGTGGTGTAGGTCCACCCTTTCGAGGTTCATCTATTTCATTGTTTTGCAGGTTGGGGGAAGTGATCAACACTCCTTTCTTAGTGTATCACTGCTTGTAGTGTAAGTTTATTTCATGAAATCCTTCTTTCCTTGTCCCCTTAGAAGCATTAGATTGGGATTAGTCAGTATTTTTCCTACATTACCTAGGAGTAGTCAGTGGCAGGTAGGTTAGGAGTAGGAAACAACCTTCTCCGGAGAACTATCCCATTTTGTAATGCTCCACACTCAGGATAGCTCCATGTTAAACAATCACATCTAATTCCCCATCTCAAGCTGGGCTATTCGGGGGGTCTTGTGATTTCACCATATATATATATATATATATATATATAAGGAAAAATACTTATACGTTTTTACATATTTATTTATATGAGGAATAGTTAAATCGAATCACCTTTTATTCAACCCAATGTAAGTAGATAGGAATACTTCTTTGATTTAAATCTCTAAATAAAACTTTCTCGCTACAACTTTGTATAAATTTTGACTATAATTTCAACATTCCAATATACTAACTTTTACAATAAAATAAGAAATTGTTGATTTTCTTTTCTCAATAGAATGACATCAATTTCTAAGGATAACAAGCATAACTTCAATAAAAAAAATATTTTTCTTTACAAAAACCTATCTACAAGAAGTAAGCATAAGCAAATTGATACATTTCGGATTTGTAGGAAATACATAACCAAAAAATACAAATTTCAAGAGTCTTTCTCCAATCAGTTCCAATACATAACTTGATGATAAAATTTACAAGAATCTCTTTTAAAATGAAATATTATACAAGCCTTCCATTTGAATGGAAACAACATGGCCAAATTTTACAAAAATAATTATCTCTTTATTTGATCTTCATCAACAAGACACTCTCCAAGGTGACAACTTCAGCTCCTTCATTTCTTCAATATCCAAGCACAACAAAAATAGAAAGGGGAATAGGCAACGCTCTTCACCCCACCTATAATCCAATTAGAAGGAGAAATAATTTTCCTCATTGGCCTCCAAGCCCCAACAATGAAGTAATAAGAGGTGTAAAGCAACCATGAAATTATTTATAAGGCTTCAACAACCACCATTCATACCAAATTTTCAACACAACAAACAAAATACAATAATGGTAACAAGCATACAAATTTCCCAAGCACAAAGGCTTACGATCCAAGTTAAGCTAGAGAAGAAACATAGGGAATCACATATGTCTCCCAATGGATTAAGTGCCCACCTTAAAGCCTCAAAATACACAAATCACATACCTATAAGACTCTTATGCCTCTGTCAAAACTCTTATGTCTGCCTTAATCTATTATGTGTCCCTCAAAACTCTTATGCCTACCTCAATGTCTTATGCCTTCCTCAAATAAGTAATAATTTAACTTATATAAAAAGGTGGGACAACCGATCAAAAAATCCCTCCAAATACATCAACATAAACTCTTATCCCCCTCAGTAGATCCCCATTTTTATTTCTCCTACACAAACTTAACACCACACTATCCCCAAATCCAAAACACACAACAATCTTTTATTTACAACCATTTTCTCAACAAATAGAAATACGAATGCATGGGTGAAGTCCCTACCTTGTCATTTCAAGAGTATCCAATCCACAAGCACATTCTCTAAGCTTTTTCCTGTCCAAAAAAAGCACAACAATCTCCCAAGATTCAACAAGAGCTCCAAAACCAAGCTCCTCCAAAAATGAAAGAGTGAAAACTAAAATATCTAACTCTAAAACCATTAAATAAACTCGTATAAATAGAAAAAAAGAAGTGTATGGTGAGGTGGCTCCATGTAGGATACCACATCACTTCTCCTCAACTCCACATCATCTGGTCAAACACCAAGGCTGAAGCTCACAAACTGTTGGGTGAGAATATGACAAGTTATCCTTCCCCACATAAAACCATTAACCATGCATCTAAGGACAAAAATTAAATGATTTGTAATAAAGTGTAATTAATTTCACATTTTTACCTTCAAAATCACATAATGGGGCCTAATTTTGACCCCTTACCCAATAGGTATAGTTGTTCGGTGAATTTAAGAGGTGTGGGACAAGCTTAACTTGTCCCATGAGCCTCCAAAAATAGTTTTTAAGACAAAATCAGAGTTTGACATGCAAGGTTCATTACACAACACCAAAACCAATAAAATATTTTTCAAATCCATAGTAAAATAAAGGACAATCTACCAAAACTAAATGCCCTTTGTCACATCCCAAATTACTTTAATTAACATGATTAATCAAATGAAATAAGAGCACCTTAATTAACAATAATGAAGTGAAATACTCGACAATAATAAGGCACATACTCCACAAAATAATAACTAAATGAAAAGGAAAAATAAAAATTTTACCCATTGTCACATTTGAGGTCACCCCTCAATGGGGACCTCCTAACAAAATATCAACAACAAACAACATACAAAAACACAACTTGCTAAGGTGACCTGTTGCCAATACTCATAATTCTTTCATTGTTTGTCTCCTATCCCCTTTTGTTTGTTGTGTTACAATTTCTAGCAAAATCAAAACAATACCACTTCGGCCTTGTGGCCATATCAATGACATCAAAGTAATAAAATTCAGATATTCAAATCCATTCACATCATCAATTAACACACTAAATCATCACTAAAATCAAGTAAGTTCACTAATTGTTTACACTTTCAAGATATTTCAATTCTTTCATTTCATTGACACAATGGGGTTACAAGACTAGCTAGATCATCTAAAAAATGTATGTATCAAAATTCAATGTGTCAGTATATATATAAGGTAGTAACTCTAGATCATCATCAATAATGAAATAACAATCCATGCATATAATTCACACTATGAGTCACCACACATCCGAATTAAAATATCTATAATGTCTATCGAAATACTAAACAAGTATAATAATGTCATTCTATCAATGTCTACTGATCAAATATGATACAAAATTCTAAGTATGTAGTCCATTGTAAGCATAATCATAGTAATATAATGTCGAAGAGGAGTGTGCACTACATTACCCTTGAAAGAGAACACTAAAAACTTGACTACAACACCCATGTCATTGATTTCATGAATTACACAGACAATATTTGCAATGTCTTGGATGTGGTCAATAGGGTTTGTATGGTTTTCTCCCATGAAATAGGAAATGTTTTTTAATGTTGGAAAAGAGATTTGATTCTCTACGATGAGGGAAAGTGGACTACTGCCGAAAAAGTTGACAAAAGGGTTTTGTGGCGCTTGATGAGATCTTATGATAGGTCTGAGCACCCTAGTTGATTGAATGAAGGGTCTACCCGGTGGAGGTGTAGATAATGTCTTGTTCGGTGGAGATGGTGATCTTTATGGTCTCCTTTCTCTCTTTCCTCCATCAGGAGATAACTGCAGATATACAAATATTCCTTCCTCTCTTGATTCAGACCTAGTTCGATAGTTATGGTACATCGATCTACTTGGTCTTTGGGACTATGACCGAGACCTTCATTGACACCAAAAGAATTTACTGTCAATAATGCAAGAGTTAGCTTTACATTTTGTAGACAACATATGTTCCTAACCACCAATAGTTAATGCCACCCATAGATCCTAATTTCATGTAGAAATTCTATGTAAAAGTCACCATATCTCATATATTATAGAAATAGGCCATTGTGAACTTGTAGGGTATCAAGACCCTCTATAAATAATTATCTAAATAACAACCACAATTGTTAAATCATATGTCATCAAATGTATTGGAAATACATTAGACTCTTTGCTCAATAGATATAAAAAGCCATTTATTGCTCCCTACTCCAATAAAAATTTCTTCTTTCCGGAAACATGCTAAAGAAATACATAGTTTTCTTAGACTCCTAATTAACAAAGTAAAGCATTTGAATAATTTGATGTTTGGTCAATGATGCCTAGTGGTGGTATTGATATTCTTTATTTTTTCTGTTAACCCATCCGCGTAACCATTGAACCCTTAGATTCCATTGCTAGTTAAATCAGAAGCTAAAATGATTTAATCAATGATATATTGAACAAACAAACATGCTGTCTTTCAAGAACTCGAGAAGTATCCAGTGATTATATATCTCATTGGGAGCGTACAGAAGTTTACTATAATAATCGCTTCAGTTTGCCTCAGAAAAAGCAAATCCCCTTCAATAATTTTGAGATGTGTATTTTATTTAATGGGAGAAGTCGATTCCGCTTTACGGAAAGTTGGGGTTGCCCGTATCACCATCGACCGGGCATCCCAATTCACCACAAAATACAAATCCACCTCATCATCATCTGGAGTATATTAGGGTTTAACGCCGAACATTCGTTCACAGTCGAAGTTTGTTAATAATCCACCAAACCAGTCGCCATCCCGCCATGTTTATGGTCATGCATAATTTGTTTTATGAAAGCAGTAATCTGGGGCATTAAATATCATCAACATTATCATATTCCAAGCCATAAATAATGGATTAGAGGTCCGCCACCAAACCATGCGGTACTACCACTCCATTAACATAAAGCAATAACGCTTTACCAACAACGGTGTTGCAATACCGTTCATGTTACACCATGTTGTGAGAAAGGGCGAGTTTTCATTTGTCTTATTTTTCAGTCGAGAGTACAATACATGAACAAGTTTGACATGACAACAAACAAAAATATATAAGGGAGAGGAGCCAGTAGTTGTGTACCCAACTTGAGGGGTGTACAACACACATTTAACTATATCAAATTTTCAAAAAAAAAAAACCCTTTAAAAGATTTTTTTTTTCTTAATCTAAATTTTTTTTTTCGAGCATTTTTATTTTATAGAAAGTGGTTTTTAGATGGATTTAAATCAAGTAGTTTTTCATACAAAGGAAAAAAGGGTGGACCATTAGTAGAGCATTATGTCATGCATTTTTTTCCACTTATGTGGCATCATGTGATTGGGTGATTTTTTTATGTGATTTGATGTGACACATTTTATTAGCTATTTTTTTTCAAATGTTGAATAAAAATGTACATGTACTAGTCACTCACTTCACAAATACCCTCACCATCACTGGTCCCTGCTCCACTATTGGCTCCTCTCCCTTATATAAATATAAAGGGATGAATGAATAAGTGGAAGTTTGAAATGAATGTCAGAGGAGCGTATTGGTGCAAGTTGAATGAAGGATGTTAGTGGAGGAGTAAATAACGTTGGTGGAGACGTGTGGAAAGCATTATGTCAGTGCATGACCGCCCTATCAAACCTGTCACTTTCCTTGGATAATAATACAAACACTTAATGCGGTTCAGAAGTAGTAAATAAGATGAAACACAAGCTCACATTGTAAATTTAGCAATTTTAGATAGTTCAAGCGAGGGTAGTATTGACCAAATGAAAGAGTCAGACAATTTCTCATGGATGGTTACGAAAATGTATAGGAGACATGCCTTCCTCAAAGAGACAGTCACATTGTTTCACCTATGCAAAAAACAGGTCTCCAATCGGATCATTTTACCTTTGCCAGCATCCTCCCAACCTGTGTCAAAACATGAGCTCTATAACAAGGTACAGGTAGACATCCACCAAAGCATACAATAGAGGAATTTTTTCCAGGTGTTGTAGTTGCAGGTGCTCCAGTAGATATGTATGCAAGCATGGAAGTATGCACTTGGAATGTGAACAGTTTGACTAAATGCCTAAAATAAATATGGCCTCGTGGAATGTAATGTCTGCAGTATGTAGTGCCCACATTTACACACACAATTACAACCGTAAAATACCAGGATAATTTATTTTTTTGACTTACATTGCTCACTACACACAACACAACAAGGGCTCCAAGACATAAACTTGACTTGCATACGACAATTAGATAAGTCATCGACTCACATAGACAAATAGGCATGTCGATGCCACACTTTTCCCAATGAACGAATACTAGCAATGCCCCAACCACAAAAAGGAAGACTCAAGGATAGGCAAACCCACAACTCATCTTTTCTTTAATTGTATTTTAGTTACGATTAACACTCCAAGAACATTATTGTGCAAGGATAGCTTCCTCCTTTTTTCCAACTACAAAAACTTTAAATTCATCCCACATATAATTTACAGTTCGACCATTTTAAGTTAGCTTCTTATATTTTCCATAACTTGCATACTTATTTGGCATAATTTCAAATGCATATAAAGTACTTAATTATCTTGTCCTTATGTTAAGAATATTCTTCTCGAACATAAATTCAATGTCTACCTTTTTTTTACTCTTACAGCTCAAGTGAATGAGACTTGGTGTCCATATAACGATATTGGGATTTAACAGAAATTTAAATACAAGATAGTTTTTTACCACAAAACATTCCTCGATCACGGGTTAGTTATTCCCCTACCATAGTTATTCTAATTCAATGACTTGTGAAATACCATTTTGATTTATATATGTATTTTGTTTTCTCGAAGGTTGATCACACCAAGGCAATTCATATTCCTAGAAACAAAAGAAATATTTAATTGAGATATAAGGTCTCTGAGAGCGACATTATTCCGAACCTCAATCAAGTTTTTACTCTTATATACTTTATTTTCTACGTCACATTAGGATCTTATTATTAGCATTGTCTTGTAAAAGGAGCTATGAAGTGTTTGTCTAACCTCTTGAAGACTTAAAAGATTAGAAAAGTTGTAGCTACACACGAACCCAAGTTAACATCCAAATCAACTGAGTTTTAGATTAATTCCAACTTCACCTAAGGGTCTACCCCTCAACTATATATGTGTTTTAAGCAAGAGGACATATTTATGCTAAACCACCTTCAGAAAGGACCAAGGTGTTACGTTGAAAGAAACCAGGGTAACACATTAAGGTGAGCGGAGCTAAGGAGCTCATTAACAAAAGTTTAAGGCCTAGATAGCTAAGTTACCTCCTCCATCTATGTCGTCTGGATCCAACAAGGATTTCATTCGATGGAGAATTTTAATTTTAAATCTATCTTTGGCAGACAAGGTAGTCCACTAGGGTACGAAGGAGGAGTTAGCTCTACATACTCTAAGTGAAGTTTGACTGTGTCGCTCCTATCAGACAGGTTTAAGATAATATTACTAAACATACTGACTAAGACGATAAGCCCATTCTTGGGTTCTTGTTTACTCAAACTAAGATATTTCTATTGAGTGCATGGTTTAAGTTCACTCTACGGTTTTCAATGTCTTCTACGATAAAGAGTATCACACATGAAAACAAGTTGTGCTGCGATATTGAACAAGGGTAGAGTGTTTTGATTAAATCTCTTTATTACATTTACAAAGTATGAATGCACAAGATGACTCGCTAATCATTTATCGGACACTAAATATGCACTACAAGATATTACTGCAAATTCATTTACTATATACAAATATTAAACCTTTTTACCATGTATACTATGAATCAAATTGAACCTATGATTAAATGCACATTTCCTAGATGTCCTTGAAACTAGCATCTCGTACATATCAACAAATTATCAAATATAACAGTCTGTAACATGAGACAACATTATACATTTATTCATTTAACAAGGAACTATATAAATTACAAAGATAAATAAATGAATTACACATCACCTTTTCGTCATCATTCTTTCATCCTGCAAAACCACATGAGCATGATATTAGCAATAAATCGCTGGCATGGCATCCACCCTAATCTAACATAATTATCATTTTTCGGTTTCCCATTTACATATGATAATAATTACAATTTGCAATCAAAGTAAAAGGTTTAGAGACATGTATTCATTACATTTCATTTTACTTCTTTTGTAATCCAGGAGAGATAGAGAAGGGAAGAGAGAGAAAACACTATTTGTCAAAAGTTCTATATCACACAACAAGTTACACTATAGAGTTTTAAACAGTTATTTGCATGTTAAAAGTTTCTAGGGTGGTTTGGCAACCCGACGAGGGTCTTGCAGTTTTCTACTATTACATTTTCTTACTAGCTACAAAAACATTCAAAATGGGCTTGGAGGCTAAGAAAATACTTCCAAAAGTTGTCTTTCGATGAGAGCACACACCACGATTAAATTTCTACATGTCCCTAGATATACCAAGAGTTCATAACAACTAACATAATTGGAAAAAAGTGAATGGTTTAGGTTTGGAAGCTAGTTTTCCGGGGCCACTGGTTGTAGTTGGCCTAGTGCAAATTGAGCAAAAGTTAGCTCGAGGGCTCAGAAAACCACATCCAAAATTGACGTTCGATTGGTGAGCACGCAATGAGAAACTTCCTACAAGCTCCCCCATATAAGGAGAATTCATTAGAGTCGACGAGAATGAGAACTAGAGAACCATTTTCAGACGGCAACAAGTTGAAATTGGTCTAGTTTGACCTCGTCAAATTGTGACCAAAGGCCTACAAAATAGTTTTGCGAAACTATCCAGAAAAGTGTTTTTCCCTAAACTAAATGTTCCATGCAATTTTCTAGTAAGAACTCTAGAGGTTTGCGAGAATGGATAATAATTTCTCTATCTAGGTTTCAAATGACGGTTCAAAACGAAAGCCAACTTTCTAGATTTAACAACTTTCTACTGCTAAAAACTAGTGTAATAGGGCTCCTATAAGAGTGCCAAAAAGATCACACATGTTCATTTAGGGTCAATCCAGAGGTCAAGGTGACTCCTCACATAACAAGGTACACGAATGAAGCTTAACATCTCGTTGTCAAAGTTACGAAGGGTACTTAATGAGTCTCTAAAAAATGCAAAAATCAACTATTTAAACCGGGAGATGATCAACGTTATTACTGGGAAGTCAATTTCTTCTGGTCGATAAAATAATGTTATAGTGATCCAGTTGGGTAGGAAGTTTTCTACCTTACCTCAAAATGAGGTGTAATTTCATGTTTTAATGCACACGAGTTATTTCGACTTCGTGAGTTACGACACGTCATTTCATTATTTTACAACGAGTTGATATAAACATTTAACTATATTAAAAATCTTAATATTTTAAAATTCTATTAAGTTGCAAACAAGAACTAAAACACGAGAATTATGAGAGGTAAGGGGAGATGAACCATGCCTGGGAGAAACGAAGTTGGTCAAACCCACAAGATTCAGTTCAGCATCTCGCTTAAGCATTTTGTCGAACAGGTTACGTGCATTGATCTAACCTCCACAACATCACATAAACTTCCCAATCACTTGAAGTTTTCCAACAGAATATGTTGCCCATTATGTTCTGACAATTTTCTAGGGCCTGCACAAGGCTCCATTCTTACACATGGGCTGAGAGAATGTTGGAAACGGATAGGAGGCTCTACACCTACGAGTGTAGTTGCTTTAAAGTTTCTAAAGCCTTTTGAATAGATCCATTATGTGCATATCTTGAAATCATGGCATTCCATGAGACAACATTTCTTTGAGGCATCCTATCAAACAATTCACATGCCTTTTTAACAAATCCATTTTTTTCATATCCAGCAATCATGGCACTCCATGAGACCAAATTTCTTTGAGGCATTCTATCAAATAGTTCATGCGCCTTCTCAACAAATCCATTTTTTGCATATCCTTCTATCATTTTCATCCAGGAGAACACATTTTTTTTGGGTATTCTGTCAAACAATACACGTGTTGTCTATTCTTCTACATTTTGCATACATGTCTACCAGGGCAGTTGCAACTACAACATCTGACAAAATTCCTCTCCATTATGCTTTGATGGATATCATACCCTAATTCAAAGCTTCCATTTTGGCACAGGCTGGACGTACGCTGGCAAATGTAAACTGATCAGGTTGGAGACCTATTTGTTGCATAGCTAAAATAGTCTGACTGACTTATGAGGGACCCATGTCTTTCTATGCACAACATCAACCTTACTCTATGAGAAGATGTCACGTTCTTTCATTTGGTCAAACAATGTAGCGGCTTTCTGTCGACACTAAAATTTTCCTCCGTAATTTCTATTTCATTAATGTATGTATTAGGAATAGGATGTTGTTAAAAGTGTAATTAGTAGTAGCGTCTGATAGAAGATAATGGCGCCATCAGTACGGTGACGGCAATAATGTAGAGTACGGTAACAGTCAAAGTACAATAGGAATGTTGTAAAAAGTAAATATTTGTCGTAAGTGGTCCGGTAATGTTAAAATGTCAAAGTTGGGATAAGTAGAGGAAGTAGGGTCTACATGATTAGGAATTAGAAATATTATATTGGTAATAAGGACAAGGAGTGAGGTCATAAATATTTTGTGTATTTTATTTGTAAAAAGTCTAAAAATGTGGAACCCATGTGAAATGATAAGATTTATCTTATCTTAAAAGATAAGCTTACATGTAAAGATAAGAGTTAAGGTATGGAATATGATTTGTCAGAGTGGATTTCTTATCCTATCTTAGAAATAAGATGGATAAGCCTGGAAGTTCTATAAATAAAGAGGCCACCCCTCTCATTTAGCATAGAAGGAAGTAGTGAGAAATATTGTAGGAAGTGTGCAAAGGAAGCCATCAGTTTAAAGGTGTGTTGAAGAAGCGATTAAGAGGTGTAATTGAAAAGTTTCTCCCATAGTCTTGGTGAAAGGCAAGTGAAGTCAATAACACTTGAAGTACCTCATGGGTGAGATTGTAACAATTTCATGTTAATATTATAATTTACTCTAATATTTCAGATTTATCATCATTCCTTCTTATCATAGTCTATGGTATTCTTGTGTTATGTTTGTTGTTGTGTTTCCAGATTACATCCACCAAACTAAAGGCTATGCATTAGTAAATAATCATAGCACAAGGAGCTCCCGGTGAATAATTATCATAGTGCTGGATTGGTGATGACATTTTGGTTCCGTTGCCGGGACCATTCCTCGTTGGTGGATTTTCTAGAGAGATATTCCCACTTAGTCAAAAATCAATTGGAGGGTAACCTTATTTTTACTGTGCATAGTATTTACCATGGTAAATTCATTTTTACCGTGAATAGTAGTTACCATGGTAAATTCATTTTTGCTGTGAATAGTATTTATCACATTAAAGTCACTTTTTACCATGAATAATATTTACCACAGTAGCTTCACTTTTTACTGTGAATAGTGTTTACCACAGTAAAGTCAGTTTTTACCGCAGTAAGTCAAGTTTTACCATAGTTACCGTGGTCATTTCTATTTTACTGTAGAAAGGTGTAAAGTTACTTTCTATTACAGTGATTCCAATTATTTGTGCACATAAGTCTTGTTGATTGTACTTTTGGGTTGGTATTTTACGGTGGTTACTTTTGAAAATGGGGAAGATTCCTATTTTTTCAGCTCAATCTAATGAAGATGCTTCCTCTTTCATTCAAGAGTTTAAACAATCTTGTATTTGTAATGGCCTTATAAGAAGGGAACAATGGACTAAATTTTTTCCTACCTTTTTGGATGGTTCAGCCCTTAGGTGGTTTGAAACACTAGGTGATAATGTGAAAAACTCATGGGGTTTATTAACTAAAAGTTTTCTTGAAGAATTTGGTGAACAACAGAAATATGCAGATCTCATGATCGAGATCACAAAGCTATCCCAAGAAGAGAAGGAGAAGATAAGGGATTATCATGCTCGTGTTCTAGAGCTAAGGAGGAAGCTCGATGCCCAGATCTGGAAGGAAGGATTAGCGGATGAGTTGATGAACGGCGTGGGTAATCTCCTATGTAAGAACTTCATTCTTGGGATGAAACCAGAGATACGACAACGAGTGAAGTATGACCGCCCAGCTACCATTGAACAAGCAAAGGATATTGCAAGAAGGTAAGAAGAAAGCATGGAAGAGAAGCCCAAAGAAATTGTTGCTAAAGTAGATCTTACACCATCACTTTTGGTCCAGAATCCACAACCACTCCCGGTGAGTTCGTTGTTCCTCCCTTTTTCCCACAAATATTTCTCCTAGTACATCTACTGAGTATGAAGATCTGCTCAAAAAAGATGGGTCAGTTAACTATTAATCTTCTTCAAGGAAAAGAATTTAGTTATTAGGGAGGAGATAGAGGTCCAAAAAGAAATATTTCTGAAGTTGTATGTTATGGTTGTTATAAAAAGGGTCATTATAAGTATAATTGTCTAGATAGAGCTTCTACATCTGGTAAAGGAGATAATGATAAAGGAAAAGCACCTGTGAATTCTTTTGATGTAGTAGATAAGAGTAGAAATAATGAAGTAGATGTGTTTGTAACAAAACAAAAAAAAAAAAGATAATCAAGATGGAAATGATCCTAAGAAGATGAAAGGAGAAACTAGTAAGAAACATAGGAGAAAAAAGTTAGGTGTGCAAGATTTTCTGATTTCACAGGGGCAAGGACCATACTCCATCTTGAAAGATCTGTCCAAAAGGCCTGCAAATATTACATATGGTCAACTCTTGGCTATGTCTTCTGAGAAGAGGCAGAAGCTGCGAAGTGGACTCAATGCTCGACGAAGGAAGGAGGTTGAGGTCCCTGTTTTGGAGGTAGAGGTGGTTCCCTATGCTCCACAAGCTGAGGTATTATGTAATGGTATTTCAATTCATGATGTCTTAGTTGATGGAGGTGCTGCAGTTAATGTAATGACCGAGTCTATAATGAATATGTTGGGTTTAAAAATTGATCGCACCTTCAACACTTATGTTAAGGTCATTAAATAAGGGAAAAACTAAACCAGAAGGTGTAGTTTCAAATGTGGCAATATCTGTTATGGGTGTTGTATGTGTGGTAGACTTTCAGGTGATAAAAAAAGGTACTATTGCGTACCCAATGTTTCTGGGAAGACCATGGCTAAGGAGAGTTCATGCAAGAAACTACTGGAATGAAGGCTTCATGACACTTGGACGTGGTAGAGAGAGGATGAAGATAAACGTGATCCCTCGACATCATAAGGTAGAACCTATGGATTCAAGTGATGAAACTGATGATTGGACATCCTCTGATTACTCTAGTACCAGTGAAGTGGACACTGAAGATGAAGAAAGTGAGGTTGATGTTTCAGTCATGGATATCCTTCTAGTCACACCGACTCGTAACCCCATAAAATTATATGAAGAAAAAGTTGATGATCATCTCCAACAAATAAAGATTGGTGATGTTGTGATGGAGAGTGAGAAGGAATCCTACCTCCAGCTCTTTCGAAGGTATATACACATATTCAATTTTGATTACAAGGAACTCCATCAAGTAAGTTGGGTAGAACATTCTATTGAGCTGGTAGATGGTGCTAAGCCTATAAAGCAAATGCCATATAGAATGAATCCTAATTTTTCCAAGACTGTAAAAGAAGAAATAGATAATTTGCTTGATGCAGGATTCATATTTGCTATGGAGAATTCATAATGGGTTTCTCCTATTGTGATCTCAATAAAAAAGAATGGGAAGCTACGCATTTGTGTTGATTACAGGAAGCTCAATAAGGCAACAAAGAAGGATCATTACCCTCTTCCATTTTCAGATCAGATCTTGGACGAAGTAGCTAGCCAGGAGTGCTATAGTTTTGCTGATGGATATAGCGGCTACAACCAAGTTTGTATAGTAGAGAAAGATCAGCTGAAGACCACGTTCACCACTCCTTGGGGAACGTTTGCTTATAGAGTTATGTTTTTTGGGTTGTGTAATGCTCCGGCAAAATTCCAGCATTTGATGAATAGGGTGTTCGAACCCTACATTGGGACCTTCATCAGAGTATTTCTGGATGATTTTTGCTTCTATGGGAGCAAGTTGGACCACCTGCACCAAATGGAGACAGCATTTCAAAGGTTAGATGAAGCACAAGCCTCACTAAACCCTATAAAGTGTGTCTTTGGATGTTCTAAAGGTGTCTTGTTAGGGCATGTTGTATCCAGAGATGGTATTGGTACTGATCCTGATAAAGTTTCAAAAATAAAAGCGTTACCATTTCCTATGAATAGAAGTAAGTTGAGATCATTTTTAGGCTATGTGGGATACTATAGAAGGTTCATCAATAATTTTTCAAAGATTACACAACCACTAACCTAGTTCTTGAAGAAGGATGTTACTTATGAACCAGGAAATAAGGTGCATGAAGCTCTTGGACAACTGAAGGAAGCCCTGGTGTCTTCACCTGTTTTAAAGAATCCAGATTGGAGCAAGTCATTCATTGTTTACACTGATGCCTTAGATGCAGCACTAGGAAATACTTTCAGCCAAAAGGATGAAAATGGGAATGAACATCCAATTTACTTTGGGAGCAGACAAATGAGCAGTGCTGAGGTAAATTATACTGTAACTGAAAAAGAGGCTCTGGCTATCATTTTTTTTGTAAAGAAGTTTAGGAATTACTTGCTAGGGAAAAAATTTCTAGTTGTAACAGATCATCAGGCTCTAAAATATATTGTAAATAAGCCTAACCCATCAGGGAGGATAGCAAGATGGATAATTTTTCTACAAGAATTTGAATTTGATATTATAGATAGGCCAGGAAAGAAGCATGTCAATGCAGATGCACTCTCTCGAGCCTATGATGGTTTAGGATCATCTTGTGATGATGATGATTTCCCCGATGTAGCATTGTTATCCCTTGACACAATCCCTAGTGAATAAATAGATATTTGGAATTATCTGAATGAATTCAAGTTTCCTGATGGTTCTAATGTAAAGACTAAGAGAAAGATTACTCAAGCCAGCCATCCATATTCTATTCTGCATGGAGTATTATTTCGAATAGGACCTGATGGACAGTACAAGGGGGCAGTTGGACGTGATCAAGGGAAGGAACCGCTAGAAGAATTCCACAATGGTACATATGGAGGGAACTTCTTTGGACAACTTACAGCAAGAAGGATCTTGGATGCAGGTTATCACTGGCCCACTCTTTTTAAAGATTGTTATAATTATTGTAAGACATGTGATATTTGTCAAACACATGGTAACCGTAAGACTTCATCAGCTCCATTATGTCCTATTCTTCCACTTGGTCCCTTTGAAAAGTGGGGAATAGACATTGTAGGTCCACTTCAAACTACCTCACGTAAAAATAAGTATATTGTAGTTGCCACAGATTATTTAACCAAGTGGGTTGAAGCTAGGCCATTGAAAAAGAAAATGAAGCAGAAGGAATACTTTGATCAAAAGAGCCGGTGGTCTCCATTTCATGTGAATGACTTGGTTCTAGTATATGATTCCAGATACAAAAAAAGAAGACAGAGAAAATTTCTTTCAAAATGGATGGGGCCCTACAAAATAGTAGCTGTGCATGAAAATGGTATGTACCGACTGGAGGAATTGGATGGCACTCCCATTACGAAATGGGTCAACCACAACAAGTTGAAGATTTTCCAAGCACCAGAATAGTCTACTCCGAGGACGGAGTAGAAGCTAGGAAGGAGGAAGATGTCGACACTAAAATTTTCCTCCGTAATTTCTATTTCATTAATGTATGTATTAAGAATAGGATGTTGTTAAGTTTAATTAGTAGTAGCGTCTGATAGAAGATAATGGCGACATCAGTATGGTGCCGCCAATAATGTAGAGTACGGTAACAGTCAAAGTACAATAGAAATGTTGTAAAAAGTAAATATTTTTCGTAAGTGGTCCGGTAATGTTAAAATGTCAAAGTTGGGATAAGTAGAGAAGTAGGGTCTACATGATTAGGAATTAGAAATATTATATTGGTAATAAGGACAAGGAGTGAGGTCATAAATATTTTGTGTATTTTTATTTGTAAAAAGTCTTAAAAATGTGGAACCCATGTGAAATGATAAGGTTTATCTTATCTTAAAAGATAAGCTTACATGTACAGATAAGAGTTAAGGTATGGAATATGATTCGTCAGAGTGGATTTCTTATCCTATCTTAGAGATAAGATGAATAAGCCTAGAAGTTCTATAAATAAAGAGGCCACCCCCCTCATTTAGCATAGAAGGAAGTAGTGAGAAATATCGTAGGAAGTGTGCAAAGGAAGCCATCAGTTTAAAGGTGTGTTGAAGAAGCCATTAAGAGGTGTAATTGTAAAGTTTCTCCCATAGTCTTGGTGAAAGGAAAGTGAAGTCAATAACACTTGAAGTACCTCATGGGTGAGATTGTAACAATTTCATGTTAATATTATAATTTACTCTGATATTTCAGATTTATCATCATTCCTTCTTATCATAGTCTATGGTATTATTGTGTTATGTTTGTTGTTGTGTTTCCAGATTACATCCACCAAACTAAAGGCTGTGCATTAGTAAATAATCACAGCACGAGGAGTTCCCGGTGAAGAATTATCATATTTCCGGATTGGTGATGACCGTCCACCCAAGGCATTTATAACTACAACATCTGACAAAAATCCCTCTATTTTCTAAGCTTTGATGGATGTCCATGCAGGTCTGGGGGGCTCTTTTTGTTTTACACAGGCTTGGAGGATGCTGGCACAGGTTGCAGCAACCATGGCACTCCAAATAAAACATATGACAAAAAAGAACTTTTCAATATGTTGTGACGAGTATCCACGCCATGTTCTAAGCTTTTGTTTTGGCCAAAGTGGGGAGTATGCTGGAAAAATTGACTTATTAGATTTGATACCTATTTATTGCATCTGGTGAAACAATCCCCCAATACTCCAAGAGGACGTGTTTCCATAACCTCCCCCCACACGCCTACCTAGCAACACTAATACAACAACAAATAGACAAAAGAAATACTTTTTTTTTCTCTCTGCTATGATAAACACGTAGGCAGGGAAGGTGTAACAAGGGTTATATTACACATAGCACAGGCTTAAAAGAAGAAGAAGAAGCTAAAGTTCTATGGCTAGATGCCACACAAGCCTAAAATGCCTCCCAAATCTTACGTGTTTTCTTATTTTTCTTCTTAAAACAAACAAAACAGAGGCAAGAAAATACTTTCTTCTTCTGTAAAAAAAATAATCAACCAACCGTAGGAAGCAGTTCTCTTAGAGACAATTCATTCCTGCTTCAAAATACATATACAGATTCAGATCCGTCAATTAGTTTGTATAAAGTTAAATGAGAAGAAATTTGGGTTTCTTATTATCCTTAGAGTGCAATGTTGAATTGACCCACGATGGGACTGATCTTTGGACGGCTATTGGTGAGAACCTCGTTTAGCACAGTTTTCCCTGTAGCATTCTATTTGTTGAATTATGAGAGTACATAAATATGCTCTTGCTGCAACTATCAAATCACTGCTAAACTCCAAACATCAACTTGGGTTCCTCATGAGTAATGTCTCTAGACCTTAAATAAAGTGCTTGTATTATTATGCCAAGAAATTGAGAGGACGCAGACCCTTCCACCTACAACTCCTGACAAAGGCATCTCATTGTCTTAAATTGAGGGGGCATTACACAGTATATGCACAAAATGGGTTTGTTGAAAAGGTTTTTTGAAACTTTGAAGCAAATGTAATTGACAGGGGGAAAAGCCAAGCTCACAACCATTTCCAGCAACCTCCCTACCTAAACCATTAATAAGAGCTTGAACAGGGTATAAACGTCCACCACAAGAAAAGGTGAGTTGATGTTTTACAATCTATTCATTGCATTTTGTGAAACACTTGATCCAAATGCAGTTACAAGTCTTTAAAAAATCGGGTCTGTAGAAAACTACATCTCTATGTGATTTGCAGATACCCTAACAATAGATCAATCCTGCTAGATGTAACATGAGGTAAAAGAAGAGCTCAATGTTTGATACATTACAAAATGTTTAGTATACTTGATTTTTTGTGGGTTTAAAGAGACTACATATGCAGAGGACTTGCAAATATTCTAGGAGTAGACAAAGGAAATTTTGTGCACATTAGTGATCCAGAGGTCAATACGGAGGAAAAATATTCCCTAAACTTCCCTGGATCGGCACAATCCAGAAAATGTCTCTGAGAGTTTTCCATCAACTATTTGAACATCAAAAATGGAGTCTGCATGTGCAAATGGTGTCTGGTCAACATTAGTCAACAAAAAAAAATGATTTTGAAATCATCTAAAGTCAGCACCATTTCATAGAGCTCACCAAGACCTTTCCGGTGCATTTCAAATGGACCAAAGCCAAGTCTGTATGCGGAAGATATGAGCAGTCAAAGTCCTTGTCAAACTCGACAAAAGAGATGATGTAGCATTAATGTGGAGTGACATGTGGCACTACTGCTTATGGACACGTGGATCTGTTGTTTCTAGAAACTTGGCAGATTTGAATTAGGCACATGGAATGAAAAGTGGGTTAATGTTTTACCCACTTAAAAATATTTTAATATATATATATATTATATATATATATATATATATATATAAGAAAGTCCACGTTAAAAAAATTTTTGTTGGATAAAGCCTATTAAAAAGGTTTGCATATAATGGTGGATAAAGCCCCACATAAATCTTCTTCATCCATGTGAAAATTGGATATTATTATGGGGTTGATTTTTTCAAATATGGCGTAAGCTTATTTAAAAGCTTAAAAAAGACAATTAATACCTATTAACCCACTCAAAGCCTTATTAAGGCTAAAATTTGTTTATCCCTATACAGAATTATAAAACAAAAGGATAAATGATTTATCCTTATATTTTGGATGCTCAAAGGATATAAAAGAGTAGGTGATCACGCTTGTAATCTTGCTAATCTCTAGGACAGTTTGGTATCAAATCCGGTTAATTTGACAGTGTGATTGTTTCAAGTTGGTGCAGTTGGTTCAGTTTGTTTGAACAAGGTAGAGGTAAACCATGGGAAAGATGTCCAAATAGGTGACGCATGAGGAAATTAAAGCTTATAATCACCAGATCTAGTAACAGAAATATCTCTTGCAATTAATGTATTGCTCTTTAGAAGAGGAAAATGCTCGCTTGAAATCAAACTCTAAACCAAAGATGAGCTCTTGGCAAGGTTGCAGTGTGGTGATCAGAGAAAGGAAATACCTTCTACTTCAAATGCAGAGACCATGGCAGATGAGTGCACTATAAGTTGTTCACCAAGTGAATCTTCTTCCTCCCATTCAATTTCAGATTCAGGTAATGATACCTTTGGATCCAAATTGTTAGTTAAAATGAGATTTGATGGAAGAGGCCTTGGTAAAAATGGTCAAGGCATATCAAACCCAATATAGGTCGAGAATCATCCCCATTTTTCCCGTTTGGGTTATCCTAGTGTGGGAATGGAAATTTGAGATTGCTCTAAGAATGATGACGAGAGACACGCTTTCTAAAGAAAAGTTAATACCCCATTAGTCCTGCAAAAATATTATGAGCAAGAAACTTGTTCTTCGTCATCAAGGTAGAATGTGGTAAGAGAAATTAGCAAAGAGGTAATGAGATTCCACCTCCAGTTTCTTACCATAATCACAAGCACAATGAAACTTTTGATCCACGTTTTCATCTTAAGAAGTATGATTATGATTTTCAGAAAATTTGGAATTCCTTTCCATGTACTTTTGGTGGATTTCAAAATCATTTTGTGGCCAGATAATGGAAGAGAAGGACACTGATGAAGAAGTTGATATCATTCGTCAATAACATGACAAACCAGAAAGACCAATCTCGTTATGCAGAGTCGAGAAATAGTAGAAAGAGTTCCTCATCCCAAAAGAAGTAGATTAAGAGAAATTTTTGTGCTTATTTTTGGAGGAATGGGCACAGGGAAAATTGATGGAAAATACATCCATCTCACCATCAGAGTAATGACAAGACAAAGATGGAATGGATTCCTATTGTAAAGGTAGAGGAGGTTTCTAGTCCACCACTAGTTAACAATTCAACCTAGGAGTAAGGAATACCTGAAAGTAAAATTCCTTTAAAATGGGTTAGTCAACAATTTTTCAATTAAATATTACATAATTCAGATTGATGAATAATATGCAATATTTTTTTGGGGATAAGATTTTGTGAGAAAATGTTGAGAGAAAGTTTTACCATACTCAGTGGATTTTCTTACTTAGAAAATTTGATTGATACTCCAAACATATCTCCTAATCATCTTGTGAGTACATGTTATAGATTGGATACAATATTTAACTCATATTAAGCTTTGAGTTATATCAACCACATGTGCAGAAAGTTGAGCTCATTAGTGTCAGCACAGAGCTTCATTCTGTGTAGAGGCATTGTGATCATGCAACAGAATGGTAGCTGAACACCGTTGGCATCTGACAACAGGTCCAAAATTTATTATTTGTAGAGGCATTGTGACCATGCATCAATTGGTACCTAATAGTCATCATTAACAGGACGCTTTGTACCATGTAGAGGTAGCAGCCATGTAACAGGGTTGGAGTCACCATTTTTGAGCTCGTGAGA
Organism: Taxus chinensis; assembly: GCA_019776745.2. NCBI lineage: Eukaryota > Viridiplantae > Streptophyta > Pinopsida > Cupressales > Taxaceae > Taxus > Taxus chinensis. The sequence continues at coordinate 145,473,622 of CM034149.1, forward strand.
AATCATCTCGGATCATCTTTATGTGTAGAGGCATTGTGACCGTACTGCAGAATAGTAGCAAATCATCAGGGCTTAACACCATGCATTAGAATCATTGAAGTCTTGAAAGAGGACTTAACACCATGCAACAGGAGTGTTGAGGTCTAAAAAGGGACATGACATCAGGTCACATCTTCATTATGTGTAGAGTCTCTTATGACCCTGTAGCAGGATGGTACCTGATAATTCATTTTCCATCACCGAAAATCAGATCACTCTTAGCTCTCTGTAGCATGGAGTTCCTTTGGACATGTTTGGATTTGGCGAAAACAACTCGGAGTAAGTATTTGTGTTATCAAGCAAAAGGGGATCTTTATTGTCAAATATCTCGAAGCTTAGCACCACATAGTGGGAGAGTTGAGGTTTCATTGGGAAACTTAGAACCATACAACGAAGGCATGGAGGTATTATTCTGATATCAGAGTGGAGAATCCGGAGGTAATGATCCCAAGTGCCACAGGTCCTAGAGTTTGAACAATCATTTTTTGATTGTGGAGTTGGTAGAATATTGCATACATCTCTTCTCAACAATGTGATTTGGATTTTACAAGCTTTTTGAGACAAAAAGTCTTTCCCATTCAGGAGGTGTGATCAAGATGTCCATATGGAGGACATATGTTCCCTAAATCTCTAAGGATTGGCATAGTGTAGAAGATGAATTCGATATTTTTTTGTCGACTATTTGAACATCAAAAACGAAGTCTGCATATGCAAATGGTGTCTTGTCAAAGTTTGGTCAACAAATGGTCAACATTGGTCAACATAAAAATGAATGATTTTGAAATCATCTAAATTCAACACCATTGCGTAGAGATAGCCAAGACCTTTCCGACACATTCAAAACAGACCAAATCCAAGTTCGTATGCAGATGATATGAGTAGTCAAAGTTCTGGTCAAACCTAATAAAACAAATGACGTAGCATTAATGTGGAGTGACATGTGGTGTTGTTGTTTATGGACACGTGGATCTGTTATTTCTATACACTTGGTATATTTTAATTGGGCACATGGAATGAAAATTGGGTTATTTTTTTACCCACTTAAAAATATTTTAGAATCTTATAAAAAATATATATTAGAAAGTCCAAGTGAAAACTGTATTGCCCTCTTCCCTTCGATACCTTGTGATATTGATCCAGATACTCTTGAATATATTATGGACATTGTTATAGTTTGATTTAGTATGATATTAGATGTTATATCATGGTTTATTGTGGACTTTGATTCATATGTGGTGCGTGATTATTATTGGAAACTTTTTATATATTGATGTTGATATACTGTTTGACATGGTTATATTATAGATGTGGTTCAGACATGTGATATTTCGATATTTTGAGTAGAACTAGAAAGTGGAATTAATTTGATGACCATACAGTTGTTGATAAAAACTAAAAATGATATTGTTATGTTTCCTTGATGATGTTGTGATTCATATGTATATATGGTTTTGGAATTATATTTATATTCATTTTTGATGTTGTAATGTAGCCATGAGGATGAAGGATGTATTTTTATTTTTCAGGGTTAAAAATATCACAAAAAACATTGGGGGATTGGAGACTAACCACATTTTAATTCTAGATAAATTCAACAAGGTCACCATGGCAACTTGTATTTGTTTGTGTGTGTTGGATTTTGTTAAGGATTCCCATGAGGGGGAATAACATTCGAATGTGACCAAGGAAATTTATATGCTTTTCTTTTATTTGGTATTTTGTTACTAGTTGTATGTGTTTTATAAGTGATGTGTTTTATCTTTTCATTATTTAATCAAATTTTTATTTGAGAATGTAATTAATAGAGTTGTTGGTCTTGGTTTAAGTGTTGTAAGATATGTGTAAGTGATTTGTAAGTTTATTTTAGAGTATGAAACACTCCACCTTCTTGAAAATTTGAATTTGTCCTTGGAGGCTTATTGTTGGAGACCTATGGGAAAATTTAAACTTGTCTCATACCTCTTAAATTTATTTACCAACCATACCTATGGTAGGAGTGTTGAATTTAGACATTTAATTATGCATTTTTGTAAGTCAACTTGAAATTTTTAATTGCATTTTTCTTACTTTTTTTAATTTCAATCCTTATGGGGTGTGGGCTTGATTTGAGTGTGTAAGTAATGTCTCATATTATTCTCCAACCTATTTAATATGCCTTGGAGAAGTGAAGTTGACTTGGGGTGTTGGAGTTGATGAATGTGTGATGTGGCATCCTTCATGGATCCACCTCATCCTCTTCTCTTCCCTCTTCTATATAATCAAATTACTCATGCTTTTTTTTTTGTGTTACTTCACCTTGGAATGCTTCAATATTGGGAGAATTATTATGTTGTTTGAGAGATGTTGCTTTGGAGGGGTTTAAAGATTGTTGAATGCTTGTGCTTGGAGGATATTTTGGATTGCTTGCATTGGAATAAAGCTTGCCGTGTTTGAACTTGGAAAAAATACATCATGGAAAGGTAATATATTGGCTCTTATTATGTTATTATTTCATTTTTATGCTTATGTGAATGGTTGAGTGTGTGAATGTGTTGTTTTATTCATTGGCTGGTTTGGGTAGAAGGCCTAGGAAAGCTATAGGAGAAGACTGTGGGAATTCTTGTGGGGAGACATGAGTGTTATGTGGCAGGTATAAGTTTTGAGGGAGTTAGGATTTGAGTTCCACCTTGCAAAATAAATAGCTTGCATTTCTTTACTAGTTATGGAGTGCCATAAGAGGTTGGGGAAGCATAAAGAAATGGGAGGAATAAGGGGTACTTGGGGGATGCATAAGGGCATGTCAAGGATTTGAAATGATATGTTTTTGTGCAGTTTTTTCTCAGGTGGTGATACCCATTTCCCCTTGGGAGGCATAAGCAACATCCCCCCATATTTTATTGCCCCTTTTTCTTGCATGAGGAAGTTTGAGTGTTATGTTGTTGTCTTTCAACTGTGGTTGTAAACTGTAGTTTTGTTCTAAACTGTTGTTTTAAATATGAATTTGTATGTGTGCTATGGAATCATATTGTTGCCATGATTTGAAACACATTTCTTATTGCATTGTGGTTAGGGCTTGGGGGCCAATGAACAAGAATGGCTTCTTATTTTCATTAGATGTCTTGGTTGGGTGGAGAGTGTTTCCTTTCTCTCGTGCTTTTGTTGTGATCAAAATGGAAAATAGATGATCTTCACGTGGCTATACTAGAGCAGAGGAAAAAGAAAAATTTGACAGTCCTTATTGAGATTATTTCTTATTGTAACATTTTCCCACTTTAAAGTGGATGACATTGTATATTATCTATGATGGAAAGGCTACTCTATTTTAGTTATGAAAGTAGTTGTGATTATGGAAGAATATATCTTGTATTCAATTCTTTGAACAAAAAAGAAAGATATGTATTCTGTATAATATATTCTGAAAATAAATGGGAAATAAGTCATAAAAGATTCATTTGAATTAATGGAAGTTGTGTATCTTGCTCAAATAATTTTGTTTTCATTGGAAATATGCATTTGAAATATAATATAAAATATCTGGTTGGAAAAGTGAAAAAGTAAATACGCATGAAGAAATGTTATACAACTCTTTTCTTTTTAAATGCATGATTTAGAAATCAGAACTGTACGTTGGATTTTGAATACTTGAATTGGGAAAAATAAACCAAAAACCAACTTCATATGTTAGATTGGATTGGGAATAAATTTCATATATCAAGATGGTAAAGGAAATTTGAGATCTGTTTAAGATCAAGTATAAACTCCATCCTTTATTTCAGTATATACTTGTAAAATTATATAAATAATGTATAGAGCAACCCTGCAACATTGAAAACATAATTTTAAATACCAATAGAACTTGTGGGATCAAAACAATCCCAAGAAAACAAAAATACTTAAGGAATTTCTATAGAACCTTTCAATTCATGCTCAAACAGTTTCATAGTCATTATTGTCAAATTGGGAGTTTTTTCAAAATATAAATCAATCAAACAACTTCACCCTTATAATCTATCCTTAAATCTTGCAATAAAATTCCTCCATGCCTGTTTGGCATGTTGAGAATGAATTATGGAAAATTTTCAGATAAATTTTATAAATTGAACAGTCCAGTTCACGTTTTAAGTGATAAAAAGATGTTTTCTTGAAATTTACCATTCAAAATTCATCAAAATTTAAATCTTAATCTTCTTGTGACAAGGAGGACTTTGAGAGTCTTTCCAAAAAGTCCTTCTTTTTCCAAAAATGGAGATCACAGTCGAACGTTATGGCATTCTGAAGTTCCACTTCACTTTGGCTTCAAAAAATTTCTAACCATCAAATTTAATTAATATAATATTCTTAGGCGGACCCGCGGGATAAAATCCTTCCTTTTTTAATGATTTTTTTCCAACAAATTCTTAACGCATGAAGTTCCCCACAACTCCACTAACCCGCAAACATTCTTGTTAATAAAAAAAATCTAAGTTAAAAAAAAAGAAATTAGGAAAAAATTCTACGTTTCCCCCACGTGTCCCTGCAGGCCTGTAGCTCAATCAGGTGTTTCCTCATGGATTAACAAGGCAATTTTTCAAAGGCACAAAATCCATTTTATCCTTGGCACTTGTGAAATTTGAATATTGAAAGCTTTTCCTAGTTTCCTCCGCGGCCCTGCAAGGCCGTCGTGAATCAGGATCCACCACGTAGCATCGCAAGGCGTCGGCGGAGGCGCAGGTGAATTTTACCCTTTTCACCCTTCTAGGAATTAAAATTACTTGTATCCATACCAATGCCTCACTTTCCCCGCATAGGCTTAGGAGGAACCATGTGTCCCTTGCGGACTTGCAAACTTGTGGGCGCATCGGGGTGCAAATGGTCGCTTTTCGCCCCAAGCGGGGAAAATTTCCAAATATGTCTCCTGACGGCTCTGCTGGCCCATGTCTGGGATGATATTTCAGTCCCTAGCCCCACTGTTCTGGACTCCTCCTTTAGGAAATATTTCTGTCTCATGGCCCGCAGACCCGCGCCTCAGGGGAAAATTTTCTCCCCTAGGCCTGCCGGCCCACCTTGGGAAAATTTTCCTCCCAAGCTCCGCCGACCCATAACTTTTGAAATACATGAGAGTTAGGAGGACTTCATTATATCACTAGAAAGGTGAGAAAGTTTCCTATCTAATGGGAATTTTTTTAGAAGGTTTAAAGTGTGTTAATTTTGAGAAAAAATAGGTTAAATCTACTTAATCCTATCAGAGGGTGGGAGAGTGAGAAATTGCCCTCTTAATCCTAATGACTATTCTAACCCTAAGTTTTGACCCTATAGATTTAATAATTGTTGCAATGGGAAAACTATGAGCTAAGATTATTTTTTTTGGCCTCTAAACATTGTTTGTGGAAACTGTTGTTTTGTAACCTGGTAGCAAACACTTTCATACAAAAACAAATTATCCCATAATTTTTCTGACTAATCCTCGGTTGTTCTTGAGTCTCAAGTGGTTTGTTTTAGCAGGTGTTAGGATTGGCATAGTGAAAAATATGACTTCGATATTTTTTCATCGACTATTTGAACATCGAAAATGGAGTTCACATATGCAAATGGTGTCTTGTCAAATTTTGGTCAATAGTTGGTCAACATTGGTCAACAAAAAAGGAAAGATTTTGAAATCATCTAAATTTAGCACCATTGCGTAGATATATCCAAGACCTTTCCAACCAATTTAAAACAGACCAAATCCAAGTTTGTATGCGGATGATATGAGCAGTCAAAGTTCTGGTCAAACCTAATAAAACAAATGATGTAGCATTAATGTGGAGTGACATGTAGTGTTGTTGTTTATGGACACGTGGATCTGTTATTTCTATACACTTGGTAGATTTTAATTGGGCACATGGAATGAAAATTGGGTTGATTTTTTACCCACTTACAAAGATTTTAGAATCTTATAATATATATATATATATATTAGAAAGTCCACGTGAAAACAAATTTTGGTGGATAAATCTAATTGAAAAGGCTTGCATATAATGTGGAATTTTCCCCACATGAATTTTTTCCATCCATGTCAAGAGTGGATATTATTATGGGGTTGATTTGTTCAAATATGACTTAAGCTTATTTAAAAGCTTAAAAAAGAGAATTAATCCCTATTAACCCGCTCAAAGCCTTATAAAGGCTAAAATTTGTTTATCCCTATACGGGATTAAAAAACTAAAGGATAAATGCTTTATCATTATATTTTGGGTGCCCAAAGGCTATAAAATGCCCCTCATACACATTCATTCCAGAATTCGAAGGCATTAAGCTTATAATCCAATTCAAAGGCAACGAGGAGATTTTAAAAGCTTCCAACTTATTTAAATAGGTCTTATTATTTTTGAAGGAAATATTTTTGTAAATTAATTCATATTTAATATTTAATAGGAAAGTATTGGGAAGCTAAGTCTTATTATTGTAATAGTCAAATTGTAAAAAAAATGGGAGTTATTTGAAACTCACCAATTGGCCCATAGTGCCACACTTTTATTTGCGAAGCCTTGAATTGTTGAATGGAAAGCCATAGGGTGTCTTCCAAACGTCTGGAAGGTCGGTTGAGTTCCATAGAAGATTATGCACAATGAATGTGGAGGACAAACCGATTGATCATCAGCATTCTTCGAAAGGCTAGAGAACTTTATAGGCAAGTAAAGTTCCATTAGGTTCATTCTAATATATAACATTGTACTTACAAATTCTTACTAGTGAAGTGGTTTGATAAGAATCTAGATATGTAGGCTATTGCCAAACTCCGTAATCAATCTTTGTGTAGTTTCATTTATTTTATTACATTATTTTGAATTGGTTTACTTAAAAAAAAGTAAGTTTTATCAGTAATTTTTAATAAGCCTATATGGGTCCGAATGTAGTATATATATATATATATTTGACATGGATTTTTGGATCAATTAAAGATGCAATTTTTATAAATAGTATGAAAGTAGAATTGCCCTATTCTATGGAGACAATTTTTACCATGGTTTTCACAAAATGGAATAAGACGTGGGTGTGGAAGGTGGTTGCATGATTCACATTGTATTCTTTCCCATCAGCCACAAGACAAGCATTATATGATGAACTATCTCTCCATGGTGGTGCAACTCACGAAGATTTACCTTTCAAGTGTAATTTCTTTCTATAACATCTATCAGAAGAGCCAATTTTCTCATCAACCATGAGACATAGGGAGTTTGAGATTCAAATATTTTGTGGGAGGATCTCAACAGAGTCCATGAGAGGAGTTTCAGGTTAATAAGAAAGTTTTGGGAGTTGTAAGGCTCTTCCATATCCCTTCCTCGCCAGATTTGGGGATTGTGAACAGAAAATTTACTATAACTTGCAAGGTTTATCTTGCTACTCTCATTACCAAATATTTTTCGTTATAGCCCCAGCGATTCACATATTGTTTTATGGAACATGTATAGGATCGTTCAAGGAGATGCAAATGGTAGAAATATGGACGCGTGCAAACTCCTTAATGAAATATCCATGAGAGATGCAAAACCAAATCCCATATTTTTTACTGACTTCAATCCTCAAGCTAGTCTCCTTACCTTTATCTTTTATAATTTTCGTATAATCTGGTTAATAAATTGCAATACGATAAAAACATTAAACTATTAGGTTCTCAAACAATTGAATAGTTTAATCGACGGCTAGTGCAATTAATAAAAAAACACCTCATGATTTATTTTCTATCAACTTACAATTTGACCAACAACCGGATCGTGACCACAACCATATGGACTGATAAACCTAGGATGTTTAATTTGTGATGTTCATGTCTATTAGTATTGGTGAGAGATATATGGGTTAACTAAGGCAACCATTTCCATCTACCTTGCAAAGTTTGATACAAGCATTTTCTTCAGAGGTGCAAAACAACAGTCTGATTCCCCTAAAAGTGATGTCAAGCATCGTATTTGTTCCTTGTTATGAGGAGAGTTGCATCAAGCTTTATATTGACCCCAATCGACCATTTTTACTCTCTTTGTTTCTCTTGTAGGACCTATGTTTCCTTGTTTTGCGTTGTTAGGAAGTTGTTAAAATCAATAATTGGGTTTTCATATTGGCTCACCATTTGGACCCTGGACAACAAAATTCTTGTCCTCCTTCACAAACCACTAGTGTTCTTTCTAGACAATTTCCTGGAACCTTTGGTTTGGGAAAAGAACATACCTGGTTAGTTTTCCAAAGGGATTTCATAGGCATCTGGTCACTGTTTGACATAGTTCAAACTTGGTCGATTACGACCGATGGCTCTGAAAAACCATTCGCCAATTGACATCGTTCACCAATTCTAAATTCCATCAATCCCAATTAAATCTTGCTATATAGGTGGACACGTAGGAATTTAGCCGATGTAACGCCCGCATTTTTCCTGCATAAAACCCAAGATAAAACACAATAATTAGTTATGAAATTTAAGGACTAATTTTTTTATTGGAAGGGTGTTAATCATATAGTGCATTTATCTAGTTTATATCTATAATTTTCTATATTACATTAGGTTGATCCAACTTAGATTAATAATTAAATATTATTAATCGATTCCTAAAGATATTTCCTATTATAATCATCTGGCGATGTATCCATTAATTAATTTGTTTGGTTTAAATTTATTTCCCTTATTCAATTAATAACCATATTCCATATTTATTAAACAATGGCCCTTAATTAAATTAACCCCCTTAAGTCATTAACTTTAATATCTATTCACAAAGTCATTATTTAAATTCTATAGTTTAATGCCCTTTGATCATTTACTAACCATTCCAAGAGGGTTACATTTGATCATGAAACACTAAAGTACTATGTGGCCTCGTTTACAAATTACACATACATTTGATTTAAAAACATATTCCCACATAAAATATTCTCACCAAGAAATTGTATGATTGATTCCCTACCCTTAGATTGATTCATTTAGAGCTCTTAGATCTTAGGGTTGACTAAGGAACCCTAGAAATCTTTATGAGTTATTCTTATTAATCCATTTTACCTTATTTTCTAATTTTCATTTTGCAGGTTTGGGAGAAAGAGGAGGATGGAGGCCATGAAAAAGGTGGATATACACATTTTTAGTTACGTATTTTTATTTTTATCCCTCTCCTAGTGTTTTCCAAGCTTATTGTTTTGTATATTTTGAATATTTTCCCTATTCGAGTATGGACATTATTTAACATATTTCATTTTATTGAAAAAGGTATATACATGGTTTAGGGTTTGAGTGTGTGTGTGTGTGTGTATAAAGAAAATTGGTTCGGTCACATATAAAAACCAGTGCAAAGATTAATTATGGAGCCATGACCTGTTTTACAGTGACAGGGTTTAATATGAAAGCGGTCACATTGTTTTTGGTTTGGATTTATATTGGTGTGGGGGGTAGAGGGTGCCAACCCCATCCCCACCCCATATAACATATGGGTTTTGGGTGATGGCGTCTCCCTCCCACCCCAAACCCTATTATAAATACAAAGACCATCGTGGCCGCATGGCCAAACAAAATTTGTTTAATTATTATTTTTTATATGAAACCAATACTAATGCATATAATCCATTCGGCTTTTGAGGAATAATTTTCCATTATATATATATAATAGTTTGTATTTAATTTTTTATAAATACATAATTATAATATATTTAATATTTATACTAAATATATTATAATTATGTATTTATAAAAAATTAAATGCAAACTATATATATATTAAATATATTATAATTATGTATTTATAAAAAAATATATATATATATAATGACCTTGTTTAATTATATATATATATTTGATTTAGCTTATTTTTAAAGGTCAAATCTAGTTTATTGGCATAGTGAAATATAAGGCCAAGTAACTATAATTTTCTACCTATTTATATGAGTAAAATTAAGAAACTAATAAAATTTCTTATTCAATCCACTACAACTAGTAAAGAGGATATTTTCCCTTATTTAAAAACTCTAAGTAACTATTTTATTTTCTAATAACATAGTATGAGATTGAACTATAATTTCAATATTTCAAAATGCTCACTTTATAATAAAATAAGAGAATATTTCCTTTCTTTCACAATAGAGTAAATGACATCCATTTCAAGATAACAAGTATATTTCTTAGCATACATTCTCCATTCAATAATGCCATTTATTTTAAATTCTATTTACAATACAATCCCTAAGTATAAACTTAGATTGAGAGAGCTTCATTTTCATTTACAAAACCATTTCAAGGTCCTTACTTCATCTAAATAATACAAGACTTGATAGTTTCATTTTACAATAACTAACCCATTTAAAATACAAGTTTACATCCAATACACTCTTGATAAACTAATCAAGTTTGAGGAGGTATAATAACAACAAGATGCAACTTCACATGCCTCCTTTCCAACATGAGTACTTCTTAAATAACCAATTTTAATTAATTTTACAAAATACTTTTACAAGAAGATGAAGTTTTAAAATACAAATTACAAAATCCCTCCACATAAGTGGACACAACATGGAAAATATTTTACATGAGTAGGATTCCTCCTTGTCTTCTTCAAAATGCAACAATGTCCCAAAACCTCACTTGAGCTCCACCATTTTCTTCAATATCCAACACAAAAACAAAATAGGGGAGTAGGCAACGCTCTCCACCCAACCAATAATCCAATGAGAAGGAGAATCCTTCCTCCTCATTGACCCCTAAGCCCCAACAATGAAGCAATAAGAGGTATAATTCAACCAAGGAAACATTTACATGGCTTCCACAACAATCATTCATACAAGTTTTTCAACACAAAAATCACAATGCAAAGTAACAACACACATACCATTTTCCCAAGCACAAAGGCTCAATATCAAGTCAAGAGAGAGAAAAGAAACATGGGGATTCACTTATACCTCCCAAAGGGGTTGATTTCCCACCTTAAATCCTCCAAGAAAACTCAAATCACATACCAACAATACTCTTATTCCTCCCTCCAAAACTCTTATGCCTCCCTCAACTCTTATTCCTCTCTCGAATAAGATATACAAGATAAGCAAAAATTTCACTTATCTACAAAGGTGGGACACCCAACCCAACTCCATCCCAATATATACAACAATACTCTTATGCGTCCCTCAAAAATATCCCCATTTCATTTTTCTCCTACACAACCTACAGGCCATTCTATTCCCACAACAAAAAACATACAACAATCATCCATTTACAATCATTTGCACAACAAAATAGCAATAAAAATACATGGATGAAGTCCCTACCTTGTCATTGCAAGAGTATCCAATCACAAGCACAAGCTCCAAGAATTTCCAAGTCCCAGTCAAGCACCAACAATTCCAAAGCTTGAAACAAGAACTCCAAAATAAATCTCCTCCAAATGCAAGAGTGAAAATAAAACATCTAACCCCAAACACTTCAAAACAACATACATAAATAGAAAAGTGAGGAGAGAGTGTGATGTGGCTCCATGTAGGATGCCACATCACTTCTCCTCCACCCACATCACATGGTCAAAAAGAAAATCCAAAGCTCATAAATTAGTGGTTGAGGAAATGATAAGCCTCTTACACACACAAACTCCTATCCACACCTCTAAAGGACACAATTAAAAACTCATGTAAGAAATTGCAATAAATATCACCTTTTTCCTTACAAATCACATAATGGGGTATATTTTTGACCCCTTAATCCATAGGGATAGTTGGTAGGTGAAATTAAGAGGTGTGAGACAAGTCTTGAATCTTTTCCCACAAGCCTCCAAAAATGGCCCTTAAGCCCAAATACGAGTTTGACATGCAAGGTTGAGTACACAACACTAAAACTAATAAAATCCTTTCAAATCCAACATAAATTCAAGGAAAATCTACCAACATTAAATACCTGATTTGGTCACATCTCAAATTATAATAAATTAATCAAGATTAATCAACTTAAATGGAGCACATTAACTAACAATAATAAAGGTGAATCACATTACTAAAATAATTCAAATACTCACAAATTAATTAAAACAAAAGGGAAACAACACATTTACCCAAGGTCAAATTTGAGGCCACCCCCCAATGGAGACCTCCTAACAATCTATCAACAACAAATAACATACAAATACACAATTTTCCAAGGTGACATGTTTCCAATACCCTAAATTCTTTCATTGTTGGTCTTTTATCCCCTTTAGTTGTTGTGTTACAATTTCTTGCAAAAATCAAAATAATACCTCTCTAGCCTCATGTCCATATTAAAGGACATCAAGAAAATAAAATAAACATATAGATATCAATTCACATCATCAAATATCATAACTAAACCTTCATTGAAATCAAATGATTTCACCAATTGTTCACAATTTCAAATATTTTGATTTTATCATTTCATCAATTAGCAATAAGATCGCAAGACTAACTAAATCATTTATCAAAATCTATGTATCTAAATCCAATGTTGCAGTACATATATAAAATACTAACTCTAGATCATCAAATAATGATTTGTCAATCCATGCATGCAATCCATCATATAAGTCACATCATGTCAAAAGTCTAAAACATCCATACTATCAATCAGATAGGCTAATCAAACATAGTAATGTTCATCTATCAATGTATATTAATCAAATATGATAACAACGTCTATGGATCCAATCCAAAGTAAGTAAAAATCATAGTAAGATCAATGTCAAAGAGGAGTGGGCACTACATCCCCCTCCTCTTAGACTCAACTTCCTCCTAGAAGTCATTGAAATAAGTGTGCGAATTGTTCTCTCAAAGGTATGGTGTCCTCCCATGTAGCTATTGTCTCATCATATCAATCTCATTGGAGAAACTTGATCAATCTATCAGCCTCAAAGGGCCAGGGTCTTGCACTCCAAAATTCACATGGGCTCCTCCACCAGAAATGCATTCAAAGCCAATACATGAGAAGGATCTCGAATGTACCTCCTAAGAATAGAAACATGAAACACATCATGGATGAGAGATAAGTTGGGTGGAAATGTTAAATGGTAAGCTAAGGGATCGATCTACTCCAAGGTCTCAAAGGGACCCATAAATCTAGGAGCTAGCTTAGATCTGTTTCAATAATGGATATGGATATTATGAGGCCTGACATAAAGAAACACCTTCGTTCCCACCTCAAAACTACGTTCTGTCATCCTTTGATCTACATACTTCTTATATCTATTTTGATCCTCGTGCAATCTCTACCTAATCATGACAACTTGCTACTCCATATCCTATAATAAAGTTAGCGTAAGAGATACCCTATCCTCTAACTTTTCCTAACTCAGTGGTGTCCTATACTCCCTTCCATATAGTGCCTGAAATGGAGCCATACCAATATAAATCTTAAATTTGTTACTGTAAGAAAATTCTACCATGCAAAAATACTCCTCAAATCTCGACTAATGGTTTGTGACATACATCTGAGGCATGTCTTCTAAAATCTTATTCACCTGCTTTATCTGTCCATTTGTTTTAGGGTGATAGGTTGTACTGAAGTTAATCTTCGTCCCAAGAGCATACTGCATGGTAGTCCAAAAGTTATAGTGCATAAGGGATCACCGTCATAAATGATCTTCTGTGGAATCCCATGCAGTCTAACAATATCATCCAAATATACTTGTGCCACTGCACTAGCTGTTTAGCTAGTCTTCACCCAAAAAAATGATCCACTTTCGTCAATCTATCCACCGTGACCATGATGGTATCATGGTGATATCTCAACATTGATAACCCTACAATGAAATACATGGAAATTGTGTCTCATTTCCACTTCGATATGGCATGAGGATATATAAGGTGAAATGAATTTTGATGCTCAGTCTTCACCTTCTAAAACTTTAAACAATGAGACACAAATCAATCTACCTCTCTTTGCAACCCTCTCTAATGATACAATTTTGTCAAAGTGGCATGTATCTTCTCCACCTCAGGATGGGCTGAATAGGGTGCACAATGTTCCTCTATAATAATATCCTACCTCAATCCTCCATCTATGGGTACATAGATCATACCTCTGTTCCAAAGAAGACCATATACCTCTAATTTAAATCCATCAAAATTCCCCTCAAGGGGTCTCTGAAACTCCATATCTTCTCTAACTGAAAGGTAAAAGGTGTCATGTCAAAGATTTTGTAAGATCCTAGTCCTTAAGTCTATACCAACTACTACAACCATAACAAAATGTTTCCGACATATCAAGGCATGTGTAACAACATTATCCTTCCCCTTCACATGCTTTATCTCCATATCATACTCACAAAGAAGCTCCATACAACGTCTGTTGATGGGTGTTTAGATTAGGTTATGTGAAGAGATGTCAAAGAATCAAGTGATATATCCTGAGAATGAACCTCCTGATAAGGAAATGTCTCCATCAAACCAAGGCATGCACAACTGTCTGCAAGCTCCAGGTCATAAGTCAAATAATTTAGCTCATAATCTTTGAGTTTGTGAGACTCAAAATCTACTACAAAGACATCCTACATTAATACACCTTCTAATCCTGCCAAAGAAGCATATGTGCATATGAAGAAATCTCCCTATGGATTTGGAACTGCTAGAATAGGTGTTGTCATAAGGAATTCCATAAGTGTCATGAAGGCCTGCTCACATCTATTTGACCAAACAAACTTCTTTCCTTTCCACTGAAGGGAAGTAATGGGATGCGCAATACGAGAGAAATATTGAACAAACCTCCTATAATAACATGTCAATCATGTGTTACTGTGCACATTGGTCACATTGGTAGGTGTTGGCCAATCCATGATAGCTCTAATCTTGGAAGGATCGACTGCAATACCTTCCCTAGAAATAATGTGACCTAAATACTAAACCTCTGACTAGAAAAATTCACACTTCTCTAGGTTTCCGTATAGCTTCTGCTCTAAAAGACACTAGAGAATCTTGTGAAGGTGCTCCTCATGGTCCTCAAATGTACGTGAGTATATCAAAATATCATCAAGGAATACGATTGAGTAAAAAAATTAGTCTAGGAATTTCTTCAATACCCCATTCTTCAAACTCATGAACATTGCAGGGGCATTCATAAGACCGAATGACACAACTATGAACTTGTAGTGGCCATATCGAGTGTGAAAGAATGTCTTATGGCTATCCACCTCTGAAATCCTTAGTTGATCATAACTATACTTAAGATCTTTCTTGGAAAACACTATTTTCCCTTTCATCTGATCTAAAAAATCATCAATGCATGGAAGGGGTAACGATTCTTGACTAGTACTTTGTTCAGTTGTATTTAGTCCACACATAAATGCAAATATCCATCCTTCTTCTTCACAAAACTCTCTAGTGTACCCTAAGTAGATACACTATGAAGTATTAGGCCCTTATCAAGAAGTCCCTCTAACTGCAACTTGAGCTTACTCAACTTAGGGGTGGTCGTCTTATATGGTGCATGTGAGATATAATCTTCTCTAGGAACTAAATCAATATGAAAGTCTATCTTAGGTATGGGAGGTAACCCTAGTAATGTGACTAGAAAAACATCTTTAAAATCCCTCAGAATATGAGTATCATCAAGTAAAGGTATATTGGTCTCATCCTCTGACCTATCACTAACTTTGATAGCATACAACTAAAATCCACACCATACACACCTCTTAAGCTGCATAGTGGAAATAGTGTGAATAGATATGGGTCTCCTAACTCCAATTATCACCAACTCAACTCCCAACTAGTCTGCACAAGATATAACCTTGCTGTAATAATCAACTCTAGCTCTATATGTAAATAACCAATCCATGCCTAGGATAACTCCATATGAACACAAGCGAAGGATACGAAGATCTAAGGTAGTGGTGAAGGGTCCTATGTCCACTACACACTCCTTAACTAAGGAGTCAACTAAGAGCTTGGCTCCATAAGCCATCTCAACATCCCAACTAAGGCCCTTCCTAACTGCCACCAACCTGCATCGCTCTACTAATGATGGTGCAATAGAAGAATAAGAAGATCCAAAATCAAACAATATAGAGGTAGGGATACCACCAATTCTACCTGTAGTCTCTATCACTATACCCTGATGCTCTTCCTAGTGGTTCTCAATTGTTACATAAATCCGATGACTACATTCCATATCACCAACTATAGCATTCAAAATAGGTTCCTTACCCTTGTTATTAGGGTTTTATGGGAACTATCTCTAATGGTGTCCAATTACACTGCATCCATAACAACTACCTGGTCCCCTCTAATAAGATGTGACTTTGATAGGTACTATAGAGGTATGTGTTGTGGATCCTGATTATCCTTTCATGGAAGGTTGTGGTTGTTGCTAACAAGCTCCTGCTGACTAAGCTCTAGGTGCTCCCTATGTCCTTATGGGTCATCTAGGAGGAGGCCCCATACTTCATCCTCTCTGAGTATAAAATATTTATGGGGGTCTAAACGGTGGAACGAGTATTGTTCTAAGGTGGCTATTGTGGTGGCCTAAAGGAAGACTATGTTGAACCATGTCTGCCACGAGGAGGAGGAGCTGACCCCCTCAACCTACTATCCTGCATCATCTGAATATGGCTCCTCACTCTATCTCTAGCCTGTTGTGTCTTCCTCCTTGTCTCCTCTACAATGTAGGCCTTCTCAATGGCCTCAGCTAAGGTCTATGGACAATGAATGTGTACTGCACCTCCTAGATCAAAGTTGAGGCCCCTAATGAACCTGTGAATCCTAACCTACTCATCCTACATGTAGTCAACATACTTAAGAAAGTCAAGAAACTGACTCTCATACTTAGCTACTATCATGGATGCCTGATGCAGACCATGAAACTCATCTATCCTCTACTAGATGAACCTCCTATATATGTATCTACTCCTAAACCACTCCTTGAAGATCTTCCATGTAACCATCTCTGAGTCCATGTGGAACTTCTACTCCTCAATCCTCCACCAAACACCTGCTTCATCCCTTAGAAGGTGAATCACAACACGAACCTTTATGTTGCTAGTAAATGAGAAAATCTTGAAGCATCCACTCAAGCTCAATAACCAATCCTCTACCTGAAAACCTCATATATCACCAACATAATGAGATGGGTGTAGCTTATGGATCTCCCTGATATGATCTGCAGCTGATGTCTATCAACCCCTAGGTCTCTCTACATGTTCATCCCTCAGCCTAGTGCTCCTAGATCTATCTCTGTGTCATGTAGCCCTATCTCTATGTCCCCTCTGAGGTGAATCAGGTCTAGTTGAATCTGCATGGGATTTATCTACTCTATGCTCCTTACTTTATCAAGAAGGGTGTTGAGCCTCATCTGATGGTTCCCTATCATGTTGGCTAGGTTGTGCCCCTACTGCTCCACCTCGTATGGCTACATTGACATCTTGTAAAGTCTATAGTATTTACAGTAGTATAACGGAAGTTTCCTGCTCTGGATGTGGTATATCTAACCCCAGATGAAAATCCCCCTCATTTGGTTTGTGCCTCCTGCACAAACCAAGGCGGCAGTTAGTTTATCATCATCTAGGTTTTTTTTTAGTTTTCTAGATTTTCTACACTTCAAAATATCATGCAATGTTGTGTGATCTAGTTGAAGGTTGTACTAGGTTAACTATTTTTATTTCCAAATGTTTCAAAGGGTCCAAGCGTTGAACCCATGGCTCTGATACCAAGTGTAATGCCCACATTTTCCTACACAAAACCCAAAATAAAACCCAATAATTAGTTAGGAAATTGTTTTTAACTGCAAGGGTGTTAACCCTAGAGTGCATTTATCTAACTTCTATATATAATTTTCTATATTACATTAGGTTGATCCAACTTATATTAATAATTAAATATTATTAATCACCTCCCAAAGATATTTCCAATTATAATCATCTGGTGATGTATCCATTAATTAATTTTTTTGGATTATAATTAGTTCCCTTATTCAATTAATAACCATATTCCACATTTATTAAACAATGGCCCTTAATTAAATTAATCCCCTTAAGTCATTAACTTTAATATTTATTCATAAATTCATTATTTAAATTCTATGGTTTAATGTCATTTGATCATTTACCAAACCATACCAAGAGGGTTACATTTTAACTTGAAACACTAAAGTACTACGTGGCCCCCTTTACAAGTTACACATACATTTAATTTAAAAACATATTCCCACCAAAAATATCCTAACCTAAAAATTGTAGGATTTATTCCATACCCTGAGATTGATTCATTTAGAGCTCTTAGATCTTAGGGTTCAATAAGGAATCCTAGAAATCTATATGAGTTATTCTTATTCATTATTTTTACCCTATTTTCTCATTTTTATTTTGTAGGTTTGGGAGAAAGAGGAGGATAGAGGCCATGAAAGCTTTCTAAAATATCATGGGTGGATATACACATCTTTAGTTTCTTATTTTCATTTGTATCCCTCTCCTAGGGTTTTCCAAGGTTATTGTTTGGTATTTTTTGAATTTTTTCCCTATTCAAGTATGGGCATTATTTTCCCTATTTCATTTCATTAGAAAAGGTATATACACGAGATTAGGGTTTGAGTGTGTTTGTGTATCTATGTATGTGTTTGTGTTTTGCATATGCTTGTATATATTTCCCTTTTTATTCAAAATGACTAGATTTTAATAAGGTCGCTTATATATATATATATATATATATATGGTTCGGCCACATATAAAATCTAGCACAGAGATTAATTATAGAGTCGCAGCCTATTTTTTCAGTGACATGGTTTAATATGAAAATGACTGAAGTATTTGTGGTTTGGATTTATATTGGTGTAGGGGGAGGTTATCACCCCATCCCCACCCCATATAAAACATTGGTTGGGGGTGGAGGCGATACCCTCACCCCCCAAACCCTAATAAAAATACAAAGACCGTCATGGTTGTATGTCCAAAGACAATTTTTTAAATATTTTTTTATATAAAAAACCAACACTAATGCATATAAGCCCTTCGACTTTTGACGGAAAATTTACCATTATATATTTTATTAATTAATATTAATACTAATCCTAATATATATATATTATAAATTTAATAGTTTGTATTTAAGTTCTATAAATACATAATTAAGGAAGATTATATTATATATATATATATAGCTTATTTTTAATGGTCAAACTGAGTTTATTGGAATAGTGAATTAAAGGGAAAGTAACTATAATTTTCTACCTATTCATATATGATTTAAATTAAGAAACTAATAGAATTTATTAATCAACCCAATACAACTATTAAAAAGGATATTTTCCCTTATTTTAAAACTCCAAGTAACTATTTTATTTTCTAATAACATAGTATGAGATTTAACTATAGTTTCAACATTTCAAAATGCTCACTTTTATAATAAAACAAGAGAATATTTCCTTTCTTTCACAATAGATTTAATGACATCCAATTCAAGAAAATGAGTAGTTTTCTCAACATATATTCTCCATACAATAATTTCATTTTTTTTAAAATTATATTTACAATACAACCCCTAAGTATAAGCTTAGATTGATAGGGCTTCATTTTCATTTCCAAAACCATTTCAAGGTCCTTACTTCATGTAAATAATACAAGACTTGATAGTTTCATGTTGCAAGAATTAATCCATTTAAAATACAAGTTTACATCCAATACACTCTTGATAAACTAAATAAGTTAGAGGAGTTATAATAACAACAAGATGCAACTTCACATGCCTCCTTTCTAACATGAGTACTTCTTAAATAACCAATAAAAATTAATTTCACAAAATAATTTTACAAGAAGATGAAGTTTTAAAATATAAGTGAAAAAAATCCTCCAAATAAGTGGAGACAACATGGAAAATATTTTACATGAGTAGGATTCCTCCTTGTATTTTTCAAAATGCAATAATGTCCATAAACATCACTTGAGCTCCAACATTTTCTTCAATATCCAACACAACAACAAAAAAGGGGAGTAGGCAACACTCTCCACCCAAATAATAATCTATTGAGAAGGAGAATCTTTCCTCCTCATTGGCCCTCGAGCCCCAACAATGATGACAAAGGAGGTATAAGGAAACCAAGGCAACATTTACATGGATTCCACAACAATCATACATATAATTGTTTCAACACAAAAAGCACAATGAAAAGTAACAACACACATACAATTTCCCCAAGTACAAAGGCTCAATATCAAGCCAAGAGAGAGAAAAGAAACATGGGGATTCACTTATGCCTCCCAAAGGGGTTGAGTTTCCACCTTAAAGCCTCCAATAAAACTCAAATCACATACCAATAAGACTCTTATGCCTCCTTCAAATAAGACATACAAGATAAGCACAAATTTCACTTATCTACAAATTTCCTTTTTCTCCTCAGCCTAAAGGCCATTCTATTCCCACAACTAAAACATACAACAATCATCCATTTACAATCATATGCACAACAAAATAGCAATAAAAATAAATGGATGAAGTCCCTACCTTTCCATTGCAAGAGTATCCAATCCACAAGCAAAAGATCCAAGATTTCCAAGTCTCAAACAAGAACCAACAATCTCCAACACTCCCAACAAGCATTCCCAAAAACAAGCTGCTCTAAAATACAAGAATGAAAATAAAACATCCAACCCTAAAAAATTCAAAACAACGTACATAAATAGAAATGTTAGGAGAGAGTGGTGATGTCGCTCCATGTAGGATGCCACATGACTTCTTCTCCAGCAATATCACATGGTCAAACACCAAATCTAGAGCTCATAAATTAGTGGTTGAGGAAATGACAAGCCTCTTTCACAAACAAACTCCTACCCACACCTCTAAAGGACACAATTAAACATCATGTAAAAAAGTGCTATAAATATCACCTTTTTCACTTACAAATCAAATAATGGGGTATATTTTTTACCCTTTAAACCATAGGGATAATTGGTAGTTGAAATTAAGAGGTGTGGGACAAGCTAAGCCCAAATCTGATTTAGACATGCAAGGTTGAGTACACAACACTTAAAACTAATAAAACCATTTCAAATCCAACATAAAATCAAGAGCAATCTACCAACATTAAATACACTTTTTGGTCACATCCCACATTACACTAATTAATCAAGATTAATCAACTTAAATGGGGTACATTAACTAACAAAATAAAGGTGAATCACATTACTAAAATAATTCACATACTCACAAAATAATTAAAACAAAAGGGAAAACAACACATTTTCCCAAGGTAGCGTTTGAGGCCACCCCCTAATGGGAACCTCCTAACAATATTCCAACAAAAAACAACATACAAATACACAAGTTTCCAAGGGGACCTGTTGCCAACACCCCAAATTCCTTGAATGTTGGTCTCCTATCCCGTTTTGTTTATTGTGTTACAATTTCCTGTAAAAATAAAAACAATACCTCTCTGGCCTCATGGCCATATTAACGAAATAGATATTGTTGGTGCTTAAAATTGTCTCGCCCCATTTGTGCCTATGAAAATTTATTGATTTACGGCCTCTTTCATTTTCTCCTTCCCCATATTGTGCCTGGTTAATCTTTGTGGCCATTTTTAATTTGTTCCTGGGTTGTAAATCACTTAAGGGTCTGTATTTTGGGTCCCCTATTCTCTGTTTATCTAAAAACTCAAGTTCCCCCTTGTTTTCTATTCATCATGGTTGGGATTTGTCTTCCTTATCATTTCTACTCTAATTACTTGAATAAAATCAATGGATGTATCCCTGAAGAATGTATTTAAGCCTTGTAACAATTCTAAACTTTCTGCCCTTGAAGAAAATTTCATTCCCAAGCTCAAATGGTCATTTTTCTGTATTATACGGTTTGACGGGCATTTTTCCTGATCAAATTTGTATCCTTGTATCTATAGGGGACATGGCACCTTTTGGTTAGACGCGGTTCAACTGGGTACTTAGATAATATTCATGAAAATCCTCAACTCAAAATGTGACCACGTGGAGGCACGATGCTCATTTGAAGATCTACTTTTGGGTTTTGCCTTGGAGTAGCACCGAGAGGACACATGGAAATTTCCGCTACTTGGCCCGAACTTAGACAAATTTTTATGTAGTTAGTGTGGTTCGGCAGAACAAGACACGTGGTGATCTCGCACTCATTCAGAGTCTTCACTTTGGGCACCATCTTGAAATTACACCATGGAGACATATGGAGGCCTCCGCTTGCTTCACATTTTACTTAGAATTTTCAACGGCCAAAAGGAGACTGCCTCGGAACATGACACATAGCACCTTCTGCTGAGCTTCAAGTTTTTTGACAGACTTTTCCAAAACAGGACACGTGGCAAGCCCGTGCTCGTTCAAGGTATCAAAATTTTGGGACCACCTTGAGGTGCGCCATGGTGACACATGGCAATTTAAAAAGTAAAAGAGGCGGGGAGGTGGGCCATCGGAGGAAACTTGGAATTTTTTCCCCTTAAGGATTAAAATTTCAAACTAGCCCACAAGCCTAATAAGGGAAAAGGTCAATGTTTTGCCCTGGTCAATGGTAGAGGTGCGGGCTCTTGGGGGAAACTTGGAAAATTTTCCTTTCGAGAAAAAAGGGTCAAAATTAAAAATGGAAGTGCGGGTCTACTCAAATCACATTTGGACACGTGTCAGGCTCAGTTCTTAAGGGCGGAGCTGTGGGGAAAATTTGGAAAAAATTTCCTTTTCCCAAAAGAGAGTAAAATGGTAGAATTTCAGCACGGTTCCACTCCAATCATATTTTGGCACGTGTCAGGTTCATTTCCCAAGGGCGGAGGTGTGGAGAAAAATGGAAATTTTTTCCATTTTTTCAAAAATTTGTAAAAAGTCAAGGGAAGCCCCCGTGTCTGCTCTAAATCCTAAATCTGACACGTGGACGACCCAAATTCAAAGAAAAGATCAACAATACCTGTGAGTCTAAATCTAATTTTCCCCCCCATTTTTCTTTAACATGCCTGGAAGTGCGAGTTTCCATGATTTCTTGGTATTTTATACATACCAAGTAGGGAAGAAAGTTAATGTTGATATTTGAAGTTTGGTGGGAAGATATGGATGATGTCTTTTGCCTTTAAAATCTTTTGACTTTCGTTCCCGATCGTATTTTTCATTTTTCTTCTCCCGAGATCGCAAGGGGCTAGATTTGAAATATTAGGGGTGGAAGTGGTTGGAAAATTGAAGAAAGAGTGATCTACAAGAGAAAGGATTTTAATGCGGGAGATATTCGATGAGATCTGCCCCCTCAAGCACCTAAAGACTTCTTGCCGATTTGATTCTGACAATCACGAAAGAATCATGGCGACACTGGTGCATTAAACATTTTCGTCTTTAAGGAGGGAGGGGACTCTATTGTAAAATCTATAAATGGCACAATTTTTTCATGTAAATGGTTGGGAGGTTGGAAGTTGGAGGTCAGAGTGCTAGAGGTCGAAGAAAATTCCCAAGAGGAAAATTTGACTAAGCCTGTCTTTTGAGAATCCATCTAAGAAACTAGGTTATCTCTTTTTGTATTAAGCTTTATTGTGTCAAGGTGGTTGCAAGTGTACAACCATTGACAAGCTTTGAGATTGTTCTATGAAACTTTCCCCTGCTAATAGACTTAATCAAATTTTATTTTTTTGTGTTTTCTTGAGAAAAATGCATTGGTTTTATTTCTGAATGTATGCAAGTAGTTTTTCTTGTTTCAGTTGCAATCTTGTATCAAATTTATTTCAATCACACAGGCATCAATCCTTATGACAGTTTAGTGGAATTTTTAACTCCATTTCCCATAAGAGCTTTCATTTGGGATTGGAATAAACAATTTAAAAATAATTTTCTCTCATCTGTTGATAGAGATTGCCTATAAGCCTTTGGGTGTACCTTAGGCATGATTTGATTCAAATCTTTATGCATTGTTGGGTTTTATAACTCAATTATTTATGATATAATCTTAGAGATTGTGTGAAAGAGTGCTAATCTGGGCCTCCATTGAAGCACATATTCTATTTGAATAAACATTTTAGCTATTTCTGTGGCATTCTATTGGTATGACTCTCCCTTTTTGTAAAGTTCCTCAAGGATCTAGTGAATCTAGTTTCATCCTGCCCCACCTCCCACAAAAAATTCATTTAACAACAACCAATCCTACCCCTACTACCCTTGTTCGTCATGTGTGTATACAAATGCACAATCCTCTTCACCTAAACATGTAGAAGCAAGCAGGGTCTCAAAATGTCTTTTGTAACCTTTGCCTTGTTGTGAAAGTATCTCCATGATCTGGAAGTGACAACTGATGAGAGTCAGATCTGGTGTGTTGATCATATTTTCCCCAAGGTCTTCTCTATAAAATTCATGCAAAATAAAGGTACATGTATCTCCTTTCATATAACAGAGGTTACAAAATAGGTTCTCTTACCTTGGTTGAAAAGGCACAACCTAAAATAGTTAGGATCAGATCATATCCTTTTTAGTGTGCTACCCACTCCCTTCAGATCCTAAGTACCAACAAGTCAAATAGATTGCTTCCTCGGCTACAAAATGACATACATGATTGTCTCTCTACCTCTGAGTGTCATGTCTAATATATGATGTTGCTTATTCTTTGAAGGAGGTAAAATTTGGGTACCAACATCAGTGGCACCGTTGTCAGGGACTATTTGGAAATCCTGGTAAATAATTTGCATTACTGAGACTAATTTGTTGTTTCACTACCAGTCCATATCTATCTAGCCTATTAACAACACCAACATTAGTGGAACCATTGCCAGGGATTTGTTAATCTATAGTTTTATTGAGAGATTGATTTACTGATTCACTTCCAGCCTATATCTATTTGGCCCATCAACAACGCCAACATCAGTGGCACCATTGCTAGGGAAATTGTGATTGTATTTCATTTTCAATCCCTAGTAAAACACTTCTTGTATGCTCCAAGTGCTATGTGCAGTTACTTCAGTTTTCACATCTAGTGCACTAGCTTTTATTTGATATATCTTGGTAAAGAAAGGTCATAATCTTTCCATGTCTAGTTTCTTATCTTGATAGACATTTGACATATCATATTTAGTGCATTTGCACAACTAAGGTGGAAATCCTTAATGGTGACTCCCTATTGATCTAATTTGTAATGAGTACCAATGTCTTTAAACTCTGTCAAAGTCAGATTTCTTATTAATATTTACAAAGCTGGAAGGAAGAAGATCTTTCTTTACTAGGGATCATGTTAGGACATTGTTTCTAGAGCTAGGAAAATCAAAATCAAAAGGAAGAAAGGCATGGAGATTTTTTTGAGGTCATCAGACAGGAAGAGGGATCTCCATTGATGAAAGTGATCAGCCTATCATTGAATATTTCCATTCAAGTGACTCTGAATCAGGTAGCCTCTTTGTGGAATTTAACTCTCTAGCTTGAGAGGGGCCTTCATTTGATTTTGAAAGGTTTGCTTCACACTCTACTCCTATATTTTCTGAGGTTGATAGGTATTTCCAAGAAAAAAGGTCTTTGGGGGGTATCCATTTCAAAAAATATACTCCTGTGTTCCAAGAACCATCTGCCCCCATTAGTTTGTCACCCCTCCAAGATCACATCCTCGAATCAATATGGCTCAGCCCAGGCCTCCATTTTTTGTAAACACCTTTGGACCTATAAATTTTGTGGGAATAGTTGGTTACCCAAATGCAGTGCCTCAAGATGTAAGGAAGATAATGCCAAATCTTGAGGGAAATAATGCTATTACTGGAGATCAACATCTAAAGCTTTTTATCAATATGATGGAAGATTTTGAGATTGAACATGAAGATGTATATATTAATATATTTATCCATACCTTTGAAGAGGCTGCTAGGGACTGGTATAAAGCATTTCCAGATAACTCTATTGATTCTTGGACTGAGATGAGTAATGCATTTAGATTACAGTATGGTGATAGAACTGACCCTAGGTTTCTTTTGACATAACTTGATAACATCAAGAAGAACCCTAATGAGTCAGTACATGATTTCAACACAAGATTTAATAAGACCTTGAGAAGATTGCTTGTTAGAATAAGGCCTTGTGATGAGTCATGTTTGATCAGATATACTGATGCATTTGATAAAAAGGCTGCATATTATTTAAGAGACAAAAACCTCACAAATTTAAGGCAGGAATTCACCATGGATTTGTAGATAGAGGACAATATAAAGGAAATTGGAAATCCTCCCAAAAGGGAAGGTGTACAACTGGTTAACCTAGAGAAACCTAAAACAAGCAAGGCTGCTGATTTGGAAGAAGTTGTGAAGACTTTGGCAGGGGCTGTCAAAGAAATCTCCTACAAGCTAGCCCGGTATGAGAAGGGAATTGGGCAGAGCTCACAAGGTCAACACAAGAAATAAGGCCCAGATAGATTAACAAATCACCAAATATCTGATGACAGAGGTAAGGGACCTGTTGGATTTGGAAACACACAGTCCCAAGCTAAGGATAACATAATGGTACCTGATCCTTTGGATGCCAGAGTTGTTGTGGTGGAGGAGACAGATGTCATTGATTGGTGTGACAAATGTTTCATGCCTCATGCTCCTTATGAATAAGAATAACAAGAAGAGTAAGAAGCTAATGGTGACAATGATTATGATTTTTGCATGATGGGATGCTCCACTAGCTCACAACAAGGAGCAACCTCAATTGAGGTGATAAGTGTTAGAATTGCTACCACTTTTTGGGATTGTATTCATAGGGTACATGTTATTCCCCCTTCTCATACTTTAGAACTAGATAATGTACAAAATTTTGAAATTCCCAATAATGAATTTGAATATTTAAGGGCTTTAATGATAAAGAAGTATGATGGAGGAATTCCATTTGAGGAAGATAGGTAGTTACTGATGAATGTTGTGGTTGGTCAAGAGAGGGAATATAACACAAGAAGTAAGGCTGTCAAAGGGGCAGGGCCTCAAGCCAAGCCTAAAGCTCCCTTACTTTCAAACATTCCTAAGGAGGCTCCTAGGAAAGAGGCATCTACCAAAATCCTTGCAATTTCCAAAAAATAAATCATACCCCTCCTCATGCCCAAGTTGTCAAAAATCATATGCAACATCTAATGAGTGTGTTAGCTTTCCTTCCAATATTTCCTTTCTAAAGAATGTCCCATATGACATTGCCCAAGTTTTAAGTCAAATAAAAGTCTTTGTTCCAATTATTGAGTTGTTTAGCATTCCTAAGAACAAAAATAGAGCATTTGAATACTTGAGGTTGAAAGAAGAGAAGATTGCCCTAGGTAGAAACATAAGCATTATGGAGACCCCACCAGTCATTGAAGAACCAGAAGCACCACCAGGATCAGAAGAGCTAGATGAACCACCTGAGGTCTGTTTGAGAACATCCTTGGTGGACTCTCAGATGAATGTGAATCCATTATTCACCACTTTGATCATTAAGGATAGACTGATGCACAACTACATGTTTGACTTGGGGGCATCATGTAATGTCATTCCTTTAGAATTCATGAATGAGATAAACATCAAAGTCACAACAACATATGGGAAGTGCAACTGCGATGGAATCTAGAGAAGTGCTAGTAGTATGGATGTGTAAAGGGTTTGGTGGTGCAACTTGTACCTTACCCAGGTAAAAACTTGAAACTTGATGTTTTCATTGTTGACTGCCCAGCCAAGTGGGGCATGCTACTATCAAGAAAATGGACTGCAAGTGTTGGTGGGAGTGTCCAAATGGATATTTCTTATGCTACCATTCCATCTAAGGGAAACCTTGTCAAGTTTTATGGGGAAAGAAAATGTTGCATCTTATTGAGGATCCCAACAAGGCTTCCTATGAGGTATTGTACACAAGTGTTGATGTAGACAACTTTGTGGGATTTTCTGATGGAAAGTAACACAAGATTGAAGACTATAAATTCCTTGAATAGGCAGGCTCTCCTTGGACTCTATTATTTAATGGAGCTTGCTCCAAATTTGGGAATGGTGCTCGTATTGTTATACTTTCTCTTGGTCAGGAAAAATTTACTTTTTCTTCCAAACTCAACTTTGAATGCACCAACAAAAAAATTGCTAAGTATGAGGCACTGTTGTCAGGATTAAGAATCTTTTGGAAATATGGTCTCAAGGACATCATTACTAAAGGAGACTTAGAATTAATTGTGAAACAAGTCAGAAATCTATATGCCACAAATAATCAACAAATGAAGCAAGACAAGCATATAGTTTGGGACTTCATTGAGAAGTTTGACTCCTTCAACATTGTGCATCATGATAGGAAGTTCAATGACTTGGTAGAAAAGCTTGCAGTGTTGGGGTCTCGGTTTGAAAATTGCACAATGTCCCCATATTGTGAATATGAGGTTGAGGTATTGACTAGAACTTCGTTCCTTGATAACATTAAGCGCTGGAAGGTTTTTGATGATGATGCTCAAATAAAAAGATTCTTACAAAACAAAGGAGAATTTTTTTATCAAAGTATTGATTTGGAGCCAGTGATATGTAAAACAGAAGGAATAGAAACCTTGTTTGGCAAGGGCATCATCCAGCTGAAAACTAACACCATTCCTAGAGGGTTGGTTGTTCTTGAGTTGAATTTTGACAATGTTGATCGCATTATTTATAGATGCATGGCAGCCTCAAGGGATATCAAGGAGCATGATCTTGGCACAAAGGAGAAGCCAATGAAAATTTTGTTAGGTAGAAATCTCAAAAAAGAGGATAAGCAGTCATACATTCAGCTATTAAAAAAATACCAAGATTGTATGGCTTGGACCTATTTTGAACTAAAAGCATACAGAGAGGACCTATTTCAACATGAGATCCCCTTGGTGTCTAATGCAAAGTTGTTTAGGAAAAAGTAGAGCCCCATCAACCCACTCTTATCCCTCAAAATGCAAGAAGAATTGAAGAACCTAAGAGATTGAGGGATTATCCATCCCACAAGGTATTCCTCTTGCGTTGCAAACCTAGTGCCAGTGACAAAAAAAATGCTGACATCAGGCTATGTGTGGACTTTCAGGAACCTAAACATGAGCATCAATGAAGGATAATTATCCTTTACCAAATATGGAGACACATGATAGCAGTTAGTGACTGGTTTTTGTGTTGCTTTCCACCTTGGATGGTTTCTCTAGTTACAACCAAGTTGTGGTGAAGGAATAAGAAACAATCAAGACAACCTTCACTACTCCTTGGGGTACCTATGTTTATGTCAGGATGCCCTTTGTTCTAATGAATGTTGGAGCTACCTTTCAAAGTGCAATGAATGTTGCTTTTGCTATTACATCAATGAATTTATTGCATTCTATCAAGATGATGTAACTGTATTTTCTAGAAAGATAAGTGATCACCTGTCGCACTTGGAGAAGATGTTGATAAGATGTAGGGACTATGGCATCTCACTCAATCCAAAGAAGTGTAATTTTGGAGTGCATAAGGAAAATGTGCTTGGTCACATTGTGTCACAAGGAGGAGTGATGATTGATCCAAAAAGAGTATAGGCCATCAGCAAGGTCCCAATCCCAAGAACCAAGAAAATAATTCAGTCCTTTAGAAAAATAAACTTCATTAGAAGATTCATATCAAAATTTGTTGAGCTGACCATTCCAACAACTTCCATGCTAAAGAAATACTAAGTCATCAAATGGGAGAAGGTTTTCATCCAAGCTTTCAATGGAATTAAAGAGGCATTGAAGCATGACCCTATTTTTGCAGCCCCAAATTATAAGAAACATTTTCAATTGTTCTCCTTTGCTTTAGTGAACAATGTTGCCTCTATCCTGCTGCAGAAGGATGATGAAGGGGCTGAGAGGTCAATTGATTTTTTCAATAAGGCCTTACAGGGGGCTGAACTGAAGTACACTATCATGGAAAATCAGTCATTTTCCTTCGTAAAAGAAAAAAAGGTTTTTAGACTGTACATTCTAAGTTCTAAAGTGGTTTCTTATGTTCCCCACACAATGGTGAAGGACATCTTGTCAGAGATGGAAGTCTCAAGAAAAATATGCAGGTGGGTGAACAAATTACAAGAGTATGATATGGACATCCAAACCAAAAATTTGGTGAGAGTTTTGGGTTTGACTAAGATTATGGCTGAAAGAAACTTGAAAACTATTGAGGTAAATGACGTGGAAGAAGAAAGCGTAGATGTTTTTCAAGAATTTATGAATTTTGAGTGGTATAAATATGTAATATTTTATCTCAAACATTTGAACTGCCCTGAGCACTAAAGTAAGAACCAAAACAGAGCCCTTAAGTTGGATTTCCCAAAAAATATTTCATCATTGATTATGGGTTAGCTAGGAAGAACCCAAAGGTAGTCCTCTTCAGATGCATTGCTGAAGATTAAGCCGCCAAGATAATTACTGATCTCCAAGGAGGAGTTTGTGGGGGGAACTTTTCTGCAAGATTCACATCACACAAGATCCTGAGGGTTGGTTATTGGTGGCAAACTCTTTTCAAGGATGCAACCATGTTGGTCAGAAGATGTGAGAGTTGCCAACATTTCTCTAGAAGCCTGAAAGCTTCAATTTCCCTTCCTTTATAGCTTGTGTCAACTAAAGCCCCATTAAAGCAATGGGGATTGGATTTCATTGGTGAAATTTCAGACCCTTCAAGTGTTGGCCACAAATGGATTCTTGTAGAAACTAATTATTTTACTAAATGGGTGGAGGAAATCCCCACCAAGAAGGAAACACACCAAGTTGTCATGGATTTTGTGTTAAACAACATCATCTATAGGTTTGGGGTACCAATCGAGATTATAGCTGACAATGCCATGAGCTTAAGAGCTAAACCTTTGGTGGCAATGTGCAAAGAGTATGGGATCAACTTGACATATGCTTCTAATTATAATCACCTAAGGAAATGGAAAATCTGAGTCCAGTAATAAATATTTTTTGAAGATCATCAGAAGAACATTAGAGATCAAAATAATAGAAAGTGGGGTGAACAGTTGAAGTTTGATGTTTGGGTAGATAGGATCACTATCAAGAGGGCCACTAGAAAGAGTCCATTTGAGTTGGTATATGGGACTCAAGCCCTAGTGCCTCTTCATATGCAACTATCTTCATATCAGTTTATGCAAAATCTAGAAGATCAAGAGGTAGGTCCTGATGATGCCTGCATTAACTAGATTATTGAGCTTGATGAAGAAAGGAGGGCATCCCATTAGACGCATGTCAAATTTAGAGATAAACTGAAGAAGTTATTTAACAAGAAGGTCACTCCCAGAGCTTTCAATGTTGGAGATTTTGTGCTACTATGAGATAGTAGACATAAGGATAAGGGCAAGCATGGCAAGTTTGAATCATTATGGATGGGCCCTTACTCTATTGACATTAGAATTGGGGAGCATACCTTCTTCCTCAAGGACTTAGATGGTGAAGTGCTCGAGTTTCCTATCAATGGAAGGCATTTGAAGAATTTCTTGGATTGATTCCCCTGAATCAAGGAATCAATTTTGTGTACAGTGTATAGTTTATCATTTGTTTCCTGTCCTTTTGTGTTTTTGCTCATTCTGGTCCTCGGTGACCTATTTTTGCTGGTTTCTCTATCAATTTTTAGAGGTGGCTTTTTTTCTCTTCTCTACAAGATGACTCTATTTCCCAATGGATATTTTGGCACTTGGTCTACTTTTGTTCTTGTGGCACTCATAGGGAGTACCCATCCCCGAGTCGGAGCCTATGTTGGTGCTTAAAATTGTCTCACCCCATTTATGCCTATGAAAACTTATTGATTTACTACCTCTGTCATTTTATCCTTCCCCGTATTGTGCCTGGTTAATCCTTGTGGCCATTTTTAATTAGTTCCTAGGTTGTAAATATCTTAAGGGTCTGTAATTTAGGTCCCCCATTCTTTGTTCATCTAAAAACTCAGGTTCTCCCATGTTTTATGTCCTCCATGGTTGGGATTTGTCTTCCTTATCATTTTTTACCTAAGTACTTGAAGAAAATGAATGGATGTATCCTTGAAGAACATATTTGATCCCTGTAACATTTATAAACTTTCTGTCCTTGAAGAAAATTTCATTCTAATGCTCAAATGGTCATTTTTCTATATTTTATAGTTTGATAGGTGTTTCTCTTGGTCAAATTTGCATCATTCTATCTACAGGGAGACATGGTACCTTTTGGTTAGACGCGGTTTAGCTGGGTACTTAGATGGAAAGCCTTAATCCAAAGTGTGTCCACATGGAGGAAAGGTTCTCATTTGAAGATCTACTTTTTGGTGTGGCCTTGGAGTAGTGCCAGGAGGACATGTGGAGGATTCCACTACTTGGTCTAGACTTAAGAAAAATGTTCATGTAGTTGGAGCAGTTTGGATGAACAAGACATGTGGCGAGTTCGCACTCATTCAGGGTCTCCGCTTTAGGCACCATCTTCAAGTTGCACCATGGAGACACGTGGAGGAACTGGCCATGTTCGGGAACTGGCCCTTGAGTTTCATTTTAAACAAGTGTCAGGATGACACGTGGAGGCCTCCACTCACTTTGTATTTTACTTAGACTTTTCAACAACCAAAAGGAGATTGCCTCGGAGTAGGACACGTGGCGATCCTATGCTCGTTCAAGGTATCAAAATTATGGGACTGCTTTAAGGTGTGCCATGGTGACAGGTGGTATTTTGAAAGGTTAAAGAAGTGGGGAGGTGGGCCATCAGAGGCAACTTAGATTTTTTGCGTTTTAAGGATTAAAATTTCAAAATGGCTTGCAAGCCTGATAAGGGAAAAGGTCAATGTTCTGCCCTGGTCAATAGCAGAGGTGCGGGCTCCCGAGGGAAACTTGGAAAAATTTCCTTTTGAGAAAAAAGGTTCAAAAGTAAAAAGGGAAGCACGGGTCCACTCGAATCACATTTGGACACGTGTCAGGCTCAGTTCTTGAGGGTGGAGTTTTGGGGAAAATTTGGAAAATTATCCCTTTTCCAAAAAGAGAGTAAAATGGAAGAATTTGAGCATGGTTCTGCTCCAATCATATTTGGGCACATTTCAAGCTCACTTCCTAAGGGTAGAGGTGTAGGGAAAAAGGGAAATTTTTTCCATTTTTTCAAAAATTTGTAAAAATTCAAGGGAAGCCCTCGGGTCTGTTCTAAATCTTGAATCTGACATGTGGATGGCCCAAATTCAAATAAAAAAATCAACAACAGTTGTGAGTCTAAATCTAATTTTCCCCCCATTTTTCTTAAACACATCTGGAAGTGCGAGTTTCCATGATTTCTTCATATTTTCTACATGCCTAGTAGGGAAGGAAGTTAATCTTGATATCTGAAGTTTGGTGGGAAGATCTGGAGGATGTCTTTCACCATTAAAATGGTCTAACTTTCGTGCCTGATCGGATTTTCCATTTTTCTTCTCCCGAGAACACAAGGGGCTAAATTTGATAGACTAGGTGCGAAAGTGGTTGGAAAATTTAAGAAAGAGTGATCTACCAGAGGAAGGAGTTGAATGCGGGAGGTATTCGATGAGATCTGCCCCATCAAGCACTTGAAGAATTCTTACAGATTTGATTCTTAGAATCATGAAAGAATCGTGGTGACACTCATGCATTAAAATTTTTTTTCATTTATGAGGGAGGGGAATCTCTTATAAATGCTATAAATGGCACAATTTTTTTGTGCAAATGGTGTGGAGGTTGGAAGTTGGAGGTCAGAGTCCTAGAGGTTGAAGAAAATTCCCAAGAGGAAAATTTGACTAAGCCTGTCTTTTGAGAATCCATCTAAGAAACTAGGTTATCTCTTTTTGTACAAAGCTTTAATGTGTCAAGGTGGTTGCAAGTGTACAACCATTGATGAGCTCTGAGATTGTTCTGTGAAACTTTTCCCTGCTAATAGACTTAATCAAATTCAAGTTTTTTTGTGTTGTCTTGAGCAAAATGCGTTGGTTTTATTTCTGAATGTATACAAGTAGTTTTTCTTGTTTCTGTTGAAATCTTGTATCAAATTTGTTTCAATCACACAGGCCTCAATCCTTGTGACAGTTTAGTGGCATCTGCAATTCCATTTCCTAGAAGAGCTTTCATTTGGGATTGGAATAAACAATTTAAAATATCTTTTCTCTCATATGTTGACAGAGATTACCTGTAAGCCTTTGGGTGTACCTTAGGCATGATTTGATTTAAATCTTGATTCTTTGTCGGGTTTTCTAACTTGAGCCTTCATGATAGAATCTCAGAGATTGTGTGAAAGAGTGCTAATTTGGGCCTCCATTGAAGCACATATTCTAGTTAAAGAAACATTTTAGCTATTTTTGTGGCATTTTGTTGGTATGACTCTCCATTTTGTAAAGTTCCTCAAGGATCTGGTGAATCTAGTTTCACCCTACCCCACCTCCCACCAAAAATTCATTTAACAACAACCAATCCTACCCCTGCTACCCATGTTCTTCATGTGTGTATACCAATGCACAATCCTCTACACCTAAACATGCAAAAGCAAGCAGGGTCTATAAATTTCTTTAGTAACCTTTGCCTTGTTGTGAAAGTATCTATATGATCTGGAAGTGACAACTTGTGAGAGTCAGATATTGTGTGTTGATCATATTTTCCCCAAGGTATTCTCTATAAACTTCATGCAAAAGAAAGGTACCAGTGTCTCCTTTCATATAACAGAGGTTACAAAATAGGTTCTTTTACCTTAGTTGAAAAAGCACAACCTAAAATAGCTAGGATCATATCATATCCTTTTTTATTGTGCTACCCATTCCCTTAAAAGCCTGAGTGCCAACAAGTCAGATAGATTTCTTCCCTGGATACAAAACGACATACATGATTATCTATCTGCCTATGAGTGTCATGTCTAATTCATGATGTTGTTCAGTTTTTGAAGGAGGTTAAACTTGGGTACCAACAGATACAATAAAACACACATATAAATATCAATGCACATCATCAAATATCATCACTAAACCATCACTAAAATCAAGTAATTTCACCAATTGTTCACAATTTCAAATATTCTAATTCTATCATTTCATCAATTAGCAATAAGATCACAAGACTAACTAAATCATCTAAAAAAATCTATGTATAAAAATCCAATGTGTTAGTACATATAGAAAGTACTAAATCTAGATCATCAAATATTGATATGTCAATTTATGCATGTAATTCATCATACAAGTTGCATCATTTCAAAAGTCTAAAACATCCATACTGTCTATCAAATAGGCTAATCAAACATAGTAATGTCCATCTATCAATGTCTACTACTCAAATATGATAACAATATCTATGGCTCCAATACAAAGTAAGAAAAAATCATAGTAAGATCAATGTTGAAGAGTGGGCACTACACCCTACGTGAAGTTGCTTTTTGGAAGATAATTTTGTAGGCACTTTCTTAGCCTCTGAGTCAAATTTGTAAGTTTTGCAACTAGGAGGGAAAATGTTAAGGATGATCAAAAAACCCTAACCAAGTTATAAAATAGACATGAAAACCTCGTGAAACTTATAGATAATTGTATGAAACTCTTTCTTATGGCTTATTGTGTAAAGTTTGACTTTTAGGAAAATAGTTTTTCTCTCTCTTCTATATCTCTTTGTCTCTCCTTAGTTAAGAAATGAAGTTAAATTAAAAGAAAAGAATGCATATGTGTCTAACCATATCTTTTTGAGTGCAAACTATTATTATCATGTAAACGGAAAATTGAAAAATGTTAATTATGCGAGATCTGATCAGGGGATCATTTCTGAAAGTTCCCTAAACATCTCTAAATGGTTTCAGTACAGAAGATCATCTCGAGAGCTTTCCAACGACTGTGAGAACGCGACAAACGGACATCAGGAGCTCTAGATATGTTCGGTCAAAGTTCGGTCAACGGGAAAGTCAATTATGGTCAACTGGTCAATATTTGGACCGAATCGCACTGTGACACGTGGCTTGCCAACATTCATTGAATTTTCTCGATTTTCCTATCGAGAGACGACAAGTGGACTACAAAATTATTTCATACCACATTAGAGGGGTCGAAATTATATTGGTAAGTCCACGTTCCAAATGGCGCCATATATTTCCAAATGCCACATATATAAATATTAATGTTTAATACATTAATATTAAACCATGTTTTACCACATGGAAAGTGGTGAAGCGGTGGTAAGAGGGCTAGGCCCATGCGTGGACTGTCCCACGTGGCAAAAGGAGGATGAAGCAGTTGGGGGCGGTTTATCCAACGTGGTCTTTGACTTCATGCGCATGTATAGGCTTAATAAAGCCTAAAACCTTATCATGCCGCGCCAAATTTGGGTTTTAACCCATTTCAAACCAAAAGCCGCTCCAATGGGGATTTAATCCCATTTTATATGCAAATCGGCCCTATTTGGGAATTTAATCCCAAATTTCATGTATGGGTAAGGCTAGGCTAATATTAGCCTAAGGATAATATGCAATGCATATTTGTTGGGCCCTAATTTTGTATAAATAGGGAACCCTTTCATTGTAAAAACACATTGGACACAACACGAGCTTATTATTTTTTAAGCTTGTTGTGGACACACCGGTGCAACGAAGACATCGATCCTGAGCTTATTATTTGTTAAGCTTATTTGCGGGATGTGTCGACAAGTATTGTCTATTGGCCTATTATTTTAGGCAATATTAGATGGAATATTAGTGATTGGGAGTGAAATGTAAACTACCCAATAGGCCCATTGAGCCACACCAACTACTTGCAAATCCTGGATTGTCGACCAGAGTGCTAGCTTCGCATTGTTTGCGTCGGGAAGGCCGATCACAGCCGAAGGAGATTGTGTACCAGGAAGGTGGAAGTCAGGTGCTATTTTTCACCCTTGTCGTCCGAAGAACTGGTGTACTGGTAGGAAAGTAAAATTCCATTAGGTTTTCTTGTGAAAGTACTATTGTAACTTACAAGTTTTGACTAGTGGAATGGTTCGATCACGAACCCGGAGACGTAGGCAGTTGCCGAACTCCGTAATCAATCTGTGTGCAATTTTCGTTATTGTCTTGCATTCTTTGAAATTGATTACTTAAAAGGAGTAAATTATCGGCAAATAATTAAAGCCTACAAGGGTCCGATATCAGGTAGTAATAATCTGGTTATTTTCGGATCATGTTTGGTATCAGAGCTGGTAATCGACACCTGCAAACTTACTAATCTCCGAAGCAAGTTGGTATGGAGCAGGTTAATCAGTACAGGTTGCTTTGACAGGGATGGCATTGGCTTGTACTTCTGGATTTCCAGATTGGTGGGATAGACTGAGAGACAGGTTTAACATACTCAGTAATTTTCTCACATTTCTATTTGGATGATTCCATTGTATCTCATATGCAGATAAAACTAAAAAACTATTGTGTAGGGTAGAATGTATTGGTAAGACCCCTTTGAGGGAAACATTTGTATACATCTAACCATACAAGATACATTAGTTAAAGACCCAATTTTGGGCAATGTTTGTACTCTGTTATACTTGCATTAGTAAGACCCCCGGAGGGCAATTATTTTGGTGATTTTGCTAACACCATAAAATGCAGTATATTTTCCTTGTTTAGTCATTGTTCTGGCAGGGAGGAGAAAAATGAAGTCAATCCACATTGCAATGCAGTGGAGAAATACCAATCTCGTCATGTAGAGTTGAGAAATGGCAAAAAGAGTTCCTCATCCCATAAGAAGAAGGAGATTAAGAGGAATTTTTGTGCTCATTGCCAGAGGAATGGGCATCGGGTGGAAAATTGCTGGAAACTGCATCCATCTCACCATCAGAGTAATGGCAAGCCAAAGATGGAATGGAGGCATATTGCAAAGGTAGAGGAAATTTCTACTCCACCACTAGTTGACAATTCAACCCAGGACCAGGCAATACCTGAAAGTGAAAGTCCTTTAAAATGGGTAAGTCAACAATTTTTCAATTATATATTGCATAATTCAGATTGAGGAATCGTATGCAGTATTAAGTTTGGAGATCAGATATTGTGAGAAAATGATGAGAGAAAGGTTTACAATACTCATTGGATTTTCTTACTTAGAAAATTTGATTAATGCTCCAAATATATCTCCTGATCAGCGTGCGAGTACCTATTACAGCTTGGATACAGGATTTGACTCATATAAAGCTCAGAGATTGATCTGCCATTTGTGCAGACAGTAGAGTTCACAGAGATCAGCTCGGAACTTCATTCTGTGTAGAGGCATTCTGACCGTGCAGCAGAATGGTAGTTGAATCACCGTTGGCATTGACGTCGGGTCGGAACTTCATTCTATGTAGAGGCATTGCGACCGTGCAGCAGAATGGTACCTGATATTAGTATGTCAACAAGAGGATCTCTCAAAGGATCAGCTCAGAACATCATTCGGTGTCAAGGCTTTGCGACCACATACGAATGGTAGCTGATCAACAGACTTAGCATCATACATCGGAGGCTAAAATTCTTGAAAAAGGCTTAGCATCATGTATCGGAGGCGTTGAGGTCTACAGAGACTTAGCATCATACATCGGAGGCTCGAGGTCTTGAAAAAGGCTTAGCATCATGTATCAGAAGGAGCATTGAGGTTTCATTTAGAAACTTAGCACCATAAAGCGGAGGTGTGGAGGTTTTCTTCAGATATCAGAGTGGCGCAACGGAAGCATCGTGGACCCATAACCCACAAGTCCCAGGATCAGATTAGAGTTTTCGAAATGAGAAGGTTGGAGCAGAAGACCCAAGGGTCTACTATAGCAGCACTTCCAAGGTGGCAGCAGATTTTTCCAGATTCAGGACAGTATGGAAGCTTTTTGGGACAAAAAGCTTTTCTCAGTGGGGAGGTGTGATCAGGGGATCATTTCTAAAAGTTCCCTAAACATCTCCAAATGGTTTCAGTGCAGAAGATCATCTCGAGAGATTTCCAACGACTGTGAGAACGCGACAAACGGACATCGGGAGCTCTAGATATGTTCGGTCAAAGTTCGGTCAACGGGAAAGTCAATTATGGTCAACTGGTCAATATTTGGACCGAATCGCACTATGACACGTGGCTTGCCAACATTCATCAAATTTGCTCGATTTGCCTATCGGGAGATGACAAGTGGACTACAAAATTATTTCATACCACATTAGAGGGGTCGAAATTATATTGGTAAGTCCACGTTCCAAATGGCGCCATATATTTCCAAATGCCACATATATAAATATTAATGTGTAATACATTAATATTAAACCATGTTTTACCACGTGGAAAGTGGTGAAGCAGTGGTAAGAGGGCTAGGCCCATGCGTGGACTGTCCCACGTGGCAAAAGGAGGATGAAGCGGTTGGGGGCGGTTTATCCAACGTGGTCTTTGACTTCATGCGCATGTATAGGCTTAATAAATCCTAAAACCTTATCATGCCGTGCCAAATTTGGGTTTTAACCCATTTCAAACCAAAAGCCGCTCCAATGGGGATTTAATCCCATTTTATATGCAAATCGGCCCTATTTGGGAATTTAATCCCAAATTTCATGTACGGGTAAGGCTAGGCTAATATTAGCCTAAGGATAATATGCAATGCATATTTGTTGGGCCCTAATTTTGTATAAATAGGGAACCCTTTCATTGTAAAAACACATTGGACGCAACACGAGCTTATTATTTGTTAAGCTTGTTGTGGACACACCGGTGCAATGAAGAGATCGATCCCGAGCTTATTATTTGTTAAGCTTATTTGCGGGATGTGTCGACAAGTATTGTCTATTGGCCTATTATTTTAGGCAATATTAGATGGAATATTTGTGATTGGGAGTGAAATGTAAACTACCCAATAGGCCCATTGAGCCACACCAACTACTTGCAAATCCTGGATTGTCGACCGGAGTGCTAGCTTCGCATTGTTTGCGTTGGGAAGGCCGATCACAGCCGAAGGAGATTGTGTACCAGGAAGGTGGAAGTCGGGTGCTATTTTTCACCCTTGTCATCTGAAGAACTTGTGTACTGGTAGGCAAGTAAAATTCCATTAGGTTTTCTTGTGAAAGTACTATTGTAACTTACAAGTTTTCACTAGTGGAACGGTTCGATCACGAACCCGGAGACGTAGGCAGTTGCCGAACTCCGTAATCAATCTGTGTGCAATTGTCGTTATTGTCTTGCATTCTTTGAAATTGATTACTTAAAAGGAGTAAATTATCGGCAAATAATTAAAGCCTACAAGGGTCCGATATCAGGTAGTAATAATCTGGTTATTTTTGGATCAAGATCTATGCGGATTCCATTCGATCGATTTATTGTTGATTTCCAACTTACATGGTTTTACAAGATGCAAGTAGGATGGAAAAGCGGTGTGGTTGTGATTCTTTGTATATTATTGTAACTCATGTATGTGAATGGAAAGAAATTTTTATGTATTTATATGTTACAGTAAATACTTATTATTAAAATTTTGTAATATAAATGGGATGTTAGATTTAGGGGTGCTTGGGGAAATGTGCATTTAACTATAGGTGTTCTTTTGATTCAAACTTGCATATGGTAAAAGAAGGGGGGTTGGATATATATGTTAAGAGATATTTTAAAGGATAAATTAAACATTTTATAAGTGTTGAAAGGTTTATTAATGAAGTTTTTAAATATTTTTAACATGCTACTATTTAAAAGAAACATTCATCTAAACAAGGGTGTTATTTGATTCCAATAATTATATTGTAAAAGTGGGATAAATGTGTTAAATGAAATTGGTTTTAATAGTCTATACCACAATTCCAGTGTGCAATTGATGATTAAATAATTGGTGTGTGGTGTTTCTTACTTTGAAAATGTAATAAATAAATCTAACCAAAATAGTTAGCCCTAGTATAAAATTTGTGCATAACTACCCTTCCTATGTGTTTCCTTTCAGCATAAAAAACTAATACCTTAGAATGTGTTTAATCTTTACACTCAATGGAACCTTATAGCTTAGGTAAATAAGAGCCCAAGTATGATTTATTTTTCTTATCCTATATGCTTAGAGACATTATTATAAAATTGATGGTAAGGACTGACATGGTCAAACTTATCTTGAGTATGTGGTCCCCTTATAGGATTGTTAATCATCTATGTGGTAAGGATAATGTGTTCTCTTTAGTAGTACTATTTGGGAAACCTGCATTAAACAAAGTATAAAATCCTCTTGGACCATCATACTTGTTGAGTGGAAAAGATTTATAACTAACCTTGAAAGTCACATTTAAGAGTTTGGATCATAAATGAACTCGATACCCAATCTCATTTTTCATTTAGGTTCTATGGTACGATACTAAGAAGTTAATTGTGAAACTTAACAACATTTTAGATGTATGATTATTTTGTGAAAATGTAATCATAAGGTGATGTTCTTGGAGAAAGGTGAAATTTAGGTCGTTCTTATATCATGTATAAACCATCTTGTGGTAAGAAACAATACCCACATGGTGCAAACTCTAATGTGTAACCTAACCACCTAAAACGATGATCTAATCCATATTGCTCTCCCATTAGTCCTATTAGGTAATAGATGTATGATGTAAAACTATGTGATCTTTTCCTTATAGAAAAATCTCCTAAGACATGTACTAAGGGTCTAATTGAGGATATAAATGCCTCTATCAACAAATAGTCTACACAATTCATTACAAAATTTATATGAGCCTGGTTAGGAAGAAATAAAACCTCTTAATTCATACATAAAACGATACTCACGAAAGCTAATCTAGAAACAAGAAAACAAGTATGTTGCCATGGTTAGAGCCTTCGAATCCTTAACTAATTTTTGGATCATAACTATAGTAAGCTTATAATGGATGTTTGTCCTTGGAAAGTTTATTCACGAGATTTTATTCCATAGGAAAGTTAAACATGACCTTTCTTGTAATGTGATTAAACCCTCTTTCTATGGATGAAGAACCTGATTCTTATAATGATTATTGTGCACTAACTCAATTATTAATTTATAAATGAGTGAAATAAATGTGACCCTAATTCCTTAAACAAAAAAATGAACTTCACATTATTTGAAATTATATTTGTTCATGTGCATAATAGAGGTACGATATAAGATCAAGATGCATCCCCTTAGGGGTAAATCCTAGGGATAATACCTAATAGCGTTGTGTGTATGTAGATATACGTGTGTGTAAATAATTATCCTGTTAATGAATGAAAAAAGTAATTGAAATAATGTATATCATCCTTATTTAATGAGATACACTGTGAGTTAAATGTTAAACAGTTTAAATTAAATCATCAAAAGGAAAATAATTGTATGGTTCACATATTTTGAGCCTTTCTATAATACTAAGTCAAATATTGAAACATTATTGTAATCAA
This sequence comes from Taxus chinensis, assembly GCA_019776745.2. Classification (NCBI taxonomy): domain Eukaryota; kingdom Viridiplantae; phylum Streptophyta; class Pinopsida; order Cupressales; family Taxaceae; genus Taxus; species Taxus chinensis. Next base: position 145,515,746 of record CM034149.1, read on the forward strand.
TGTGTAATCCTAAAAATATCATGTCGTAGGAAGAACCTATCTATAAGTTTGTACTATGGTTTTATTGTTATGTTGTACCTTGTCATTTGAAAAAGAAGAAGTGACCTTGTTGTGCATCACGTGTTTTCATGTTATCTGTTTGGGTTATTGTTTGTGCAAACATATCTTGTGTTGTGTACTTTCCTAATTGATATTTTATAGTGTCATATGTACTACAATGTAATTCAAAATTATTATTCCATTATTTTAGTGTAGTATTTGTGTGTGTAAAATGTGGGCGTTACAGTTGGTATTAGAGTGAAGGTTTATGCTCTTGAACGTATGGGATGGATTGGAGTTGTGATAATTCTACATGGTGGTAGTGGATATTGGAAGAGTAATGTGATATATGTTGCAAGGTGAACAACGTTGTAATTGTGATATTATGAATGCACATGTTGTGCATGTCACTTAGTGTGTATTTGTTATCATGTTGATGTGCTTGTGATATGAGTATTCACTCTCCTTTTCATGGATTCTATGAGGAGTTCACATGTGATGTGCCACCATTTTCTGTGTGAAAATAATGCTATTGTGGATTGCAGAGTGTTAGATTGTCTAGTTATTATGTGATATGAAGGTGTATTGATGTATTGCATGAAAAAATTGGTCTAAAGTGAACTGGATTGTATCATGATGTCATCACCATGTTGTGATGAATCGTTTGTGTCACCATGTTGAATTGAAATTGACTATATGTTATAATATTAGACATTATGTTCCTCATATGTATAGTTTGTGTAATATTTGATGGTTCATGTCATGATTTAGGGGTATATCGTGAATGTATGATCCCTATTGTACAATACTATCACTTTGGGTGAAATATGTGGTAACGCGATGTATTGTAACCCGTGAATGTAATGATTATGATTTACACTATATAGATACCATGCATATATGTTATGGTTAATTTGTGTGAACTACCATTTTGTTATTAATGTAATTATGTTTTATGTTGTGAACCTTACACTAACCGACACTAAAGGAAATTGGTAAAAGGTGTATGTTTGGAGTGATAAAATGTGTACTGTTGACTAGTCACTCAAGTTGAGTGCGAAATAGGAAGTGGAATCTTACATAGGCTAAAAACCCACTTTTGTTCGTTTGGTATGTATGGCACTTACTCAATGGATGTCATCCATATTGTGTTTTGTGGACACCTTAGTCTCAGTAGATGGCGACCTATACTCCTTTCTCTCTCGATATATGGTTATCATATGGATTCAACCTAAGTGTAGTTACGACTATCTTGAGCCTTGTGGAAGTGGTGGAGGGATGATATAGACAGAGATGTTGAAATTTGTATTATTTGATATGTTATTTTATGAGCTGAGGCTCGATGTCCGAGTGCCAGTAACTCGTTGAGTACCCCTTTGGTGGTCGTATAGGTCCACATAGTTATTGTGATGTGTTATTTCTCTATACGTATTTTATTTGTAAATTGAATATTTCCTTTATTTCTTGTTAGTACCAAAAAATTTCTTCATTTATGTGTTCGTATATTGTGGGCATTTTTTTTGTTGTTACACTAACATGCAGATTTTTGCACTAACTATAGCTATTTGGCCATCTACTTTACTTAGACTTAAATTATATTTTCATGTTTAAAGGTTTTATAGCCCAGCCTAAGGCGTTGGATTTTTTCCACTTTGTATTTGAAGTGGATTTTTATGCTAGTTCTAATTTCATAATGTGTGGAATATGGTCATGGGATGCACCATGGAGTGGTTGAACCTATTGAACCACTTCATTGTATGCGGGTACGCCCCAAAGAGTTACAGATAAATAATGGGTTGTTGAACCATGAGTTATTATGTCACTTGGGTTAGAGGTGTCTAGATTCTATGAGCCTAGGGCCATAGAGTGACCAACATCTTTTGGGGAGCGAAAACAAAAATATCTATATATTTTATTGCTTGGGAGGTATATGGAGTTGTTTTTTAATGCTTTGGGAGGTATATGGAGTTGTTTTGTGATGCTTTGGAAGGTATATGGAGTTATTTTGTGATGCTTTGGGAGGTATGTGAGGTTGTTTTGTGATGCTTTGGGAGGTATGTGGAGTTTCTTTGTGATGCTTTGGGAGGTACATGTAGTTATTTTATGTTACTTTTGGAGTTATATGGAGATTATTTGGTGATACTTGGGAGGTATATGTAGTTTTTGGTGATTCTTTGGGAGGTATATGGAGTTATGTTGTGATCTTTTGGGAGGTTTATTGTGCTGGTACTTTGATTTATGTGTACTCATGTGAGTCTGGTCATGTTTTTTGATGTTGAGGATTGATGCTCTGCATTGAGGGTATGATTTGACCCCTTTTTAACAATATGTAACTACAATTATTGTCCCAAGCTGGGTGAAACCTATATATGTCTACCTGTTGGAAATTCCATGTTGTAGTAGTCTACTTATGTTATGATTACTGTTGTGTCAGGGGCATGTGTAATAAGTACTATGTTGTGTGGATCGTGTATGTTCCTTCCATGGTTTGATTCATTCGTTGTGATGTGATATAGCTGTGGAAGTAGATACCATGATGTCTTGTGAACTATTAGTTTTATGTATGGTCCTTTTGTGGTATGGTGATGTCAGTGTTTTTGGGCACCCAAATAAAATTAAATAAATAAATAAACTAAAATATTAAAACAATGAAACATTAAGAGTTTGAGCTTAATAAATATTGTTAAGAGAAAACAGTAATTAGGTAAAAATGTAATTGGGAACTACTAGTCTTCAAACAAAATTAATGAATCATCAAAACTTGCCTTCTTCCTTGTGGTCATGCTTTTGCATCAAGTATTTTTTGTTAGCATACGTTGCATAGTTCATATTTTAGGAGTGTTTGTTCTGTTTTATTATTATATCTTCCTTGGTGTATTCCATTATTCTCTCACCTTCATCCAAATCTTCCTTGTTCATTTTAGGGGAATATAGTTACTTATTTCTCCTATATAATGTACGTGCTTCTTCATAATAAAATCAATGTGTTGAGAGAATTTCACTCCACATTATTCTCATCTATCTGCTTGCTAAATTTTGGTATCAGAGCAGCAAAAAGTCTTCTAGTCTGTGGAAAATAGAACCAAACATTGAATAGCCCTTTGGCGTGGTAGACATCTGGACACTGGTGCATGGAAGACTCATACTAGAAAGACCCTGCTGCTGTGTGGAAGGAGTCTTGTTGTGCTGCGTGCAAGTCCCTACTACTACATGAAAGTAATCATGATACTGTTATGTGTGAGGTGCTGACAAGACTGCTACCTAGGAATTGTAGTCATAGACTTGTGTGTAGACTGGACAGTCATCTATATTAGTCCAACAAACTCAAATGCAATCGATTTCAGCTAAAAATATATCAATTGCTTGCTATAGCGACCTCCTGTGATCTTCAATATAATGCGTGGTCTGTAGAAGAGCTAGACATGAGTGTAGATAGAGGCTGCGTGAAGGTTGCATGGAGTAAAGTGCATGGAAATTGGCACACTTTGGAAAGCGACCAAATTGGAAAGAAGTTTGTATGTGTTTTTTTTAGATCAATTTCTTGTCAAAATGCATACCTTGCTGACTTGCGTGGCTGCCTCCTCAACCTCCTCAAGTTCCTCAATGCATGGAAACTTCTGAAAAAGATTTTCGTGGGAGATAAAGACCGGAAAGATAAATAGCAAAAAACGTGGACATAAAAGAAGAAGAAATAAGCGGTGAAGTCGTCAACATAAAGTTAGAGTTGTTGCTGGTGCGTGGTGGAGTGCTGAGTGAAGAGATACTCTACCAAGGCAATATGGAGTTTCTACAACACTTCGTCAAATGTTGAGTGTAGACAATTTTATTGAGAGCGTCAATAACACAGTCACCACAGCCGAAAGCCAGAACATCGACTTGCCAGCAAGAGAACACCGTGAAGAAGCTCCTGAGAGCTCCGGTTCTACTTTGCATTGCTTAATGAGCTTCGGAACACCGGTAATCTAGCCTTCAACAAGCTAGTTCAAGGACTTCTTGAATGCTTCCTTTTCAACGTCAGCTACCAAGAAAAGCAAGTATGGCAAGAATTTGAAGCCGGGTATGATGCCAACTGTGACGACGAAGAAGAACACCCTACAAAGTGTCACCATCTCACAATACGCAAATATTGCAAGCATCTACGAGTCAGTAATTCTCATCAGTGAGTCAAAGTTGTAATAAATCTTTAAATAAATAAATAAATAGTTTTTATTATGATGTCTACTCCGAATTTACTTCTTTTCGATGCTCAGTTGCTCAAAGGGTCCAATTTTACAGCCTGGAAGACAAAAATGAAGACAATCCTTCAGTTTGAAGGATTATGGGGGATTGTTACAGGGTATGTGCTCGCTCCCATAGCCCATGATGAATTAATAAAGTATGATATGGCTAGTTTGAAATCCTTGATGCTGATAATGCTCAGTATCAGTGATGATGTGCAACCACATGTTTGGAATGCGGAGAAACCCAAGGAGGCCTAGGAAAAGTTGGCAACCATTTATGAAGCCAAAAATCAGATGAAGATTCTTCATCTCTAGTCAAAGCTGCACACCCTCTCTATGGGGTCAGATGAGAAAGTGGAGGAGTTCTTACATCGCGTGGCTGAGCTGAGATCAGATTTATTAGCGCTCGATGAAATGGTGGATGATAAACTTCTCGTTGCAATCACCTTGAGAGCACTCCCTTCTCAATTTCGAGTGTTCATTACGACACTAAATGTGTCTAAACAAATCGTGACATTCAAAGAGCTTGTGAATTTTCTACAGCATGAAGAGGCCATCACTTCATCCCATGAGGAGTCTCAGGATAAAGCCCTATTCTCAAAGCCTTACCATGGCCAGAAGAATCAGAAGGGTCCCTCAGAGAAGCCAAATCAAGCTCAACCAAAACAATAGCAGAAAGATCAAAAGTCAAAGATGTGGTGTAACTTTTACCAGAACTAACACTCATGACTCTAATCACTGCTGGTACAATGGCTTGAAACAAGGGTCTTTGAGTCAGAAAAATCACATCTAGGCGTGAAGATTTTCAAATATACAAATGTCGTCCTCATTGATGAAAGCAGAAAGGACATCTCGTATCCCAACAAGATGATGATTCTGATGAGGACACATCAAAAAGAGCCCATTCTAGTAAGAACCTTGGAATAGTCTCTCAATATTCTAAGTCCATGAAAAAAGTATGGTTGATAGACTCTGATGCAATAAAGCATATGTCATGTGACAAGTAACTGTTTGATTCACTGAATGAATAACCCACTTGAGATCGGGTTTGGATAGCAGAAGACAAAGACTACGTTGGAAAATGAATAGGAAATGTCACCATTCCTCTGGGACCACGAAAATGTACACTTACAAAGGTAGTATATGTCCTTGCCTTGACTAGTAACCTCTTGTCAATAACTCAGCTCTTGAATCATCACCTTAAGGTAGAATTTCTTGTCTAAAATTGCATTTAATCATGTTTGATCTCTAAACAAGGTATAATTAATGCTGGAGAATTTCTAAAAGATAAGTTATTTTCTTTAGATACCGTTTCATCTTCTACAATAGATTTATCTACCTCAACAGTATAATATACATCCCTCTTGCTATTTAGATATGGTCATTTGTCAGTTAGTTCATTGCATTAGATTAATTCAAAAGCAATGGTCCATGGACTACCTAAATTTTCCATTTCCTTTCCGATCTACTCTGGCTATCTTGTATAAAAACTAAACTGGGATCCATTTTAGGTGAGCACCTTCCATGGCAAGAAGCATCTTGAGGTAGTTCATACCGATATGATTAGCCCGCTTCCTTCTTATTTTTTAGGATACAAGTACTTCCAAATATTTGTGGATGACCACTCTCACAAAATGTGGGTGTTTTTCCTAAAGAAGAAAAATGAGGCTCTTCAATATTTTAAGAATTTCTATCATTGTGTTGTGAAAGATACTAGACAACCGCTTCTTCTACTTCACTCAGATCAAGGGGGGAATTCACATCGAAGAATTTCTTGGCCTTCCTAAACCAACAAGCCATTAATCTCAACTTGGCTTCTCCCTACACACCCCAAAAAAATGACATTGTTGAGTGTCGCAATTGTACAGTGATGGAGATGCCTCGCTACATGCTAACAACAAAAAAGCTAGAGAAACGTTATTGGGCTGCAGTAGTACAAATAGTTGTATATCTTCTCAATAGGGATTCGATAAAAATTCTACAAAATAAAACACTAGAAGAGGTATGGAGTGATAGAAAGCCATCAATTTAACATTTATGAGTATTTGGTTACACAACATACATACATGTCCTAGATCATAAGGGAAAGAAGGTTGATCCAAAGACACTTTCATGCATCCTACTTGGATATAGCACTAACTCAAAGGCATAGCATCTCACGGATCCTGAGACAAAGAAAATATATGAGAGTTGGGATGTGGTTTGTAATGAGTCATCCTTTGACTTAGTAGTGACAACTGAAGTACCATTACCAACCACCTGTCACCAACTAGTCTCTAAATCAGATGATTAGCCAGAGGAGACTACTCAAAGAAAATATGTGCTACTAGGAGAGCTATTTGTTGACCTTAGAGAACTGGAGAATGTGACTCCTCATCAATCCACAAAAAAATGACACAGTTATTCTCAAAAGTAGCCAAGTTCTCATCTGAAGTGGGTACAAAGCACCATCAAGGGCACACATTTGCAACAACTCCTAGATGCATCATCCAAAGTCGAAACAAGGAGTTAAACAAGAAATGAGGTAAAATTTGCACTCATGACTTCACTTATTAATAGCTTTGAGAATGATAATTTTCATGAAGTACTCAGCGAACCTCAATGGAAGGAAGCCATGGATAAATAAATTGACTCACTCAAGAAAAATTAGACATAGGAACTTGTATCTTCCTATAGGAAAGAAACCCATAGGTTACAAATGGGTTTTCAAGACAAAATATAGGGTAGATGGATCCATCAAAAAACATAAAGAATGACTTGTAGCAAAAGGATATGCATAGAAAGAGATCATCGACTATGAAGAAACTTTTGCACCCACTGTAAACATCAAGACCTTCAGAGTAGTTTGTGTACTTATAACATAGAAAGGATGGAGACTTCAAAAGATGGATGTCAAGAGTTTTTTCTTAAATTTTGATCTAAAAGAAGAATTTTACTTGACCCAACCTAGAGGGTTTGTTGATGAAGACCATCTTAAGAAGGTATGTTGTCTCATCAAATCACTGTATGGACTGAAACAATCTCCAAAGGCGTGGTACATATAAAGATCAAGGATCACATTTTGCAGCATGGATTCACTCATAGCCCCTCATATTCCAATTCATATATAAATAACGTATGAAAATAAATTTTCATTCTTGTTGTCTATGGAGATGATCTTGCGATCACTGGAAGTTCTGAAGATCATGTCGATATTGTGAAGAATGATCTCAAGAGAACCTTTGACATGACAGATTTGGGGCTACTAGATTATTGTCTTGGATTTGAGATATGGAAAAAGGAGGCATCACAATTTTATCTCCCAGATAAATTATGCCAAGACACTCTTGGAAAAATATAGAATGTCAGACTATAAACCTATATCCACTCCCATTGAGAAAAGCTTGTAACTTTCAAGATTCCAATTCTCACCTCAAGTAGATGCTACTCTCTATAGGAAATTTGTTGGAGGGCTCATGTATTTGACATATATATGACCAGATATATGTTATGTTATTAGCTATCTTTCCAGTTTCATGCAGTAGCCGAAGAAATTTCACTAGACTGCAACAAAGCATGTTTTGAGATATGTCTGAGGAACAACTAATTATGGTCTAAAATATAAGAAGAATGATAAATTCTTCTTACAAAGATACATCGACTTGGACCATGCTACATGTATTAATGATAGAAATTCAACCACATGATACATGTTTCATCAAGTATCTGGACCTATCTCATGGATAAGAAAGAAGGAAAATAGCTTTTCTTTCTCATCCACAAAGGTAGAATATCGCACTTCATGAGGAGCTATGTGTGAAGCAATATGGTTACATCACATTTTGGATGAGCTAAGAATTCCTGAAAAAATAGTCACCTATTCTCTATTGCGACAACTCAGACTGTGTTGAAGCTCATGTAGAATCTAGTTTTTCATGAACAAACAAAGCATATTGATATTGATTGTACTTTCATTTGATAGCACATCTTGAACCATCACATTCAACTCCAGTACTATCATACAGAAGCACAAGTTTCCGACATTCTCACAAAATCTCTTGCAAAAGTTAAATTTGAATTTTTCAGAGGTCACATTTGCAAGAATAATGTAATGGGGGGGATGTTAGTATAGTAGGATACGTTCATATTTTATGTGTGTTTATTATTATTATACTTTAATCTCTTATTATCTATTCCATTATTCTCTCCTAGATTGTAATCTTCTTCCTTCAGTTGTAGGAGAGTATTCTTGTTTCTCCTCTGCTATAAATAATGTACGTGCTTTCTAGATAATACACATTGAGTGAGATATTTTATCTCTATTTCTTCTCCTCAATTAGCTCCTCACATATTATTGATTTATTTATTTAAATAAAAATCTTTCAAAAGTATATTTATTATATATATAAAAAGAAAAATATTTTTAGTACATTAAAACACATAGTTTTATTCTCTAACATTACATCACAACTAAACATATAATAGATTATATAAAAATAATTAAAAGAAATAAAATTTATATATATATATATATATATATATAGAGAGAGAGATAGATATGAATAAGTGAAATTTTGAAATGAATGTCAGAAATATTTGTGGAGAGTTTAATGAAGGATGTTAGTGGAGGAGTAAATAAGGTTAGTGGAGACTTAATAAAATCTTGGAAAGTCTTTCTTCTCAAGGGGATGAGCCCATATAACATGGTGTCACTTTCCTTGGATAATAATACAAAAAATTTATTGCAGTTCAAAAGTAGTAAATAAGATTTAAACAGAGCTCACATCGTAAATTTAGCAGTTTTAGACAGTTCCAACGAGTGGCATTGTTATAACTAAATGTAAAGAACCAATGGAAGCTTCTCATGGATGGTTATGTCTAGTCATCAGGATACATACTTCCTTAAAGAGAAGAGTGAACATTGTTTCAACTTATGGAAAAGAATAAAATAGGTCTCCAATAGATCAGTTTATACTGCCACTCCAAAAATCCTCAAGTCTTGTGTCAAAACATGAGCTTTTCCTAACATGGTATGGAAATCTAGAAACATATCAAGTTTTCAATAGACTAAATTTTTTTCCAGGTGTTGTAGTTAAAGCAGGAATTGGTAGATATGTAGGCAAGTGTGGAAGAATGCACTTCACATGTGAAAACTAAATGCCTAAAATAAATATGGCCTCATGGAATGTAATTCTCAGGATATGCACAAAATGGAATTGTTGAAAGTGTTTTAAAAACTTTCAAGAAAATGCAATTGACAGGGGGGAAAAGAAGGCTAAGAAAATTATTTCAAGTAACCTCCCTAAGTATTCCATAAATAACAACATTGAACCGGGTCATAAATGTAGCACCACAAGAAAAGGTGAGTTGATGTTTTACAACGGTGTATTGGATTTCATTTTGTGAAACACTCGATCCAAATGGATTTATAGACTTGCTATTTAAATAACCTCGGGTCTGAAAGTGGGTTACTAGAAAACTACATCTCTATGTGGTTTGCAGGAAAAATACCCTAACAACATATCCAAACCATTGGATGTAAGAGTGAGGGAAAAGAATCCTAGGTAAAAGCCTGATATATTAAAAAATGTTTAAAATACTAGATTTTTTGTGGGTTTAAAGAGAGTACATATGCAAAGGAATTGTAAATATTTCTAGTATCTATCAAAGGACATCCTGTGCACATTATAGAAATAATTTTGAGAAAGAGTATCAAAATATTATTTCCCTGATCTCATGGAGAAAATTATATTGCTAGTGATTTCAGGGAAATGGAATAGGATGTAGTGTGGAAGATGGTTGCACTATTTGCATTGTATTATTTCCCATCGGCCACATGTTAATCTATTTTATGAGGGACTATCTCTCCATGGTGGTCCACTATAACATGAAGATTGATCTTTCAAGCAGTAAATTTTTCAGATACCTGAATATTAGAAAACTATTTTCTCATCAACCATGGGACACAGGGAGTCTGAGATTAAAATATTTGGTGAGAGGAGATTAGCAAAGTCCATGAGATGATTTTAAGACTAATAGGAAAATTTTGGGAGTTGTAGGGCTCTGTAACATCTCCCTTACTGTCACCATAATTTCAGGATTGTGAACGGGAAGTTTGCTACAACTTGAAAGGCTTATCTTGTTACTCTCATTACCAGACTCTTTTCGTTCCACCCCCAGATATTCATAGATCATTTTTTGGAATGGGTATAGGATCATTCAAAGAGATGAAAATGGCAGAATTATGGACGTGTGTAAACTTCTTTACAAAATGTCCATTAGAGATGTAAAACCAAATCTTGCAATTTCGACCGGCTTCATTCCTCAGGAATGGTCTCCTTACCTTTATCTTTATGATTTTCACATAATTTGGTTTCATTTGCAATAAGATAAAAACATTAAACTATTAGTTGCTCAAATAATTTAACATTTTAACCGAGATTTGTTGCAAATCAATAAAGTGTCAACTTGTGATTGGTCCTTTGCAACCAATCCCTTAGTATTGACCATGGAATGTTTACGACCACAACCATTTTGCAGATGATCTAACCAAGGATTCATAAAATTTAGATTACTCGTGTTTGTTTTCATTGGACAGAGTTGATATGAGTTCCTTAGGAAACCATTTCCATGTTTCCTGGTAAACAAACCAGACTTTAAACAAAATTTCTGGACACTCACAAAACCAACCTTCTGAGCCCCCTGGGAAAGTGACTTCAAGATTCGTATGTGATTCCTTGTTATGAGGAGAGTCACATCAAGCTTTAGATTAACCGTAATTGACCATTTGTACTCTCTTCGTCTACTCCTCTATGAGCCCCGTTACCCTGTTTCACACTTTTAGTAAGCTTATCAAAATTGGAAAGTTGGGTTTCATATTGTCCCTCGCATACTTGGGCTGGCCTAACAACGAAATGCTTTTTGCCACCTTGCAAATCCTTGCTAGTATTTTTACTTGATTGCAATTTCTTTGAACCTTAAGTTTCAGGAAAAGTACATTCCTTGTTAATTTAGAAAAGAGGTTTTGTAGGCCTCTGGTCGATGTTTGACTAGGTCAAACTTGGTCGATTACGACCAATGGCTCTGGAAACCATTTGCCAATTATACACTGGTCACTAGTTTTGGATTCTATCAATCCAAGTGGATTCTTTGCATATATGTGGACACGTAGGAATTCGCATGATGTGAATTTTCTTATCGGAAGATAGTTTTTATAGCACACTTTGTTAGCCTCCGAGTCAAAATTAGACGTTTCGCAACTAGGATGGAAAATCTTAAGGATGATCCTGTAAAACCCTAACCAAGATAGCAAATAGGCATAAAACCTCCATGAAACTTATAGATAATTGTATGAAATTCTATCTTTTCCTGCTTATTATGGGAAATCATTGCATGCTTTTAGAAAAATAGTGTTTATCTCTCTTCCCTATCTCTTTCTCTCTCCTTAGTTAGGAAATGAAGTGGATATCCTCAAATGCAAATGAATACATATGTGTCTAAACAATCTCTTTTTCAGTACAAAATATTAATATCATTTAAATGGAAAACTAAAAAAATTAAATATGCTAAATCTAGGTGGATGAAAACATGCCAACGATTTATCATTGATTTCACTCTCACATGGTTTTAGAGGATGCAAGTAAGATGGCCAAATGACATGGTTGTGATTCTTTGTATATTGTTATAACTCATATATGTCTAATGAAAAGAAATTTTATGTATTGATATGTTACAGTAAATATTTCTTGTTGAAATTTGGTAATATGAATGAGATGCTAAATTTACGGGTACTTTGGGAAATGTGCATTTAACTATAGGTGTTCTTTTGATTCAGACTTACATATGGTAAAAAAGGGTGGGGGGATGGATATATATGTTAAGATATATTGTAAAGGATATGTTCAACATTTGACTAAGTATTGAAAGGTTTGTTAATTAAGTTTTGTAATATTTTTATGATGTTACTATTTAAGGGAAACATTCATCTAAACATGGGTGTTATTTGATTCCACAAATTATATTGTAAAAGTGAGATAAATGTGTTAAATGAAATTTACTTTAATAGTTTATAGATTGCATTGGGAAATTTATAGTTAAATAATTGGTGTGTGGTGTTTCTTAATTTGAAAATGTAATAAAGAATTTCTAGATCCAGAACAGTTAGCCCTAATATAAAATTCATGTCTAACATACCCTTCCCATGCCGATGTTTCCTTTCAACATAGAAAACTAATACCTTAGAATGAACTTATTCTTTACACTCAATGACACCTTCTAGATTAGTTAAATAAGAGCCCAAGTATGAGTTGTCTTCATAGCTTATATGCTTAACGATGTTGTTGTAAACCCGATGGTTAGGAACGACATGGTCAAACTTTATCTTGAGTATGTTGTCCCCTTCTAGGACTAGTAATCATGTGTGTAGTATGAAGAATGTGTTCTCTTAAGTAGTACTTATTTAGAAACCTAAATTAAACATAGTATAAAATCCTCTTTGACCGACATACATGTTGAGTGGCGAAGATGACCAACTAGCCTTGGAATTCACCTTTAAGAGTTGGGATCATAAATGAACTTGATACCCAATCTCATTTTTCGTTTGGGTTGTATGTGTGATAATACTAAGAAGATAATTGTGAAACTTAACAACATTTTATATGTATGATTAGTTTGTGAAAAATATAACCATAAGGTGATGAGCTTGGAGAAACATGAAATTTTACGTCGTTCTTATATCATGTATAAACCTTCTTGTGGTGATAAATGAGACCTACAAGGTGCAAACTCTAATGTGAACTTTAACCCCCTTAAAATGATGATATAATCCATCTTACTCTCCCATTAGTCCTATTAGGTAATAGATGTATGATGGGAAGCTATGTGATCTTTTCCTTATATAAAAATACTCCTAAGAAAGGGACTAAGGGTCTCATTGAGGACATAAATGGCTCTATTAACAAGTATTCTACATAATTCATTACAAAAAGGTATATGAACCTAGTTAGAGAGAAATAAAACCTCTTAAGTTAGACATAAAATGAGACTCGGGAAATGTAATTTAGATATAAGAAAATAAGGAAGTATGTTGCCATGGTTAGAGGCTTCGAATCCTTAATTAATTGTTGGAGTATATCTATAGTAATCCTTTAATTGATGCTTTGCCTTAGGAAGTGTATTCGTGGGATGTTATTCCATGGGAAAATGAAACATGACCTTCCTAGTTATGTGATTAAACCATATTTTTATGGATGAAGAGCCTAATTCCTTTAACACTTATTGTGTACTAACGTAATTAAAAATTTATAAATGAGTGAAACAAACATAAACCTAAGTCCTTAAACCAAAAAAATGAACTTCACATTCTTTGAAGTTAGGCTTATTCTATTGCATAATAGAGGTACGATATAAGATCAAGATGCATGCCCTTAGGGGTGAATCCTAGGTATAATACCTAGTATCTTTGTGTATATGTAAATAGCCTTGTGTGTAAATAATTATCTTGTTAACGAACAAACAAATGAAACAAGTAATTGAAATAATGTAGATGATCCTTATTTAATGAGATACACTGTGAGTTAAATGTTAAATGGTATAAATTAAAGTTAAAAAAAGGAAAATAAATGTATAGTTCACATATTATGATCCTTTCTAGAATCTTAAGTCAAAAATTTAAACATGATTGTAATCAATGTGTAATCCTAAATATATCATGCCGTGGGAAGACCCTATCTATAATTTTGTATTTTAGTTGTATCGTTATGTTATACCTAGTCATTTGACATAGAAAATGTGACCTTGTTGTGCATCACGTGTTTTCATGTTATCTGTCTGGGTTATTATTTGTGCAAACATATCTTGTATTGTGTGTTTTTGTAAGTGATCTCATGTAGTGTCTTATGTACTACAATGTAAGTAAAAAAAAATGGTATTTTAGTGTTGTATTTGTGTGTGTAAAATGTGGGCATTACATGTGTCTTCAGCTAATCTGAAGGCCTTCACCTCATGGTTAAGGATTTTCTTTTTGAGGTTTAATTTATCTGTACATTGCGGCAAAGTGTGCAAAATGCAATTTTGATGAAAATAGGTCAACAAGATCAAATAAACTGAATGACAACAAAATAAATGGAGGGATTCAAATATCTATAGAAATAATGTACCTTATTATTCAATTTATTCAAAAACTTGAAATTATAGTTGACACAACTGTCAAGAGTAAAATGAGAAAAACATACTTCATAAATGGTTGTAAATGGTAGTGGAAGAGACCAAGAAACAATATGCCAAAGGTATGCAAAGGGGCGAGATTATCCATAACACAACATTTAATTTTGTTTGTTACATGTATTTACCCTGCCCAAAATTTACCCTACACTATGTCACCCATCCATCAAACTTTTATTGTATATTTATATTTAGCTTTTCATCAAAACTATAGGAATAAAAAGGCGGAACAAATTATTTTTACAAATATTCCATGTAAAATGTTACAAAACATATATGTTATGACACTTAGAATGTTGCTATTGATTTTTGAAAAAAAAATAGTAGTCATGATGAAGATTATATAACTATCCTCGGCAATATAATAATTAAACATAACCTGCATGTATTCGTTTATACTCACTATTCTCCATATACTTCTAGCTACTATAAATTTATACAAATATATCGTAGGAATATTGAAATTGGGTCTTACAATTTTACCAAAACATATGGAACAAAAACTGTGAAGTATTGATATTGATGATTTTACTGAAAAGTGCAATTTTATTTATAAAAAAGTATAGTACACTCCTAATCACATAAACAATGGATGGAAAGAGTCACACATAAGAATGCAAATCACGTTGAGCCAAATAGGTCTCAAGAAGAAGCCATCTTACCTAATGAGGGCATCAAAATATAAGTATATAATAAAAGCTTGCATCTTAACCAAAAATGTTGTGAGTAAAAAGTGGCATCTACAAAAAAAAAGGCCCACACAAAAAATAGACCACAAAAGCGAACATGGTATTTGAAGGAGGCAAAGGTGAAGGGCTTACCAATTTGTCCCCCAGCCACTGGTGGTAGAGGGATGAGTTGTCTCAAGAATTGGATCCCACCCATCGTGTTGTTGTTATTGTTGTTGATATTTATTCTTCATGTTACTAGGATTGATGGCACAGAGAGATGTCCAAAGCCAAACACAAGACTTTTTCTTGAGTAGGGGAGCCCCACCCACTTCCACCATTTTCAAAAAGGCCATCAATCCAATAAAAACCGCCTGCACTACAAGTGGGAGAAGGATACAATGACTTAGGAATGGAATGGTGGTGATGGTGAGAGGAGCTCCGCTGACTTCTAGAATGATGCATGTGAAAACCCCGACCACAACCCTACAAAGGATAGTAAATACACATCGAGTCCAGATGAACTCAAATTATAACATAGATGGCATCCCCCCAATGTGAGAGCATGGATTGAACGCGTTCCACCTCTAGGAATACTTTTTCCACTTACACCTGGATATTAAGCATAACATTAAAGATTAAAATAAATTTATTAGCCATAGAGAAGTCTCTATCCATAACAATGTTGTTAAAATAATAAAAATATCCATCTTTCGAAATTTCAAATACAATATCTTCTCTAAACGTGTGCCAAAAATATTGAATTTTGTAAGAAGCATGGCCGAATCCCATAGAAGAACCATTTTCAATGTGAAAAACTTAGGGATTAAGGGTTTGAATTGGGAGTGAATCCATTTTCAAGAAGATTGGGTGTGCGGGTAAAACCAAAAGAGGTGTTTAATCGACTCTAGTTGGTAGTAGGAAAGACAAGTAGGGTTTGTAATCTAGATGTGTCTAAGTATATCTCCAAAAGGGAGACCCTAATATAAGAGACACCATAAAATGTGGGATATTTTAGGCTCAATGTGAGCTTTCCAAACTGTGTCAAGTCTTCTAGCCCAAACCCCATCCCTAGACTTCGGATTCCACCGATGGTTAAAAGAATCAATCAAACTCTTCTTCAGGGGCGAGGTGTGGTTGTTTAAGGTGGATTTAGGTTCATTAACTATATAAAAAATCACCAAAAACTTAGAGGACATCAGAGTTTAACGATTCATGTGTCAACAATACAATGTCAAGATGTATGGATGCAAGACGGGCGTGGGACTCGTGCTTATAGTGAATGAGAGAAACCTGCACACTAAGAGAGAACTAGACAAGATATCCATATTAGATAAAAAGATGATGATTTTCTCGGCAAAGGCCGATCACAGGAACTAATGGGCTTCCTTTGAAGGGTTTCAACTTGTTTCGACAATCAATGATAAATGATAAATGATAAATGATAAAAGATATAATATGATAGCTAGATAATGGAAAGATAAATTAATCGTCTATATAAGGAATATAAAGATCCTTCTTTGCATGACAAGTTGCCAATGCAAGGGCTAATGAAAGCTTGAACTCCTCGAAGTATTCGATCCAAGCATGTTCGGCAGCGTCTTGTTCTTGTTGTATGACTTCAAGTTGATCTTTGATGTCGTCGATGTTTGCTGTCAAAGAGATAGCATAGAGGCTCAACTTGTGTGTAATGTCAAATTGCTCACGCAGAAAAATGGTTGTGAGATGATAGGAAGGTCATAAATACTTGCGATCATATGTCTTTGGCTTGATACAGTCATCTAGAAGCAAAGACAACTTCAAAATAGAAAGATTAAAAGGAAAATAGATTAAGATACTAAAGTCATGGCATTAAACTCTTATATTCTACGTGTTGGGTGCATAAAAACATAAGGATTTTAAAAAAATTGAACTCCTATATTTTGTGTGTTGGGTGCAAGAAAACAAAATGATTTTATAAAATTGTAACAAACCCTTCGAATTTTGAACTCCTCCTCTGTTCTTCGTGTTGGGTGCAAGGATAGTTTTCATATTATAAAGTCACGATGGGCATGAAGAATGGTTTAAAACCTTAATTTATTTAGAATTTGAAAAATGCACCCTCTAGCGTCGCAAATGTTGAGGCTTCTAAATCTGCGAGTCACGAGAACACTGGGACCTAAGACTAACGTGGTTAACGAATTAAATTACCATGTTAAACATAACATGGGAAATATACAGTCACATGAACTGCAAATTACACAATATATACAAAACGGGTTTGTAGAAAAACATTGAAAACTTCCAAAAACTGTAGACATTTTATAACCTATTTTTTCCCTTGATTGTCGATATAATTTCTTTATGTAAATTTCAATTGAATATATGAAAATAAATCAAAACCTGGACCCGGAAGCATCTTTCTAAATAATCATTTATAAAATCCAATCATCAGCATTCATCTTCAAATATTGATATTCTTTATTTTTTCTGTTAACCCATCGGCGTAACCATTGAACCCTTAGATTCCATTGCTAGTTAAATCAGAAGTTAAAATTATTCAATCAAACATACATTGAACAAACAAACATACTGTCTTTCAAGAACTCGACCAGTATCTGAGTGGTTACCTCATTAGGAGCATAATACAAGTTCCTATAATAATCGCCTCAGAAAAATCAAACCCCCTTCGATAATTTTGAGACGTATTTTATTTAATGGGAGAAGTCGATTCCGCCGTAGGTAAAGATGCGGTGACCCATGTAACCATCAACCGGCCATTGGAATTCACCACAAAATACAATTCCACCTCATGATCATCTGGAGTTTTTAGGATTTAACGCCGAACATTCGTTCACAGTCATAGTTTGTTAATAATCCGCCAAACCAGTCGCCATTCCGACATGTTTATGGTCATGCGTATGTTATCTCAACATGTTTTACTCAACTAATCTGGAATTGGCTTTGAGAAGATTAAGGGTCTAGATTTGATCTTCGCGAAGTCGGATCCCAAGCAAGACAAAAGACACGATGCCGTTGCCCCGAAGATAAAGTTTGCAGACATTTTCGGCGATGCGTGGCCGGCCAGACATCGCCAAAAATGTTCCGATATAACCCTTCATTTGCCGCCTCTAATATTTGCAAGTTCTTTCATAATCAGTATTACTATTATTGTTGTTGCAGGCTTTCAGCAACATAATGGACTTCTATACTCTGTATCGTTGTTTTTTTGTGAGAGAAAGTGTGTTCTTCCGCAATTCTTTGCAAACAACTGGAATTACTGCTGCCGACTCATCATTCCAGTTAGATGAGGTCATAGTCGATCCAGTACCTGTTATTAATGCAGGCGCCAGCCAACTTCCCCAACTAGAGGAACAAATTGCTACTGTAGGGAAACAAAAGTGGAAATACATCAACTTTTTGTTTGCATTCCTAGGAATCTCTGTTACCATTATTTTTAGCGGTGACAGATTTGCGTCGCTGACTCCACTAGTAGTTCAGATGTCCGTATGGATTATCTGTCTGATTTTAGGAGTGCTTTTTTATGTGGTGTATAAGAAGATTGTGCAAGAGGGGCAACTAAGGCTGAATTATGGTCAGATTCTTAATCGACCAAGAGAAGCAGCAGTTAGTACCAGTAGCCAGTCCCAGATAATCATTCTCATCGTATCAGCATGCTTGACATTCGCACTATTTCTTTCCATCTGCATCAATGCTCTCCTGAAAAACAACTAAAAATAATCCACCCCCTAGATTCGGCTTGAGCAAGATTCAGCTCTTTCAGTTTATCATATTCTCGACTTCCCTGTCCTAATATATATGCATCCCTTACCGTGGTTGCATAGTTTGCTTCTTGTTTATATTGAAAACTAGCAGTTGCTCTCTTGGGGTTGTAAGGGTTGTTGTCGGCTCGATTTGCAGAAATGTCTAGGTTTGTGTGTACTTTTTGTAATGATACGTAGTATTTTGTTGTTTGTAACATTATGGATGCTTGAAGAGGTTGAATAGTTCAGATGTGTTCCTATTCATAATAGGTTAATTTGTAATTTGAAGCAGTTTTTTGTAGGTTGGGCCTTGTACATGTATTTTGGAAAGGGACCTAAGTAATATTAGTTGATTGCATATTAAAAATATAATTACAATTGAGTGGGTTGTATTATACTGTTTTCAAATATTTTGTATATTGGTGTTAGGATTTTGTAAATGGTTGATATATAAGTGTATAGATTTATTAGTTATACGTTATTTTCTAGTTGTTGTGTATAGAATTGTTTGTAATATTTGTTTAGATGATTTATTGAGTGTCTTCAATTGCAATTGTGGCCTTGTTCAATATATGTGTGGCATGTTGGAATGAATCAGTTCAAATGTGAAAAGATCGTCTTCTTCAATAATATCTTTGCTTTGGTAGCGTTCATCTACGAACTCAGATACTAGGTGGTGCAAGATGCTTGCATTGTTTGCGATAGAGGTGGCTATTTCATAAAAGTTATCACTTCGCCCTTGGCATATAGACTCTTTTGTTCTCTTTGAATTATATGTGTATATTCACAAACCAAAATTGTGTATGTATGATATGTTAATTAAGAAAAAGTGTTGAGTGTAATTTTAGAGGAAGCATATATATGTTTGTTATTTTAATTGCAGAGTGTATGTAATTGAGAGTACTTGAATAATTGAAACGAAGTGAATAAACTAGTAGCAAAGTAAGAAATTAGTAATCAGAGAAAGAATCTACGCACACAAACTATTTGAGTGGTGTTGTTTTTTATGCATTGTGCACAATATTGCTCTTTAAGTGAAGTTGGGCTTATGATTGTTTTCAGTTGTCAACATATTTATTGTACTTCAATCATGTGTAATGAACAAATGAAAAAATTAGGGAGATGTAGAGATTCAATAGTTTCAAACATGTGAAATTGCAGAAAAGGTTAGTCCTTGTTGATCGACACCACCAATATCTATTGTTGTTTTATCTGTAGCAATACCTTGTGCTTTACGAATTGTCAACACCCATGCCATTTTCAGAAGAATTTGTAGGCAATTGTTTCTTGTTTTTGGAGGGATAGGTAAGTGGGTCAGGTTGTCAATATCACATGTGGCGCCCAAGTATTTTATAAAATTAATGAAAACATAGAGTGGAAAAGCATGAGTTTATTAGGGTTCCTTGTAAAGAATGACAACTACTTACTCGATCGCTTCATTAACTAGTCCAACCTCTACCCATAAATTGATTGTTAATATGATTTTCTCTCCAACATATAAGAGAAATTTTTGTTCTAGATCTATACCATGTATGGTAAAAAAAATTTGCGGTTGTTTGGTTTAATCTTGCTCAAGGAAATTGACTTGTTTAGAGTTTTGAGTGTAGACTTGTTATGCAAAGTTATTAAGATGTTGGTTACATACAAATGAGTGTATGTCTTGACAATTTTTTGTTCTTTAGTGGAAATAGTAGATGATATTCTAGTCATGAGAAGCCTCCAATATTCTTCTGCATGATCTGATTTTCTAATGTTATATAAAAGTTTCTTAAATCTAATTTTTGATGAAGTACAACCTTTTTGGTGGAAATTCATGGTGTCCAACAATATAACAGTATCAAATTATTTCCATAGTGTGTGCCCAACTGAGTTTCCTATATGCATTGGTATGTCATTCATAGGGGATATTCGACCTAAATCACCAACTAGTATGATTGAAGTGTAATGCCCACTTCCCTTCGACAGTTATTATTTTGATTTCGATATTGTTGACTATATGCTTGGATATTATTGTTTCATTTTGACTTACCAGGATGTTAGATGATAGAGATACTTGGACTATGGTTGGATTTCGATTCATAGGATTATGTGTGTGGATTATTAGAGATATTTTTACATTTACGATGATGGATTGTTGACATGGTTACATGGTTCTCAGATAATTTTCTCCTTTTTTTTTATTCTACCGATAGATTCTTTAGTTTATTCCACATTTAATTTAGAGTTCGACCATTTTAAGTTGGCTTTTTATCCTTTACATAAATTTCCATAACTTACATAATTTTTGGGCATAATTCAAATTGCATATAAAGTACTTAATTCTCTTGTTCTTATGTTAAAAACATGCTTCTCAAACGCGTATTCAATGTCTACATTTTACCCTTGTAACTCAAGTGAATCTGACTTGATGTCCAGAAAGCAATATTAGAATTTAAGGATGGTGGTTTAGATTCAAGATACCCTTTTTCCTATAAACATTCTTCAATCTTGGTATCTTTATTTCCTGATTCAACATTCCCACAACATAAATTGTATTTAGATTATATATATATATATATATTGTTTTCTCAAAGTTTGATCACACCAAGGAAATTCATATTCTTTGTAACAGTACATGAAAATGTTTAATTAAGTTATAAGGACTCCAAGAGTGGCATTATTCCTAATCTCAAATCTTGTTTTACTCTTATATGATTTACTCTTACATCACACTATGGACTCATTATTGGCATAGTTTTATAACAGAAGGAGTTACGAAAGTATTTGACTAACATCTTGAAGAAGTATATGATTAGAAGCGCTATAACTACACATGAACCTCAAGTTAACCTCCCAACCAACTGACGTTTAGTTTAATTCCAATTGCACCTAAAAATCTATGCCTCGACCATAAAAGATTTTAAGCTGAGAGGACATATTTATGCTAAAAAACCTTCATGAAACACCAAGGTGTTATCTTGTTAGAACCAAGGTAACACATTTATCTGAGAGGAACTAAGGAGTTCATTAACAAGAGTTTAAGACCTAGAACAACTATTTCACGATCTCCATTTATGTCATCTAGAACCAACAGGGATTTTATTCGCTGATGAAGTTAATTTCTAGATCTAATTTCGTAAGACCTGGCAATCCAAACGGATACTAAGGGAGTAATAGCTCTACTTACTCCAGAAATGGTAAGGTTACACTGCATGGTCGTTGCTTCGAACAAGGACTCATAAGGTGACTTCCAAGGTGGTCTTCACCACTCAACATGGTGTCAGACCTAAAGAGAAGACATTCTCCTCGCGGTTAACAAAACTAGAAGGAAACCACATACTCCAGATAATGTTTGACCATTTCGTTCATAAAAGATGGGTTCACAACAATGTTGCTAAGCATAACGACTATGACGGTAAACCCAAACTACGGGTTTTATTTACTTAAAGCTAGGAGGTTCCATCGAGTGCAAATTTTAAGTTCATTCTATGGTTTTGAATTTTTTCTATGGTAAAAAGGATCACACATGAAGACATGTTACGCACAAATCTTATATTAGGGTTGAGTGTTTCAATTGAAAATATTTATTACATTTACGAGGTAAGAATACAAACTAGTAATTAATTAATCGTTTATTGAACACTGAAAATGCATTACAATATATTAACTTCAAATTCATTTACTATATATATATATATATATATATATATATATATATATATATATCAAACCCTTTTACCATACACAAGTATAAATCAAATTGAACTTGTGATTAATGCACATTTCCTACAATATCCCTAAAAATAGCATCTCATACATATTAGAAAATTTCAAATATAAATTTTATGTAACAAAAGACTACATTATACATATATTCATTTTACAATGACCTATATAAATTACAATAAGAAATAATGAATTACACATCGCCTTTTTGCCATCTTTCTTGCATCCTGTAAAACCAGGTGAGCATGAAATAAGTGATAAATTGTTGGCATCGAATCCACCCTAATCTAACATAATTAATGTTTTTCAGTTCCCCATTTACATATAATAATAATTATAATTTACATTTGAAAGAAAAGGTTTAGAAACATGATTTCATTTCATTTCATTTGACTTCATTTGGTAACCAAGGAGAGAGAGAAACACCATTTTGTCAAAAGTTATATTTCACACAACAAGTTACACTATGGAGTTTTCAAACAATTCTTTACATGTGTCAAAATTTTCCATGGTGGTTTGGCAACCCGACAGGGCTCCTACAACTTCCTTTTTTACATTTTCCTGCTAGTTACAAAAGTGTTCAAAACAGACTCAAAGGCTAAGAAACCACTTTCAAACATTATCTACTGATGAGAAAAAACACCACGGTTGAATTTATACGTTACCACTTATATACCAAGAGTTCATAGGAACTGATAGAATTCAGAATTGGCGAATGCTTTACTATTAGAGACTAGTTTTCCAAGGTTGTCGGTCATAAATGAGCTAGTTGTTAATGATCAAAAGTGAGCTCGAGGGCTCAGAAAACCACGTCCAAAAATGATGTTTGATGGATGTACGTGCAATGAGGAACTTCCTACAAGCTCCCCTATATAAGGAGAATTCATCAGAGTCGACAAGACTGAGAACTAGAAAATAGTTTTCAAATGGTGACATGTTTTCTGGAGTGACAAGTTGTAATTGGTCCAGTTTGACCTCGTCAAACTGCAACCAGAGGCCTACAAAATGCCTTTTCCAAAATAACCTAGAATGTGATTTTTCTGAACCAAAGTTTTCAAGTAATTGTGTAGTAAAAGTACTAGAGGTTTGTAAAGGCAGATAATAATTTCTCTATCCAAGTTTCAAATGGTGACTCAAAATGAAAGCCAACTTTTTAGATTTAGCAGCTTCCTACCGTTGAAAACAGTGTGACGAGGCTCCTATAGGGGCATCACAAGGTTTAAAAAATTTCATTCGAGGTCAATCCAAAGATTGAAGTGACACCTCACATAACAAGGTACACGTAAGAAACTTAACATCTCCTTTCCAGAGTTACATAGGTTACTTTGCAAGTCTCAAAAAATCACAATTGATCTATTTAAACAAGGGAGCGGTCAAATTGTTTACATGGAACTCAAATTCAACCTGTCATTAGAATAGGGTATTGTAGTAATCTATTTTGGTTGCAACATTTTCTAGATCATCACGAAGTGAGGGTTCAAGTCTATTGTCTACCAGGCAATAATGGATCCTGTAAGTTACGATATATGGTTTTACTATTTTTAAAACAAGTTTATTTTATATAGTATAATATAAAAAAATCCTTCGATTTTAAAACTTCATTTTGTTGGAAAAAGGAAAACTTAAAGAACATAAATTATGAGAGATGAGGAGAGATGAACCATGCCTGGGAATGATGAACAAAGCGGGTATGAGGGATCTAGGTCGTTTACATTCACGATCCATCGAGACCACCATTGTTGTGAAATCATGCCAGATTATCCCGTGAAGACCTAAACTATTCACCATGCATCCATGCCATATTAGAACACCATTTTTTGGTTTTCAAGTAGTCGTCTCGATACATGAAACCCTACTATCAATATGCAATATTTCAACCCATTGTTGAGCCATCTTAATGTTTCCTCATTTTGCATACATGACTATTAGGGAATTCACAGCTACAATGCCCAATACTAAAGTAAAAACTAGATTTCAAATTTTTTCTTTATTTTGTGCAGATTTATTACCCTATTTAAAGCTCTCATTTTGGGCACCAGTTAGCTCAGGTGGTGACTAGGCTTTACACCTACTCTGAGCATTTGATTGGAAGTTTTTATACTCCTTACAACGAAACCAATTCTTGCATACCCTAAATCAAGGCTCCCATTGGCACAGATAGGGAAGACTGATGGCCAAGGTTGTTGAATTTGGCTTTAGCTTTGTCAATCGCATTCTCTTGAGCAATTTCTAAGCCATTTAACAACATGTTTGATCACATCCTTCAAATATGACATCCCTTTAACGCAGTTCTTTTGTGCATCTAAACAAACAATTTACGTGCCATGTAAAAGGTTCCACATACAGAATACACATCTCCCCGATCATTTGTGACTACAACATATGGAAAAATTCCTTCTCTCTATATGCCAAGATGGGCATCCACACCTTGTTCTAGAGCCCGTATTTTGGAAAAGGCTATGAGATGTTAGAAGAGGGAGATGGAAGTCAAGCTTCAACCTATACACGTAATTTCTGAAAAATTCCTAAACCATTTCAAAAAACTCATATTGTGCATAACCTATAACCATTTTAGTTCATGAGGCCATGTTGTTTTCAGGAATTTAGGTGCATAGTTCACATGCCTTACGCATGCATCTAATTTATGCAAGAATGTCAGCTAGAGTGCTTGAAACCACAACACCAAAAAATTCCTCTTTCTTTTTACTTGGCTGGATGTCCATACCCTGTCAAAAAACTTGAATTTTGGCATAGAATGGAAGGATGCTCGAAAATGTAACTAATCTGGTTGGATACCTGCTAGTTACATGGGTGAAGTAGTGTGACTGTCTCATAAGGGAAACTGTGTCTTCTGTACTTTACCACATCTATATTACATGAAAAAATTTCTAGTTTTTTCTCTTTTGGTCAAACAAAGAAATGGCATCCATTGTCTAGGAGATGCACTTGCCAGAAGTGTCACCCAAGAGGCTTTTCTCTCACTGCAACAATCCAAATTTGCTAACTCGCAAGGATAACTTGGGTTTCTATTGGTTAATGTGTTTTGGATCTCAAATGAGGTGCATGCATTAATGTACAAGGGAGATGACAGGTCTGAACAACTACGACCACACCATGTCCTATTCCACTCCTGCCACACGCCACCCAAAATCCACGCCACTTCCAATCGCTACCCACCAAATGCATTTAATTCTTCCACCACCCTCTTTTAATATTCTTCTATCAATTCAACCACTCATGGCGCCAAACAAAAAGACTTGCCCCCCATTAAATTGAATTTTATTTTTATCTATTATAATTATTTTATATTAGTTTTTTTAAAGTATACAATAACCATGCTTGTAAATGACATGACAATTGTAGAAGGGGATGAGATTTTAGCATTACATCTCCCTCCCCTTATAAGAGCATCGTCCCTGATGCGACATAATGCCAAGGTATAAAAAGTAATAAGTAATGAAGAAATTTAATGACGATAAGTTTCATCTAGGGATAGGATCTTTGTCATTAGAACATGACCACAGGGAGGTCAATAAAGTTTAACAATTTCTTAACTTTTAATATTCTGTGAAGATTGGCAGTTCTCTTTTACTTTATGAATTAGTTAGTTTTTTCCTTTACTTTATTTCTTATTCTCAAGATCTTAATATTTCATTGTTTTAAGATATCACTTTATTTATTTTCGTGGGCGCCCAAAAGTAGTTGGTCTCAAGATGTCACACAAAACTTAACACAACACAAATAACCCATGATAAACCTTGATACTTAATTTCATGACTGTATCACATCACAATAATTCTACTAAACCATGGAAGGAGCATACACAATCCACACAACATAGTACTTATTGCACATGTCCCCGACACAATAGTACTTGTAACATTAGCAGACTATAACAACATGGAATCCCTAACATGTACACATATGAAGGTTCTGTTGGTACCAAAATTTGTTCTCATTTTCAAACCAAGTAGCAACATAGATTCAACAGGGAGCTTAGAGGCAGATAGATCATAAGTGTATGTTGTTTTGTAGCTGGGGAGAAATCTAGCTATCCCTTTGTTACTTGGATTTGTGGAGAGATGGATAGCACTTCAAAAGAATATGATCTTATCCTAATTATTTTAGGTTGTGCCTTTCAACCAATGTAAGAGAACCTATTGTGTAACCTCTGTTATTTGAAAGGAGATACATGTACCTTTCTTTTGCATAAATTTTATAGAGAAGGCCTTGGGGAAAATATGATCAACACACCAAATCTAACTCTCATGAGTTGTCACTTCTGTATTATGGAGATATTCTCACAACAAGGAAAAGGTTACTAAAGACATTTGGAAACTTGATCTGTTCTGCATACTTTAGTAAAAGGATTTTGGTCTAGTGTGGGTATACAAAGAAAAAGCAAGGGTAGTATGGGTAAGATTGGTTGTTGTTAAATGAATTTTGGTGGGAGGGGAGACAGGATGGACTTGACTCACTAGATCCTTGAGAGCTTATGAAAAATGGAAAGATTCAATCAACAAAATGCCACAAAACGTTAAATTGTTTCCTCAACTAGAATATGTGCTTCAATGGAGGCCCAGATCAGCACTCTTTCACACAACCTGTTGGATTCTGTCATGAAGGATCGAGTCAGAGGACCCAATAAAGCACCAAGATTTCAGACAAGTCATGCCTGAGGTACACCCAGAGGCTTACAAAGAATCTCTATCAACAAAATGAAAGAAAAGTGATTTTAAACCGTTTATCCCACTCCCAGATGAAGGCTCTTCTGAGAAATGAAATTGCAGATGCCACTAAACTATCACAAGGATTGAGACCTATGTGATTAGACCCTATTTTGTTAAAATATTGCAATAGAAACAATAAAAACTACTTGTATGCATTCAGAGATGAAATAAATACACTTTACTCGAGATTAACACAGAATAACTCAAAGTTTGATCAAATTTATCAGCAAGGGAAAGTTTCCAGAAAAATCTCAAAGCTTGTCAATGGATTTACACTTGCAACCACCTTGACATGTTCAAATTTGACACAAAGAGAGATATACAGGCTTCTCTATATGGCTTCTCAAAATGGATGGGCTCTGTCAATATTTTTCTGCTGGAGAAAATCAGTCCTGATCTTTCAAAAAACTCCCACACATTTGCATGATGAATTCATTCCCTTTATAGCATTTCCAACCAATACCCTTCCTCTAAAAAGACAAAAATTTAAAATGCACCAGTGCTTGCCATGATTCTTTCGTGATTCGCAGAATCAGATCTGTAAAAGTCTGCAGGTGCTTGAGGGAAAATCTCTTCGATCTCTTCCTGCATTCAACTCCTTTCTCGGGAAAAAAATGCCTCCATCCATTCGCCAACCACTTCCACCCCATATCAATCAAATCTGGCCCCTTGCATGCTTAGGAGAAGAAAAATGGAAAACTAAATCTGGCCCAAGAGTCAGACTGTTTTAATGGAAAAATACGTCTTTAGATCTCTCCCACCAAACTCTAGATATCAAAATTAACTCACTCCTCTATTTGGCATGTAGAAAATAGAAACAAATGGGGTGAAAATCAGATTTAGATGCTTAGCAGCCAATGATCTTTGATTTTGAATGTGGGTCGTCCACGTGGACGATGCAAAAATAGGCTCAGGGGCCTCCTTTAACCTTTTCTGACCCTTTTGAAAAAATGGAAAAATTTCCCATTTTGCTCTGCACCTCCACTTTTGAAAATGGGCCCGACACGTGTCCTGAGGTGGGCCCCAAAAGAAACGTGGAGAAATTCTACCATTTGAATCTCTTTTGGTAAAAGGAAAAATTTCCATGTTTTCCCCACAACTCTGCCCTTGAGAAATACTTTTGACATGTGTCCCAATGTGGGTCCCAGCGGAACTACGCTTCCCCTTTTACTTTTAATTATTTTTTCTCAAAAGGAAAATTTTCCAATTTTCCTCCATGCGTCCACACCTCCGCCATTGACTGGGGAAAAACATTGACTATTTCTAATCGGGATCGCGGGCCAATTTTCCATTTTAACCTTTATGAAGCAAAGAGATGAAAAGTTTGAATTGCCTCTGATGGTTCACCTTCCCACCCCCTATGACTTTTCAGATTGCCACGTGTCAAAATGGCATACCTTGAGGTGGCCCCAAGAATTTGATACCTTGAACAAGCACAAGCTCACCATGTGTTCTGCGCTGGTGAAGTTTTCCTGAATGTTTGAATCTCAGCGGAAGGCACCATGTGTCATGCTCCGAGGCAGTCTCCTTTTTCTGTTACAAAGTATAAGTAAAATGCAAAGTGAGTAGAGGCCTCCATGTGTCAGCCTGATGCTTCTTCAAATTGAAACTCAAGGGCTGATCCCAAACATGTGCAGTTCCTCCACGTGTCTCCATGGAGCAACTTCAAGATGGTGCCCAAAGCAGAGATCCTGAATGAGCACGATGTAACGACCCAAAAACCACACACACGAACAACACAGTGAAATATAGGATTAATTTTTTTTTTGACTTGCTTGACACATAACATGATGCAACATGCCGTCACCAAGGATACAACTAACACTGTGAACAACTTGATATAAGGATGGCCATAAAGGCAGCACGGAAACGTTCACACCTATCAAGGACAATTTACTTTTCCTTTTTACAAGACAACATGGAAGTCCAACCACATGACACACTTACATTTAGGGGCATCCCACAAGGAAATTCTTGTTAAATTTTCTTGTTTACTAAAGTGTCTCTTAATTCTTAACTTACGTTCTTATAAAATTTCATGTAATGATTCACACAATTCTTTTCACAAGGGAGAACTTCTTTCTTTTCAACTATTGACTGAATAGCTTAAGGCCAAGCTTTCTAAACTAGGATCATCAATTTTATGTCCAAATCTTTCTTATTCATTTGATTTTAGAACGTTTTCCATTTCTTACAAGGTTAATTAATCTTACTCAAGCTTCTAACACATGTTCCACAACTCTATTGCACAGGTGAAGGCATAAGCTCCGATTGAGTGGAAAGTACTGCTTAGGGTTCATAACAATAACCTTCTTGTTTAAGGATCAAATTTTGACCTTGCTTAGGAAATATCACCATGAATCATGGAAAGGGTTAACGGAACAGGACAACAGAATTCAGCTTCAAGGTCACATTGTCCACTATCCATCTTTTATTGAGGCTAAGAGTTTATCAAGATTGGTTAAATGTTCCATCTAGACTTTACTTTATTAAGTTTGACAAAGGAGAACATTTCAAACGATAGAGAGATATTTAAGGTTTTATTAATCAATTTCCCTCCTACTCAATAAATCCTATCATCTTCTAAAATCTAACCATTGATTTCACCATGAGATCATTTAAGGTTTCACCAAAAAAAGATAGTGTTTATTAGTTTAGCTCGGGGGAAAAACAAGTAATCATATTTTGTTACAAAAGATAGATTCCTCTTGATTGTTCCAGGTCTCAAAGGTTTCAAGTGGATCACATCTACATTAATATGTTCATATACATAAATTTTCATTTAACTTTTATAAGGAATATCCAGTCCACTTTATAGTGCTTACAAACTCATTGCTACTATGCCTTAGTAGGATTTACAACTCAACATTTTAACTCAAGAGCAAAGTTTGACAATTACAACAACAATATTCTACAATACATTTACTAAGGCACTGACCCTTCTTTTAAAATTTTTCCACTAGATGTTATCAATAGTTTAACCATAAAATACAACGTACAAGCACCAAAGTGGATATCATCTATGCAACTACAATGGCCACTTCTTTCATACTTGAGCTCGGAAAAATAACCTGCAAAAACATGTTATCTTTTGTTAGTTCAAAAGAACTGGCATGAGCATGCATTCCCTTTTTCCTAGATATTTCATCAAAATTAATTGAATGACTAGTGCATGATTTCCATTCCAAGGCATAAGCAAAAGTAATTTGTATGAAGGTAAACAAAATAGATATCTAGTTAACAAAAGGCACACTGCAGAACATAAGAAAGACAAAATTGTGCATTTTCTATCCAAGGTTACCCTTACACCCTACATTCTAAATTATAACAAATTTCCCACATAATACACCTTTTTATTTTCCTTAAGTAAGAAAGCGATAGCAGCTTCACATTCACAAAACAGAATAAAGGAATCGTACTACAACCACCCGATATAGAAATAGTAAATTCTCCTGATAATGTCAAAAAAAAGTAACAAGATTTATTATTCCGAACATCCCTACTCAGAGCAAGAATTCCACACAAGTCCACTAAAACTCATACAGCCTATGAGGGGGGGGTTAAGGCCACTCAAGGACCCAATTCAAAGATTATGTAAAAAGGAATGCATTGCACTTGCGTACACTTTAAAAAATGTAGCTGACGTTTTTGATTGTTATACCCAATGTTTAATTATATATTCAAGATTAACAACGTCCACGAATGATAAGTTGAAACTTTGAAAGCTCTCTTAAGCCGCAAGTGCCAACTCCACACATCCCTCAACGAAAACCCCTTCATTCCCAACATAATAAAATATTTCAATGTTATACGCTACTAACTTACTTACTGATATGACGAAGAAGGGTCTCATAAAACATTGTTGCTTGGGGGGGTAAATGTAAATTACCTTTCACGGGTCCCCGAAAGCATCTCGAGCCTCAGACTTAATTCCATGTTCACCACATCCGACATATACTTCATTGTTTGTTGCTCGGAAGGGGTAAAACATTGTTCCTGCACTCACTACCGTGGGGGCGTCCGACAAGGAAAAGCTTTTCTTATAATAATAAAAAGATTTAAGTAACTTACACAGTTATGTCAGGTGCATAGGGTATCCCATGTACAAAACGAGAGTCCCTTGAATACTTTAATTATTTTCTCCAAAGTTTTGAGTAAGGTTTTCCTTATAACAAACCCTCAAATTTTCCATCTCAAAGAAGCCGATGGACCTTTCATAAGACCAGTTAGGGAGGTAATGCAAATGTAGGACTGACGAGGATATCCCTTGGCCAGGGTACTAAAATTTTTAAGGTCGTCATAAGCTAGGTAAGTAAGTTAGATTTGGCCAAAACATGATTGCATAAGACGACGTCGCAAACCCACTATCTAGTCATAGCCAGTCACATCCGACAAGCATAATGCACAGTTCGTTAAAGCTTCAAAAAGGAAAAAGAAATTTACATTGTTCCAACCTTGTAGTCGACCTCCCAGGGATGAAATTGGGATGAGATTATACCAAACTAGATTGCTAAAAAGAAAAGGATGAGCAAGGGTCGCTCTAGTATCATTTCCAATACGAATTAATATTAGAACGTGATAACAACAAAAGGGCAATAAATACACTTCTTCTCTAGAGGTAAATAGTTTTATTCATTTATCACCTGCTCTCCTCTATAACCATAGGGATACATAACGGAGGTAAAAAGAAAATCACATTTTTTTTGTTTTCTAAAGAGGACAGCACTTAAACAAACAACTCCTCATTGCCATGCTGAGGAAGGTCCAAAACCAGGTCGCAGAAGGAAGAAAACTGCTCCTACAGGCCTAACACAGACGTATCTAATAAGACCCCTCACACATCTAGCAAAAGCAAGAAAATACACTCTTGGCGGGGAAGGCGTGCAAAAGCCACACAGCATTTCAAATGATAAAAAACTCACACAGAGCTTATCTCAAACCAACACAACACACAATTACCAGGAGAACAAGCAATAATCATGCATTTAATTATAAAAGGAAATAGCTGGAAAAAAGGGAAAAAGCAGCTCATGCCTGTTCCTCCTGATTCAACATCACTCCTGGCTCTGAAAGGCATCTACCGCAATGGTAATTAAACCTTTTCCTTCATCAGATTTGAGGACAGCGTCAAACTCTCGGTGCAAACACTTCAGCTGTAGCTTGTAAGGTGTGATAATTCCAACATAAACCTTTATGCCTGCCAAATCAGTGACTCATTGAAACAGCTCATAAAATTGCAAGGTAAAACGTGCTTCATGAATAATCTGATATGAAACAGGTCGGCCTCTATGAGGTTCTCTTCCATGGGTTACGTCGTAAAACAAGCAAGGTCTCAGTAGAGAATCTCTGTAATAAATTTCATCAGGTTTGTTGGTAACACCCTCACTGTCCAAGGTCGATTTTGGAGAAACAACTCAGTACAAGATCTGGATCTGAAAAAAAATATCCTGCTACCTTCATCTCCCAAGACATTTTCTCCAACATTGCAAAGATCTCCTGTGCCCGTGGGTGTGATCTGCCACTTACA
Source organism: Taxus chinensis (assembly GCA_019776745.2). Lineage (NCBI taxonomy): Eukaryota > Viridiplantae > Streptophyta > Pinopsida > Cupressales > Taxaceae > Taxus > Taxus chinensis. The sequence goes on from CM034149.1 coordinate 145,548,578, forward strand.
CAACAGCATGCACCATTTTATTGCCTTTAAACCAACTACATCCGAGTTTCTTTTTAATTCCTCTATCCTTCATCGATCTCCTTCTTGCACCCTCTCTCTCCTTTCACCCCTTGCCATGAGAGCCTGCCTACTTAGTGACTCGATGAAGAAGTTCATAAAATAGCAAGCAAATCGTGCTTCATGAATATACTAAAATGAAACAGATCCACGCCTATTAGATTCTCTCCCATGAGTTACATCGTAAGACAAGTAAGAAGCAATAGAGAATCTTAGAAATAAATCTCATCAGGTCTTCTGGTAACACTCCTACTGTCACTTAATCGATTTTGATACAAAATATCTTGAAGGAGAATCCTGTCTTTGAGGATGCAGTCAAAACTGAATGGATAACATCATAGTTGGACAACCTGCTTGTTGGAGGCACTCACGAAGGCTTCCACTATACTGTAGCGTGCCTTCCACCTAGCCAATACTACTGTTGTAGGTTGTTCCTGTCTGTTGCTGTGGATCCCCAATAAGAACATACCCCGCAGCATCCAATGAAAGGGGAGGTAACACACCTACTGCAACAGCTTGAAGCTTCATCTATAACCACCATACCAAACCCGTGCGGCCAGCAGGGAAGGCGCCTAACAGTCCTCCACGCTCAGAAAAAAAACTTCCTCCACGTTTCTAAACACCCCCCCTTATCCTCTGCTATACGCACGAAAAATGCCACTCCAGGCTCCTCCATTGAAGGTGCGACCAGAAGAAGAAGGAGGTATCCTGCTGCTATCCAACACTGCGAATAGAACTAGCTTCTGAGCTTCAATGCCCATCACAAACCCCAATAAAAGACTCACCCTCCAACCTCACGCGGCCAGAAACACGGCAAGAGCAGGTAAGAAGACAAAAACACAGAAGATTTAGTGATAAAATCCCATTTTGAAATGCAAGCGGCCAGCATGGAGGAAAGTACACAGTGGGTGGGTAATAAACACAGTTTCATTAACTCCCAACAACCGTAATGCCAAACAAGGCACCAAAAGAAATACAAACAGAATATGGCAGGAGGCCATACACTCTTCCACGCACCCCCCACTTTCCAGGAAACAAATAAAATAAGGAAACCTTCAACCCCGCGCCAACCATAAGGAGTAAGAACCATAAAGGCAGTCGGTGGGTGAAGGCACACTTCCATATTATGAAATAAGGTATGCGTGGATGCCGGAAGGGCTTAGTAAATTTAAATAAAGCAATTTGTTATGCAGATTCTTATGTCTTTATATATATAAAAAATAGATATTCATATCTCCACGCCAAGTAGTCGAGAAGAAAAAGACCAAACAATCTTACAAGTCGGTGGATGAAAAAAAAATAACATGGCCTGAAAACGCTTAATTTATTCCACATAAAATTTTATTGTTTATTTACACAATTAAAGTATAATTGATACTGATTCATTTATTATCTATTCTTATTACGCTTTAAGACGTCGTGACACCTAAACGGGGTTCGAATGATCGTTTAAGAACTAACACGATAGTGACAAAACAAAATAATTTGATCGAGGGGTCGGGTACAAGAGAGATCAATACTATGGTTGAAAAGCTTGCAAGTAATTAATAACTATACTGCTAAAATAAAATGACACTAACATAAATAATTGCCAATCGACAAAATAATTTAAAATATTATTTTTATCATTATTTTTTTTTTGCATGACTTTTATTAAAAACATAAAATTATTAATCATATTACTAGCGATCAAAAGGCAAGCTCGACAAGGTGAAGACACAGACGTTTCAAAGGAAACACAACGGCATTCAACTCCTAGAAGCATGGTCATCGCAGAAGTAAGGGAGCGACAATCAACGGGCATTACACACGAGCTCGCCACGTGTCCTGTTCCAGCAAACTGCTCTAACTGCATAAAAATTTGTCTAAGTATGGGAAAGCAGCGAAAGCCTCCATGTATCTCTTTCCTACCAACCCTCCATGTGTCCTCTCGGTGCTACTCTAAAGCCAAACTTGAAAATTTATTCTCAAACGAGCGTCGTTCCTACACGTGGACTCATTTTAAAGTTGAGGCTTTTTATAGGATTTCTAAAGTATTAAGCTGATCCGCATCCAACCAAGAGGTGCCACATTTCCCTATTGACTGCAAGGATGCAAATATGACTAGTAGAAATGACCTGTCAAACTGTAAAATATAGAGAAACGTCCATTTGAGCCATGAAAATGAGATTTTCTTCAAGGATAAGAGAATTTAGACTATTGCAAGACTCAAACACAATCCTTAGGGACACATCAATTCATTTCTCCTTGAGTATTTAGGTAAAAAATGGTAAGGACAGTAGATCTTGACTGTGGAAAATGGAGGAAATGGGAAAATGATGAGTTTTGAAGGAACAAAACATGGGAGACTCAAAATATAGATAGCCTTTTCCAGAGGAACAAAGGAATCATGAGACAAATAAGGACCCACACATGATCCTTGACCCAAGAGCAGACTAAAAATTGCAATAAGACCGACCAAGCACCATACGGGGAAGGAGAAAATGACAGAGGCTGTGAATGAATAATTTTTAAAGGCACAGATGGGGTGAGACCATTTTGAGCACCAATATTGGCTCCGACTCAGGGATGGGCACTCCCTACGAGTGACAGAAGAATAAAGGCAGACCAAGTGCCAAAATATCCATTGGGCAGTGGAGTCATCTTTAAAAACAAATAGAGAAACCAGCAAAAATAGGTCACCGAGGACCAGAACGAGCAAAATAAGAAAAAATAGGGAACAAACAACAAACTATACACTGTACAGAAGAATTTTTCCTGATTTAAAGAAAATAATCAAGGAAACAATTCAAGCATGCCTGTCTATCCTAGATATGACCATGCCAAGAGGTTCTGATATGTTTTCATCAACTGGAAGTAGACCTCTTTTTCTTCTTTTTTTTGTTTGTAAACCACCCATCTTCTCTGAAGCTCCTCCATTGTGTTTAAGTCAAATTCTTTGACATTCTTCAAGGCTAAAACATAGACCAAATTCCCAGAAAAAGTAGCATACTTACGAGCTCTATTTTCAACACTCTCATACTCCCTGAAATCCATAAAGCTCACAAAATTGTTAAGATCAGAATCTGCTTGTAAATTTTCATAAGATGAATTGCTTAGGTCTTCAATTAGGTACATCATCTTCTTCTCTCCATAAAATTTCACCAAGTTTCCTTCAATGGGATAGTGGCATAATACATGTCCATTTCCACACTACCACCAACACTTGCTCGCCCACTTTCTTGACAACAACATCCCCCACTTGGTAGGGAAGTCAACAATGACTACATCAAGCTTTAAGTTCCTTCCAGGATAAGATGCAAGTTGCACTGCTAGATCTTTGACACACCCCACCACTGGCACCTCTCTAGAGTCCATGGTAGTGCACTTCCCATATGTTGTTGTTACTTTGATACCTAATTCATTCATGACCTCAAGAGGCATGACATTACATGAAGCTCCAGAATCAAACATACATTTATGTAACAACTTGTCTTTGATAACCAGGGTAGTGAAAAATGGATCCACATTCAGCTGGGATTTAACCAAAGAAGTTCCTAAATAAACATCTGGTGGTTTCCCCAGCTCTTCCAATACTTGAGGCTTTTCCAACTTTGTAATGGAAAGGGGAACCTCAACCTTGTTTACATCTCTTCCTTATATGATCTCTCCCCCTTTGAATCCCAAATATTCAAAAGCCCTCTTCTTTTGCTCAGGGATCCTAAGTAGCTCAACAATTGGGAAAGGAATTTTGATTTGACTCAAAATTTGGGCTATGTCATATGGAGCAAATTGGGGGTAGAGCAGCACTAGGGGAAAGATTGGAAAATTCATTAGATGGAATGGGATTCTTTTCATTTTGGGCATGGGGAGGAACACAAGTTTTTCTTGGGGAAACAAGCTCTCTTCCAGATGCATTTTTCTTTGGGGTTTCTTTGGTAAGCACTTGAAATTTTGACTTGGCTTGTGGCCCCTTGGCAAGCTTTACTTCTGGTATTGTGCTCCTTTTCTTGGGAAACTACAAAATTCATTAATAGCTTCCTATCTTCTTTTGAGGGAACTCCTCCATCATAATTTTCAATCATTAATGCCCTCAAGTATTCAAAATCATTAGTGGGAAATTCAAAAGCTTGTACAGTGTCTACTTCTAAAGTATGAGAGGGGGGAAGAAGAGGTACCAGTGGATGCAAACCCAAAAAGTGGCAGCATTTCTAGCACTTATTACCTTAGTTGAAGTTGTTTCCCTTTGTGAACTTGCGGGGATCTCCATCATGCAGGAATCATCATCATTATCATCATCAATTGCTTCTTCTTCTTCTTGATCTTCTTCACAAGGAGCATGGGGCATGAAACATATGTCACACCAATCAATGACCTTTGTTTCTTCCACAAGAGAAACTCTAGTAGCCAAAGGATTAGGCACCATTCTATTTTCTCTACCTTGAGGATTTCTGTTCCCAAATCCAACAGCTCCCTTTACCTCTATCATCAGCTCTTTGATGATTTGTAGGTCTATCTTGGCCTTGTTGCTTGTGTTGTCCTTGTGAACTCTGCCAACTCCTTTCTCATCTCGGGCTAGCTTATAGGATATCTCCTTGACAGACCTTGTCAAAATTTTCACCACTTCTTCCAAATCAACATCCTTGCTTGTCTGAGGTTTTTCTAGGTTAACCAACTTTACACCCTCCCTCTTTGGAGGTTTTCCAATTGCCTTGATATTATTCTCTATTTTTAGGGCCATGGTGAATGCTTGCCTCAAGTTTGTAGGGTTCTTGTCCCTCAAGTAGTAAGCATCCTTTTTATCAAATGCATCAGTATATTTGATCAAACATGACTCATCACATGGCCTTATCCTAACAGGCAATCTCCTCAAGGTCTTATTGAACCTTGTATTGAAGTCATGTACTGACTCATTGGGATTCTTCTTGATGTTTTCAAATTCTGATAGAAGAAACCTAGGTTCAGTCCTATCACCATATTGTAATTTGAATGCATTGCTCATCTCAGTGCAAGAGTTAATAGAGTTATCTGGAAATGCTTTGTACCAGTCCCTTGCATCCTCCTCTAGAGTGTGAACAAACAATTTGATGTATACATCTTCATTATCAATCTCAAAATCTTCCATCATATTGACGAAGAGGTTTAGATGCTGGTCACTAGTAATAGCATTATTTCCCTGGAACTTAGGAAGTATGTTCCTTACATCTTGAGGAACTGCATTTGGATAACCAGCCATTCCCACAAAATTTATAGGTCCAAAGGTTTTTACAACAAATGGAGGTCTACGTTGAGCCATATTGATTTGAGGAGGTGATCTTAGAGGTCTGACAAACTGATGAGGGATAGAGATTCCTTGGAACACAGGAGTGTAGTTTTCAAAATGGAGATCCCCCAAAGGCCTTGCTTCTTGGAAATCCTTATCTACTTCAGAAAAGATATGTGTAGAATGTGAAGTAAATCTTTCAAAATCAAATGAAGGCCCTTCTCCAGTTGGAGAATTCAATTCCACAAAGAGGCAACCTGATTCACAGTCACTTGAATGGTAGTATTCAATGATAGGCCATTCACTTTCATCAATGGAGATCCCTCTTCTTGTCTGTTGTTCTTCCACAACTCTCCAGGCTTTTCTTCCTTCTGATTTTGCTTTTCCTAGCTCTAGAAATAGTGTCCTAGCAGGATCCCTAGCACAAGAAAGACCTTCTTCCTTCCAACTTTGCAAATGTTAGTAACAAATCTGACCTTCTCAGAGTTTTAAAACACTGGTCCTTATCAAAATCAAATCAATAGGGATTCACCACTAAGTATTTTCACCTTAGTTGTGTAAATGCATTAAAAATGTTCTGTCAAGTGTCTATCAGCACTAAAATCTAGAAATGAAAAAAGATGACCTTTCTTTACCAAAATTTATCAATAAATACTATTTCAAAACTTGTGGAAACTAGAGAAGTTGCATAACAGCACTTGTGACTTTGAAACCTCTTACAAACGAGAATGAACAAGGGATGATTTGACCAGGGTCTAAGTATGGATTTCTAGCAACTTCCCAGAGCATAATTGTGCCAAGAAATGTTGTTGACCAGGGTCAAATATGTATGCAGTGGATTAAACTGTAAGTTCCTGGAAACATAAATAAGATCCCTGGAAATAGTGCCACAAGTGTTGGTACCCAAATTTGTTCTCCTTTTCAAACCAAGTAGCAACACAGATTCAACAGGGAGCTTAGAGGTAGATAGATCATAAGTGTATGTCATTTTGTAGCTAGGGAGAAATCTAGTTGTCCCTTTGTTACTTGGATTTGTGGAGAGATGGATAGCACCAAAAAGGATGTGATGTTATATAAACTATTTTAGGTTCTGCCTTTCAACCAAGGTAAGAGAACCTATTGTGTAACCTCTGTTATTTGAAAGGAGATACAGGTACCTTTGTTTTGCATGAATTTTATAGAGAAGGCCTTGGGAAAAATATGATCAACACACCAAATCTGACTCTCACGAGTTGTCACTTTCAAATTATGGATATATTCTCACAACAAGGCAAAGGTTACTAAAGACATTTAGAAACATGATCTGTTCCGCATACTTTAATAAAAGGATTTTGGTCTAGTGTGGGTATAAAAATCAAAAATAGGAGTAGTATGGGTAGGATTGGTTGTTGTTAAATGAATTTTGGTGGGAGGGGAGATAGGATGGACTTGACTCACCAGATCCTTGAGAGCTTATGCAAAATGGAAAGATTCAATCAACAAAATGCCACAAAAAGTTAAATTGTTTCCTCAACTAGAATATGTGCTTCAATGGAGGCCCAGATCAGCACTCTTTCACACAACCTATGGGATTCTGTCACAAAGGCTTGAGTCAGAGGACACAATAAAGCACCAAGATTTAAATCAAGTCATGCCTGAGGTACACCCAGAGGCTTACAAAGAATCTCTATCAACAAAATGAAAGAAAAGTAATTTTAAACCATTTATCCCACTCCCAAATGAAGGCTCTTCTGAGAAATGAAATTGCAGATGCCACTAAACTATCACAAGGACTGAGACCTGTGTGATTGGACCCTATTTTCGTACAAGATTGCAATAGAAACAAGAAAAACTACTCGTATGCATTCAGAGATGAAATAAATACACTTTACTCAAGATTAACATAGAATAACTCAAAGTTTGATCAAATTTATTAGCAAGGGAAATTTTCCAGAACAATCTCAAATATTTTCAATGGCTGTACACTTGGAACCACCTTGACATGATCAAATTTGACAAAACAAGAGATATATAGGCTTCTCTAGACAGCTTCTCAAAATGGATGGGCTCTGTCAAGCTTTTTATGCTGGAGAAAATCAGTCCTAATCTTTCCAAAAACTCCCAACCATTTACACAATGAATTCGTGCCCTTTATAGAATTTCCAACTGAGACCCTTCCTATGAAAAGACAAAAACTTTAAATGCACTAGTGCTTGCCATGATTCACAGAATCAGATATGCAAAAGTTTGCAAGTGCTCGAGGGAAAATCTCTTCGATCTCTTCCGACATTCAACTCCTTTCTCAAGTAAAACATGCTTCCATCCATTCGCCAACCACTTCCGCCCCATATCAATCAAATATTTCCCCTTGCATGCTCAGGAGAAGAAAAATAGAAAACCAGATAGGGCCCGAGGGTCAAACTATTTTAATGGCGAAATACATCTTCAGATCTCTCCCATAAAACTCTAGATATCAAAATTAACTCACTCCTCTCTTTGGTGTGTAGAAAATATCAATAAATTATGAAGACTCGCACTCCTAGGAGTTATACAGAAAAAATTGGGGGAAAATCATATTTAGATGCTCAACATTTGTTGATTTTTGATTTTGAATGTGGGCTGTCCACGTGGAAGATGTAAAAATAGGATCTGGAGCCTCCTTTGACCTTTTCTGACCCTTTTGAAAGAATGGAAAAAATTTCCATTTTCCTCCGCACCTCCGCTTCAAAAAATGGGCTTGACACATGTCCTGAGGTGGGCCCCAAAACAAATGCAGAGAAATTCTTCCATTTGACTCTTTTTTGGAAAAAGGAAAATTTTCCAAGTTTTCCCCACAGCTTTGCCCTTGAGAAATACTTTTGACATGTGTCCCAATGTGAGTCCTAGTGGATCTACGCTTCCCCTTTTAATTTTAACTCTTTTTTCTCAAAAGAAAATTTTTCCAATTTTCCTCCGCGGGTCTGCACCTTTTCCATTGACCGGAGCAAAACATTGAGTATTTCCCATTGGGCTCGCGGGGGAATTTTGCTATTTTAACCTTTATGAAGCAAAGAGGTGAAAAGTTTAAATATTGCCTCCAATAGTCTGCTTCCCTACCCCTTATGACTTTTCAAATTGCCACGTGTCACAATGGTGCACCTTGAGGCGGTCCCAAAAATTTGATACCTTGAATGAGTGCGGGCTCGCCACATGTCCTACTCCGGTGAAGTTTGTCTGAATGTTTGAAGCTCAGTGGAAGGAACCATGTGTCATGCTTTGAGTCAGTCTCCTTTTGCCATTGAAAAGTATAATTAAAATGCAAAGTGAGCGGAGGCCTCTATGTGTCAGCCTAGTGCTTCTTCAAATTGAAACTCAAGGGCTGATCCCTGAATATGCATGGTTCCCCCACGTGTCTCCATGGAACAGCTTCAAAATGGTGCCCAAAGTAGAGACCCTGAATGAAATCAAGTGGAAGCCTCCACAAATGAGTGTCTTCTCTAGAGTTCTCGATAACCTTTTGAAATTTGTCTATGCCAAGAAGAACCCTCCACATGTCCTCCCAATGCTACTTTAAAGCCAAACCCAAAACTTGATTCTCAAACGAGTGTTGTTCCTACATGTGGACACATTTTAAAGTTGAGGCTTTTTATAGGATTTATGAATTATTAAGTTGATCCACATCCAACCAAGAGGTGCCACATTTCCCTATCGACTAAATGATGCAAATTTGACCAGGAGAAACACCCGTCAAACTGTAAAACACAGAGAAATGTCCATTTGAGCCAGAAAATGAGGTTTTCTTCAAGGACAGAGAATTTAGACTGTTGCAAGGCTCAAATACGTCCCTCAGGGACACATCAATTCAATTCTCTTTGAGTATTTAGGGAAAAAAAGGGAGGCACAATAGATCTTGACTATGGAAAATGGAGGAAATGGGAAAACACAATTTTTGAAGGAACAAAACATGGGAGACTCAAAATACAAAGCTTTTCTACAGGAACAAAGGAATTATGAGATAAATACAGACTGACACATGATCTTCGACCCAAGAGAAGATTAAAAATGACAATAAGTCTGACCAATCACCATACGGGGAAGAAGAAAATGACAGAGGCCATGAATGAATAATTTTTCAAAGGCACAGATGGGGCGAGACCATTTTGAGCGCCAACAAGTTCCACAAAACTCTAGACCATTTTTATATCTACAAAGTGTCAAGATGAAAGCAACATCACAAGACATAGCCTAGACTCACAAATGTACACATAACTCACTATACCAACTTCACACCTCGCAAGACATCACAAAATAATCTCCATATATCTCCTAAAGCATCACTAAACAATTACATATACCTCCCAATAATTACAGAACAACACCATATACCTCCCAAAGCATAAATCACACCCACACAGATATTTTATGCCTTCCTCAAGTGTCTCTTATGCCTCGCTCAAGTCTCTTATGCCTCCCTCAAGTATCTGGTATGCCTCTCTCAAGTCTCTTATGCCTCCCTCAAGTGTCTCTTATGCCTCCCTCAAGTCTCTTATTCCTCCCTCAAGTTTCTCTTATGCCTCCCTCAAGTGTCTTGTATGCCTCAATCAAGTGTCTCTTTTTCCTCCCTCAAGTCTCTTATGCCTCCATCAAGTGTCTATTATGCCTCCCTCAAGTGTCTCTTATGCCTCCCTCAAGTCAATAAAATAAAGATAAATCTTCCTTTTAGCTCCATAAAAGAGGTTGGTCACCCTATGGCCTTAGTCACATAAGGTCCAAACACCTCTAACCCAAGTGACATAATAAATCGTGGTTCCACAATCTACTAGTTATCTATAACTCCTTGGATCGTACCCCCATACAACGAAGAGGGTCCATAGGTCCCACCACTCCATGGTGGATCCCATGACCCTCTTCCAATACATTATGACATTAGAACCAGCATAACAAACCATTCAAATACAAAGTGGAAAGATCTAAAGCCTTGGGCTAGGCTATAAAAAAAATTAAACTTCAAAAGAAAATTTAAATCTAAGCAAAAAAATGGCTAAATAGCCCTAGTCAGCGCAAAAATCTACCTGTTTAGTGCATCAACCAAATAAATTCCCAAAATATAAGAACATGTCAATCAATAAAATTGTTGGTTCTAGCAAGAAAAGGGAAATTTTTCAAGTTACGAATAAAATACATGTATAAAAATAACACATTACAATAACTATGTGGCCTTATATGGCCATGAGGGGGGCACTCAATGAGTTGCTTGCACTCAGAACATCAATCCTCATCTCGTAAAATATCATTTCAATAATACAACTATGATCATCTCTATCTGAATGATCCTGCCACCACTTCGACAAGGCTCAACATAGTCAAAATCACATAGATTGAATCCATACGATAACCATATAAGGAGAGAGAAAGGAGTACAAGTTGCCATCTACTGAGCTTAAGGTGTCCACGAAACACAATATGGATGACACCCTTTGAGAAAGTGCCACACATACCAAATGAACAAAAGTGGGTTTTCAGCCTAGGTAACACTCTACTTCCTATCTCATACTTGGCTTGAGCGACTGGTCAACGGTACACATTTCCTGACTCCAAACATACACATTTTACCAATTTCCCTTAGGGTCGGTTAGTGTAGGGTACACAAAATAACATATAACTACATCACTAACACAATGATGATTCACGCACATTAATCATAGCGTCTTACACACGGTACATATACATGGTATAGCACAATCATTACTTTTATGGGTTACGATACATCACATTACCACATTCTACACCCAAAGTGCAATCAATGTACACTAGGGATCATACACTCACCATATTCCCCTAAATCATGACATAAACCATTACATTTTACATTAATTATACGTATGAGGAACATAATTTATAACCTTACAATATACAGTCAATTCCAATTAATCATGGTAACACACACGATTTATAACAACATGATGATGACATCACGATAAAATCTAATTCACTTTACAAAAAAATTTCCATGCAATACCTCAATACACCTTCATATCACGTAAGGACAAAATACTGCAATACTTCGCAATCCACAATAACATTATTTTTAACACACAATAAGGTGGTACATCAGACATGAATTCCTCATTGAATCAATGAAAGAGAGAGTGAATACTCTTATCACAAGAACATCAACATGATAACAAATATGCACTAAGTGACATGCACCACATGTGCTTCCATAAGCTCACAATCACAACATCGTTCACATCATGCTTATATCACATTACTCTTCCAATATCCACCACCATCATGCAACACCATCACAACTCCAATCTACCCCAAAGGTTTGAGAGCATGAACCTCTGCTCTGATACCAAATGTAACGCCCACATTTTACACACATAAGTACAAGAGTAAAATACGAGGATATTTTTTTTTTACTTACATTGCTCACTTCCTAACACCACAAGGGTTCCAAGAAGAGAAACTCAACAAGGCACAAGACACTTACATAAGTAATCAACTCACATAAACACATGGCAACACCATATACATGTCGATGACACACTTTCTCCTATGAGTCAAATGCTAACAAAACCTAGCCACAAGGAAAGGGACTCAAGGATTGACAAACCCACAACATATCATTTCTTTAATTGAATATTAGTTACGATTAACATTTCAAGAATATTATTGTGCAAGGATAATTTTCTCCTTTTTTTCTACCGATATATTCTTAAGTTCATTCCACATTTAATTTACAGTTCCAACATTTTAAGTTGGCTTTTTATCCTTTACATAAATTTCCATAACTGACATAATTATTAGGCATAATTCAAATTGCATATAAAGTACTTAATTCTCTTGTTTTTATGTTAAAAACATGCTTCTCAAACACGTATTCAATGTCTACTTTTTACCCTTACAACTCAAGTGAATCTGACTTGATGTCCAGAAAGTAATATCAGGATTTAAGGATGGTGGTTTAGATTCAAGATACCCTTTTTCCCATAGACATTCTTCGATCTCGATATCTTTATTTCCCGATTCAACATTCCCACAACAAAAATTGTATTTAGATTTTATATATATCTTTTGTTTTCTCAAATTTTGATCACACCAAGGAAATCCATATTCTTTATAACACATGAAAATGTTTAATTAAGTTATAAGGACTCCAAGAGCGGCATTATTCTTAATCTCAAATCTTGTTTTACTCTTATATGATTTACTCTTACATCGCACTATGGTCTCATTATTAGCATAGTTTTATAATAGGACTTACGAAACTATTTGACTAACATCTTGAAGAAGTATATGATTGGAAGCACTATACCTACACATGAACCTCGAGTTAACCTCCTAATCAACTGAGGTTTAGTTTCATTCCAATTGCACCTAAAAATCTATGCCTCAACCATAATTGAGTTTAAGGTGAGAGGAAATATTTATGCTAAACAACCTTCATGAAATACTAAGGTGTTATGTTGTTAGAACCAAGGTAACACATTTATTTGAGAGGAACTAAGGATTTCATTAACAAGAGTTTAAGACCTAGAAAAACTAATTCACGATCTCCATTTATCTCGTCTAGAACAAACATGGATTTTGTTCGCTGATGAAGTTAATTTCTAGATCTAATTTTGTAAGACTTGACAATCCAAAAGGATACTAAGAGAGTAATAGCTCTACTTACTCCACAGATGGTAAGGTTACACCACATGGTCGTTGCTTCGAACAAGGACTCATAAGGTGACTTCCAAGGTGGTCTTCACCACTCAACATGGTGTTGGACCTGAAGAGAAGAAATTCTCCTTGCGGTTACCAAAACTAGAAGGAAACCACATACTCCAGATAAAATTGGACCATGTTGTTCCTAAAAGATGGGTTCAAGACAATGTTCCTAAACATAACCACTATGATGGTAAACCCAAACTAGGGATTTTATTTACATAAAGCTAGGAGGTTCCATCAAGTGCAAAGTTTAAGTTCATTCTATGGTTTTCAATTTCTTCTATGGTAAAAAGGATCACACATGAAGACATGTTATGCACAAATCTTATATTAGGGTTGAGTGTTTTGATTGAAACTCTTTATTACTTTTACGAGGTAATAATAAAACCTAGTAATTAATTAATCATTTATTGAACACTGAAAATGCATTACAATATATTAACTTCAAATTCATTTACTATATATATATATATCAAACCCTTTTACCATACATAACTATAAATCAAAATGAACTTGTGATTACTTCACATTTCCTAAGATATCCCTAAAAATAGCATCTCATACATATTAGCAAATTTCAAGTATAAATTTTATGTAACTATAGTCATTTTTGCACCCAACATGAACAAGGGAACCTCATGCGCACCGACCTATCATCTAGCGGGCGCTGGGCGCTCACCCAAGGCGTGTGAGAGGGAGCTGAGTCTCTCTTTTATGTGAGTTTAGTGGAAGGCATCATTCATTGTCTTAAATTAGTGATTTAAAGGACACGAAAAACCTATAGAGCTCTGAATGGATTCTATACACTTTCAGTCATATCAAAATTAAAATCACTTAACAGAATTAACAGAACTAGGAAGTTGTAAATCCTCAAATAGACTTAACATTCAAATAAGGTTCATGATCATACAAGATCAAAAGCATAATAGAAATATGTAGATATTACAGAGAGAAGATCTTAATACAACTGTCATGGTAACCTTATCATCTTCATTCATAACATTACTATAGACTATCACAAAAGGGGAGACCGTAGTCATGCACCATATTTGGATCCATACATGAAGACTTTCAAAACAAAATTTACATTCCCCATTCCCTCATTACATCCTTCCTATAAAAATCTACCCCTTTTATCCCATATTTCTCGTAGTAATTCTGTAGAGCTCCACTTCCTTCCTCCAATTCTTCTCTTTTTGCCAAGGGCACGCGTATAAATAGGCATCTGAGCTCCAACAAACTCCTCTTCAACCTTAGATCTGGCCCCAAGTGTCAAGGTGTGGATCACCTCAGGCGCATGCCTCTCCATGTCATGATTAGATTTTTGGATCTTCTTATCGCAAGGTATATTCCTTCCAGGACACCTTGTTGCTAGGCTGGAACATTATCCAAATGGAACACGTTCTTCATGTGTTTTGTCCAAAAGGCCAAAAATAGCTAAGTCCTGAATTTTGCTTTTTAGGCATGCGTCCTTGGTTCTCCAAAAACCCTTTTTGAATTCTTACTTACACACCTTCACTTGCACGCTCCCTCCAGCCGTGGGTGCCTACTCACCTTTAAGATTTGGAAGCTACAATAGGGTCCCAACATTACCCCACACTTCACCTGTTTTCCACCCTTGGGAACATTTTTAAAGAATGCAGTATAAAAATGCAAGGCCTTGCCTTGGAAAAGAATGGAGGGAAAGAATAAAGAATGGGGGAGAGAAAGAATAGAAGGAGATCTTCCTAGAGAGGAAGAAGGGGGAAATTCTGCCACAGGTCGGCCTCCAACGTATTCCATGCACTGACTTCATCCTGCACTCTTGTGCAAAGTTTGCTAACCAATGTGCTCACCTCGTCGAAGGTTAACCCTTCCCCTTTGGTGTTTATGGTCTCTACCACCGTCTCCAGTTCCTTTACTTGGTCTTCCAAGGCATCCATCTTCTTCGTAATGACCTAGTAGATATTTTTTAGCCGGGCTTTGATTGAGACCCGTAGGATCTCAATAGCTTCAGACTTCTTCTCCACTTCGGTTAGGATATTTTCTCACTCGGCTCTATTGCCTTTATTCTTTTCCTTAAATTCCTTCAGCTCGACCTCGCCACTAGCAAGCAGCATGCTTGTCACCTTGTCCTGGTCCGCGCAATGGTCGTATGCGACCCCAGTGGTTTTTACAACTATTTTTACATCGGCAATCACCTTTTTGTATTCAGCTATGAGCGTGATGACTTTCAACTTTTCCTCCTGCTCCAAGCGTGCAACTACATCCTCTAACGACTCTAAGGCCAAAGGTTTCCTTTCCATGGTGAGGATGCGAGTCAAGTCCTTAAGACACTCCAGGGAGGAACCTCATTTTTGCGTAGGGGGGTTAAGGTCTAGGTGCTTCATGATAATATCCTGGGAGATGAGCTCCATCTTCTTGGAAACTTCACACACCTTAGCCTTATCCTCTTGTAATTCTCTCTGTAGTTGAGCGCTGATCAGATTTTTAAGGCTAAGTTCCTTTGTTAGCTTAACTAATTCCTCCTTCCTCTTCTCCATCAGGTCCTCTAAGACTTTAACCCTGTCATTTTTACCTAAGAGCCTATTCTCAACTTCCATGGAGACTTTGTTGAGCGTGTTACACACTTGCTCATCCAATAGTTGTTGCATGTTTATAATGGGGTTATCCCCCTTTCCTTCGGATAACGCTAGTACCACTCCTTGGTTAACCTTGAACTCAGGCTCATCAAAGTGGGAGTCGAATGCCCACGATAGCATTTTTCTTATGTGTAGGTATCCACCCTCAGGATCAAAGGATTCCATGGCGGTTAGCTCCTTGGTGGGCATGGTACTCTAGAAATGTGCATGCAAAACTTTGTTGGGGTCATCAACATATCCCATCATTATTCTTCCCCCTTCCACATGTTTACTTCCCATGCGCACACCCTTGGGAATAGTTACTGAAAGAGTTGGGCCTTTTGTGCTACCCACACTCTTCTCCCTTTGCTCTTCCTTGAATTCACCAAGCACGAGCTCCGTGCTGCGCTCCAATTCCTTGTCGACCAAGGTATTAATTATCTTCTCTACCTCCCTTGTCACTTTCTCATTCACCTCCTCCTAAGTGAGCTTGGGCATATTTGGCTCCCTGGTACTTGTCCCCTCGCTCCTTTCTTTGCTCTATGCACCTTCCTCCCCTTGGGTGCCCTTCCTCCTTACAAAGATGAAGGCATCATTTGCATCTTCTGCTTCCTCTTCCCCTGAATCGTGGACATCAATCAGCTCCTGATTTACCTCCAGCTCTTCCTCTTCATCATCATCCTTTTCACCTATATAGGCATTTGGGTCATCTGTATCTTCAGACTCTGGTTCTTCCATCCTCTTTTCTTCTTCCTTTGCTGAAAACTCCAGAGTTGGGGATGTCATCTTCTCTTCATTCTGAGGGTTCCTCAGGGGATGGTGGCTTCATAGGTTCTGGGATCTTCTCCTTGACCACCATCCTCTTTTTCTTCCGGATGTAGGTACTTGTCCCCAAAGTACCTACATCCTGCTTCTCCACCACCCTCTATTCCTCTTTCTTTTCCCTCTCCTTACGCTTTGGCATGGTCTTCTTTCTTAGTAGGGGGTCGTCTGGGATGGATATCTCATCCTCTACATATGCACCCTTTTAAAATTTTGGCCTTATGTGAAGGTAAATCCTTGCGGCATTGCTCCCAGCAATAGGTAAGGTCAAAGGCCTTACAATATGCACATCCTGTGACACATACCTTTCAATGTACGTGCGCTTATTTGGGTAGACCAGCTTCTTCCTCATTTCCCTATGCTCTCTGTCAAGGGTGGACAACTCAAGGTTTAATTTCTTCGAACTCCTTGTATCTGTTTACTCTAGCTTGGAAAAATTGGGTAGTAAATGAGAATGGGAGTTTGCACCATGGACTCCAGCTTCCATCGACCAAAATGAACCTGTCGATACAAAAGTTTTGGTAGACTGCGAACTCTGCTTCTCCTTTGGTCGCCATGGGGAGTTGTTCAAGGATCCACCATTTAGCCCCGAATTCACTCCTAAGGCACTTATACCTTTTGTCTAAGTGTGCCTTGTGTACCCCTGTCATTGATTCACATGTGTATTTCTGAAACCTCTCCATAGGAAAGGGGTATTCAGCAGGGTACTCCCACACAAACTTGTTAGATGCAGCCGACACCCTGATTTTTGAGAACACAATTGTTAACAGAACGTTTCCAAATAAGATCTTTCCTCCCTTCTTCGTGTTGCTTATGATTCCATCTACAATATATTGGGAGATGTTGTATATGGTGCCCTCAATGACTTTCCTGTAGACATTCAGCCATGGATTGCTCGCCTGGGTCCACCTTTCTTTTCCATTCAGCTTGGAGACTAGGTGTGCGGCCATCTTCATCACCAGATCTCTGATATCCGAGACGTTGTAGTACCTTGATCCCTTCTAAAATCCTTGGGATGTTATGGTTTCTCTTATTTCCTCCTCGTCCAGGAGGTCGTCTTCGAGCTCATCCCCTGCACAGTTTAGACCTATGAAGCATGAAATTAGTTGGGTAGTTATGCACATTTTGCACCCTACAAAGTAGAAGAAGTCTTCGTGTATGCGTGTCACAAGCACTTGGGATTCCTGAAATATTGTGACTTGAAAAGTTGGAGAATCCCTCCCTTCTCCATTTTCACCTTGACCATGTCGTTGTAGATCATGGAAACCGTCAGGTGTTCATTTATTTGTGGGGCGCACTAGCTTTAACGCCATTTACTTCTCAATTGTACTTGACTAGTGATTGTAGTCGGTCATGGTCATCTGTCTTATGTGGGACTCCCACTCTTGCCCTAGCAAAATTTCATCCAGGTATTGCATCTTCGAGTACCATTCCTCATTTGTATCCAAGGCTATTTCCTCTTGTTTCTTCTTTCCTTTTCCTTTACTCTTTCCCTTGTTAGATTGTTTTGCAAGTTTACCAACTGGTTTCATGGCCATCATTGCCCCCATTGCTTTCATTCCCATGTTAACTTGTGAGTTGTTTGAACGTTTTCCTCGTGTGCCCCTTTCCTTAAAACACAAACCCTGATCTCATATATTTCTCCTTTTATCATGGCACTTCTTCATAACATTCCTCACACCCATGAATCACTTCTTCTCTGGTTTGTAGATCAAACGGACCGATTGCACTTAAGTTCTTGGGATTTTCCTTTGCACGAGTCAGTTCTCGAAACCCTAGCTCTTAAAACAAAATCACTTTTCTTGTGTTTGCAAAGTGAAATAATGAAATGCCCACTCTTGTATTTATAGCTTTTCCCACTTTTATGCATTTAAGGCTATGTTACCTACCACCGTACGAAAATATTTAATGCGGTGTTTTCAAACAAAACCTGACTTCAGTGCTTCTCCTTACGCACCCAATCCTTGTGAAAAAACTTTTTCCACCCGTTCCTAATCCTTGTGTGAAAATTTTTCCAAACTTCTAGTGCGCAAACAATCCATCTTGATAGAAGACTCTTGCGCATGTGTTACCAGTGCCAAAGGCACTTCTTCCATCCTCATGATTCTTTCTTTCACCTACCTCATGTTTTTGCACTTTTTCTCCTTAGTACATGGATTTCCAATGTAACCTTATTTTACCACCGACCCAAATCCTCCTAGAAGAATAAATCTAAGTTTCTCTTCATCATCTCACCCCACACTAAAATGATGCGCAGTCCTCTGTGCATTCATAAGTCAAAAAGTAATAAGGTTACTGGCACCCAAGGCTAAAAAAAACAACAACATGCAAAAGGGAAATACAAGAAAGGAAAAGCATAAAAGGAAATTCTAAACTAACTGGCAAAATTGCCTTATTTACAAACACTAAGAAGCATTATTTATAGTAGGGCTTCAGCCTACTCCCATTGAAGTTTCCAGGTAATTTTGTTCCATCCATCGCTTGTAACTGACACGCGCCTAAATCAAGGATTTATGAAATTACATAAGGACCCAACCAATGAACCTTAAAATTTCCAGGATGGCTTAGAAATTTTGAATCATATAGCAATACCATCTGGCCAACCTCAAACTGATTGTTCTTAATATGGTGGTCATGCCATGCCTTTTGCTTTTCCTTCTCAGTTGTTTGGCTCCATCTTTCTAGTGAGCACCTTTCATCCAACTTTATCAATTCATCTATTATTTCTTCCAGCACTTGCTCATAATCCAACCCTCCTATGCACGCTATACACAGAGATGGTAGCATCAATTTGACTGGAAAAACTACTTCCACGCCGAACACCAATTGAAAAGGTGTGGCCTTGTTCAATATTTTATATGTTTTTCTGTATTCCCAAATAATTACTGACACCTTATCATCCCAATCCTGCCTACCCACATCACATATCTTAGTCAATGTGTGACTAAGGATTTGATTGAATGCCTCTACAGTCCCATTTTCCTGAGGGTGATAAGGGGTAGTATTGTGATGGGATACCATGAATTCTACCAATAGAATCTTGATGGTTTCATTTAAGAAATAAGTGCCCCTATCACTTGTTAAACTTAATGGGCACCCATACCTATTGATAATGTTCTCCCACAAAAATCTAGCAGCTGTGGCTGCGATGCAATCCTTAGTGGGCACAGCCTCTGCCCACCTTTCATTAGATAATCAGTGAGTAGGTAATGATATACTGTGAGCGCCCTATTCCTTAAAATACACACCCTAGTGAGATTGGTCCTTACTTCAAAAATCTACTGCACCATTTCTCACTCTCGTGGTTCACGCACTAGCTCATGGTTTGGTGAAAGGGCCGATCTCATGGTGATTTTCCTTCCACGAGTTAGTTCCAAGGACCCTAGCTAGTGAAAGAAAACAGGCTCTTCTCTTGTACGCAAACTAAAATAATGTAATGCCTACTGGTGTAATCATAGCTTTTCCCCCTTCTACGCATTTAGTCTGGTGACCTACCACCGTACGATAATCTTACACGCGGTGTTTGCTGACTTCAGTGCCTCCTTACATAGTGTCCTCCAAAACCTTCTGGCGTGTCCCATCCATTTTGACAGAAGCTTCTTGCGCACATGTTACCCAGCACCAAAGGCACTCCTTGCGTCCTCATGATTCTTGCTTACACCTACCTCATGTTTTTGTACTTTTTCTCCTTTGTATGTGGCATCTTGCCCATCTTTTTACGGTCTACCAACCAAATCCTCCATTGCAGAATCCCCATGGATCATCTCACCCCACACTAAAATGATGCGCGGTTATCTATGCATTCATTATTTAAAAAGTAATAAGGTTATTGGCACCCAAGGCTCAAAACAAAACAACAATGTGGAAGGGAAATACAAGAAAGGAAAAGCATAAAAGGAAATTCTAAACTAACTGGCAAAACTGCCTTATTTACAAACACTAAGAAGCATTATTTATAGTAGGGCTTCAGCCTGCTCCCATTGAAATGTCCAGGTAATTTTGTTCCATCTAGTGCTTGTAACTGACATGCACCTGAATCAAGGATTTATGAAATTACATAAGGACCCAACCAATGCACCTTCAACTTTCCAGGATGGCTTCGAAATTTTCAATCATATATCAATACCATCTAGCCAACCTTAAACTAATTGTTCTTAATATGGCAGTCATGCCATGCCTTTTTCTTTTCCTTCTTAGTTATTGGCTCCATCTTGCTAGTGAGCACCTTTCATCCAACTTTATCAATTCATCTATTCTTTCTTCCAGCGCTTACTTATCATCTAACCCTCCTGCACGCGCTATACACAAAAATGGTAGCATGAATTTGACCAGAAAAACTACTTCCACGCCGAAGACCAATTGAAATGGTGTGGCCTTGTTCAATATTTTATACATTGTTATATATGCCCAAAGAATTGATAACACCTTGTCATCCCAATCCTGCCTACCCACATCACATTTCTTAGTCAATGTGTGACTAAGGATTTTGTTGAATGCCTCTGTAGTCCCATTTTCTTGAGGGTGATAAGGGGTAGTATTGTGATGGGCTACCATGAATTCTACCAATAAAATCTTGATGGTTTCATGTAAGAAGTGAGTTCCCCTATCACTTGTTAAACTTAATGGGCACCCATACCTATTGATAATGTTCTCCCATAAAAATCTAGTAGCTGTGGTTGCGATGCAATCCTTAGTGGGCGTGGGCTCTTCCCACCTTGTCAGATAATCAGTACAGGTAATGATATACTGCGAGTTATTCCTTCACGTAGCTGGTGAGATTGGTCTAACAAAATATATTTCCCATTTCTCAAAAGGTTCCGCACTGGTGATGGGGCGCAAGGGAATCTCATCCCTTCTTCCAGGTTTTCCAAGGCACTGGTAGTGGTCACAGGCCTTGCAAAACTCAATGCAATCCTGGTGAATTGTCTCCCACCATAGTTCGGTGACTAGGATCTTATTTGCGGTTGTATTCCCCACATAGTTTCCTCCAGCAATCCCACCATGGGCTTCTTCTATTATGGCCATGCGTTCATGTTCTAATACACACCAGCGTAAAACATCTTCATGGCCCATTTTATACAAATCCCCATTAATCAACATGAAGGGTGTGGTGTGTATGGCTAACCTTTTCCTTTCTAGTGCATTCATCCCTTCGGGCACCACACCTTCCTTGAGAAAAACAACAATGTCTTCTAACTCTGAGGGTGCAAGCCCCAACCTGAATAGTTGTGCATCCGACATGTTTTCCTCAATACTTTACATGTCCTCTCCTTAATCAATCCTTGATAAATGATCCGGACCACAATTGTTCTTTCCAGGGTTTACCACCAGTCTAAATTCAAATTCCTAAAATAAAAGTACCCAATGGAATATGCGCCCTTGCAACACTACTTTATTTACTAGATACTTCAAGGCCATATGGTTAGTGTAGAATATGAAGGGAGTCACCAACATATATTTTCTAAATTTGTGGAGCATGTAGATCATTGACAATGCCTTGTTCTCAGTCATTATATAATTTTGTTCTGTTGGTGTCAAATTTCTACTTGTAAAACACAAGGGATGATCAACAATCACCTCTCCTAGTTAAGCAAGAACGGCTCCCATTGTTGTACCAAAGGCATCCACGTGGACATGGAAAAATTTATCCCATGACGGGAATTGTAGAATAGGTGTGGTGATAAGCCTTTCTTTTAGAGTTTCAAATACCCTCTACTATGCCTCTCCCCACTGAAAGGCACTCTTGTGTCTAAGTAATATTTTCAAAGGTGCGGTAATCTTGGCATATCCCTTAATGAACTTTCTATAGTACCCAGTGTGTCCAAGAAATTTACGCATGACGCTTTTGCTGGTGGGCTCCCCCTAATCCCACAATAACTACAACTTTTGCACGGGATCCACCAGTAAGCCCTCTTTGCATATGATATGCCCCAACAACATTCCAAAAGGATTTACAAAGACGCATTTCTTGATGTTGAGGGAAATCATCAACTGCTGACATCTTTCAAACATCAATCTCAAGTTATCACAATGGCCCTTGACTAATCGATACACTGTCCAATCATCCAAATATACTTAAAGGAACTTTTGGAAGAATTCCTTAAATGCTTGTACCACTATGCATGAAAATATAGCGGGCACATTCCTCAATCCAAAGGTCATGACCATGTATGCAAAACTTCCCCACTCGGTGGTGAAATTTTTCTTTTCTTGGTCTTCCTTGGCAATCCTTACTTGGTGATATCCCAAGAATCCATCTATAAATAAATAGACCTCACGCCTAGTAACTCCTTCCAAAATCTCTTCAGTTAAGGGGGTGGGATAAGGATATATGAGATAAACAACATTTAAGTCCCTGTAATCCACACATATCCTAATCCTCCCATGCTTCTTTATACTGATCACCATTAGACTTATCTATTCTGATTCCTCCACAGCCTCAATGATACTGGATGCTATCATTTTGTCTAGCTCTTCTTTAACCCTTACGTGCATGTTGGGATTCATCCTGTAAGGCCTCTTCCTAACTGGGCACGCACCATCTTTCAACTTTATCCTCATTTCCCCCAATGAATGGTGGACGCCTTTCAACTCATGGTATCCGCATGGGAATAAATCCTCAAATTCACGCAAGAGATTTATGATCTTTGATACTTCCTTGTCTGACCAGTAGTCCCCAATGATAGCTTCCTTGGGCTCCTTCTCCAAGCCGATGTTAACTTTCTTGGTTTTGAGTGGTTCATGATACGCATGCACACATGCATCTGCACTATCAACTACCTCACACATCCCAACTGAATGGTCAAAATTCAGGCTCTCCATCTCCTCTCCATCAATAACGTATACCATATTTCCTTTCTCCTTTTTAGCACACGCGCGCTTGAATTGTATGTCTTCTAGTTCCTCCTCTTCGAACTGTGCTTCCAAGCTAGGTCCACCAAGTAATTCTACTAATCTATCTTCCACCATGGTGCAATCCCCCAGAGTGAGGCACTTGATATCCTGCAATGCCTCATCAACCGGTTTCTTGGTACTTCAGTACTCGAATGTGTGAACCAGGTCAGCTGCTAATTCCTGCCAATTTCCCATCTGGTGGTGAGTTTCAGAATGGATGTACCAAGCGCGCGCACAACCTTGTAGTGTCAAATACAGCTTGTGCACCCAAAGGGAGGGTGGTAAAGCTTTCGTGCCTTCTCCCCAGACCCTCTCACATGCCTGGATATGGGAAGAGGTGGGCTCATTGCCATTGTATTCCTTGATAGTGGTGGGTATATTGCACCTCGAGAATTAGACAATGAGTACAATTCTAACTTCACGTACCATGCCAACAAGTTTTATGCTATGCATGGCCCACCACCTCGCTACTGTGCCTATCAAAACATAACCCAGCATACCTCGACGCTCATCCTCCCTCCATTGGGATTCCATTTCTATCAAAAAGACCTCAGGGTATACATCCCTAGAATACTTGGTTATTGCCTTTCCTCCCAGGCATTGAACTGTATGCGTTGTGGTTACCTTAGTCACCGATCCTTTCAGATGTCACCTAATCATTTCATAAGTCCTATGATCACCAATTATCGCATGTTATTCTAGTGGTATCACTAACCGATTGTGCATCATCAAACTGGATGACTCCTTCTGTAGGGTGGATGGTCTCTGGATCTCTTGTGGAGTGTAAATATATTCTATCCAGGACCTCCTCTCCAAGGGGTTCAGTATAGGGTGTGGAATTTCTATCAGGACAAGCGGTATAATCACCCTCTCTTCCTTGTTTTCAAAAGCCTATGTACCCCTTGTTAAACTAGAAGAACTACACTATTCTTATAGCACCACGGGATGCCCAAGTAACGTTGGGAAATTATCTTCCTCAGCAAGTGCTAAGACTTCAAAATCCCCAGTGAACTTAGTCCCCTGAATGGTAATGGTCACATCCTTCAAGACACCTATGGGCATTGCCTTTGTCTTATTTGCCATATACAACACATTTGAAGATGGATGTAATGTAGGTCTTCCCATTTGATGTTGGGCATCCAAAGTGAGAATATTAACCTCTACGCCTGTGTTAATGAGGATTTTGCTAAGTAGCCATCCATCCAATACTATGTTCAAGGTGATCTCTTTGTCATAATCAAGGCTGTGAGGTGGGAGGTTTGTATGTAGGATATACCTTTCGTGCTCTTCCCCAGCACATGGTACCTTTTCTCTCAACCATGCTCCTAGCAGGGGAATAACATTCTCTTGCCTCAGTAGTTTACACACCTCCTTAACCTCATCTAAGTCATCCTTTGGTGCTTCTACTGGTCTTCTTTGCTCATCTTTTCTAGTTTTCTCTTTTAACCATTGGATCTCCCCTTGTAAACTTTAAATTACATCCACAGTTTCCTGGTAGACTTCTTTCTAGTGAGCAGAGTTTGGATACTTCCCATGTACTACCTCTTCCCTTGAAACCAGAGGTCTCTACTTAGGCACTTCCCTTGCATGCGTAGACTCCGCCCTTGTTGTTACCATAATAAGTTCTAGTTTTGATTCACATATTACTCACGGGAGCCATTACGCGTCAGCCTTCTTAATACTTACCATGGTAGACACCCTTATCCTTCAAGTGCTACTGACTCATATGTTCATATAACTCCAGGATTTCTTCGTACTTATGTTTTTTTCCACACCAAGAGCATTGTAGAAGATCTGGACATTCACGCTTATAATGGTCTGTGGCTCCATAATTAAAGCATGTTCCATATGTAGTAAATCACTTCTTCCCCTGCAGTTTCCAAAGACCATGAAATCCTCTACGTGAAATCCTCCTCTACGCGTGCACCTCCATCTCTCGTGTTCTTCATACCAACATCTCATCTCTTTTGGAACTGCTGGAAATGCGAGTCTGGTGCACACCAAGATCAATTGCCTCATGAATCTGGTCAATCAATTCTACAGTCCTTAGTGTCATGTGTGGTTGAGGTACATATCTTATAATAAAAAGATACATTTTTACAGATCGTGCACTGTAAAATGAGGCCCCTACTTGCATCATGGTCCTCTGTGACATATTTCACAATTTACCACTATGGCGTTTACTACCTTCCAAGTACATATCCTGCAACATTATCCTTTGTGTGCCCTTCTACGTTACAATCTGTGCACCACATCCCACTGCGAGTCTCTAGAATTGTGTTGGCAGATAATTTCTCCAACAACTTAGCCATGGCAAGCAATTTAAGACTCTAGAAATGGTCTAACACTAGTTTCAACACTACCAACTACCTTAGCATGCACAAGTCAGCTTCCAATGATTTGCGCGGGTTTGTGAATGTTTTATGAGACAAATCCCTCCTAAATGGTGTGGTCAACCCTCTGACAATACCACTGAGCATGTTGTGAAGGGTGGATATCATAAGACCATTTAGAAAATAGATTTTTAAAGTGTGCATCATATTCCTGCATGCTCTCTACCATTCCCTGTTGGATTTCCTTGAGAGAGCTAATGCTCTTCTGTTCAAACTCAAGTATGTGGAATTCTGCCAAGAATGAATTTTTCAATGTGGTATAATCCACAACAGTCTGATAAGGGTCATAATTTCTATACCAACTATGCACGCGTCCTTGCAAGGTTGTTGTAAATTTAATAGCCTTTCGATCCTAGGTCGTGATTCCCTTCGCGCGCCATAGCAGCTTGCACTTATGCACATGCTCTGTGGCATCTTCTATCCCATTGTAATTAGGTAAGTGTAGAGACATCTCAAAAAAGACTTGAGGAGGTGGCTGAGGCCCTTGATCTCCTGACCCAGTTCCTTAATTTCCTCCAGTGTTTCCTCCTCCCCTGGACCCACTAGATCCTGAGCCACTAGCTCCACCACTTCCACCTCTAGATCCTCATGTGTTAAGTACAAGGCCTATGATTTTTATGCCTAACGTTCCCATCATCCCACTGAATAGTGTGTCGAAATTTTGTGAACTAGTTCCACTTCTTGATGCAGTCCCAAAACCACATATATATATATATATATGACTTGTCCAAACAATCCACCAAATACTGGGATAGTGTGTGAAGCCATAGAAGTCCCAAATGAGAAGTTGTATCTTCTGGGCACCGATCACTTACTTTCACTGATATCAAATGGATCAACTATAATTTTCCCTTGTTCAAACAAACCAAGTGCTAAGGTTTGGTTGCTAGGTGGGGTCAAATACATGCTAATGACTCTTCTTTCTCCATGTGATGAGCCCTCATCAAAAGCAGTGGGGTTCTCTCTTCTATGCTTGCCAAGATGGGGTAACACAGACTATTTAGGCTCCACATCCTCAATGTGAATACTCTTCTCCCAAAAATGTTTGCCTCCATGGATCCATTGTAAATGCAACCTCACACTATCTCATAATCTCCCTCTCACATACTTCACCATACTTGAGCTATCTCTCCTCCCTTTCCTTTTCAGTCATTATATCAGCCATCCTTCACAAACTTGTCTTCCTCACCAAGTTCTCAGAGTGGTTTAGCCAGCCATTGGGAATGCGTTTAATCTCATGGTTACCATTAAGATTTTTATTGCTAGGGGGATAACCCACAAAAATGATCCTCTGGGCTCCTGCGTAAAAAATTCAAACTCAACAACTTCCGGACAAGAATACATGGAAATTACATATTCTAGAGTGTAGCTAGCCAATACTCCCTTCCACTAGTGATCTATAGCATGGGTCCATGTTAGATCATCATCTTGTAAGTTCTTGTGTGTTTCTTAGGTCCAAGGGTGTGATTTATAATACCACCCTGACCTAGATTCATATACCGAGATTCACTCAAATAACTCTACTGGGAAACAACAGAAGAATGTTTTGTACAACTCATGATAGCGAGTTTCTTCCACCCATCTTCGCGTATCAAACTTAGGTCCAGTACTGAATCTCTGAGTGAACTCAGCCTCCATGCTTTTAAACCAATTTTCAACACCTTCAAGTGTTAAGCACTCCGTCATCACTTTTTACACAGACCACGGTGTATGCCATGTTCCACTATAACTTCAAAAAGAGATCCTGGAAACGGAACCAAGATGTAGACATTTTTGCACCCACTAAGAACAAGGGAACCTCATGCGTGCCAGCCTATCACCTAGTGGGTGCTAGGCGCTCACTTGAGGAAAATGAGAGGGAGCTCAAGTCACTCTTTTATGTGATTTCAGTGGAAGGAATCATTTCATGATCTTGACTCAGTGATTTAAAAGACACAAAAAAGCTATAGAGCTTAGAACATATTCTATACCCCTTCAGTCATAACAAAAGTAAAAGCACGTAACAAAATTAATCAGAACTAAGAAGTCCTAAATATTCAAAGGGACTTACACATTCAAATAAGGTTCATTGATCATACAAAAACAATATCATAATAGAAACATGTAGATAATACAGAGATAGGAGATCTTAATATAACTGTCAGTGGTAGCCTTATCATATTCATTCATGGTATTACTACAAAACTATCACAAGAGTGGAAGACCATAGTCATACACCATATCTGGATCCATACATGTATGACTTTCAAAAAATAAAATTTACATTCCCCATACCCTCATTACATCCTTCTTATAATTCATCTGCCCATTTTATCCCATAGTTCTCACAGTAATTTTGTAGAGCTCTGCTTACTTCCTCACTTGTGTCCCCCTTTCTTCTTAGCAAGGGCGCACATATAAATAAGCATCTGAGATCCAACAAACTCCTTCTGTAACCTAAGATCTGGCCCTAAGTGTCAAGGTGTGGGTCACCCTCAAGTGCATGCCTCTCCATGTCATGATTAGATTTTCAGATCTTCTTATCGCAAGGTATATTCCTTCCAAGACACCCTGTTGCCAGGCTGGAACCTTATCCAAATGGAACACGTTCTTCAAGTGTTTTGTCCAAAAGGCTAAAAAATAGCTAAGTCCCTAATTGTGCTTCATGGGTGCACGTCCTTGGTTCTCCAAAAACCATTTTTGAATTCTGTGTTACACGCCTTCACTTGCGTGCTCCTTCCGGTTGTGCGTGCCTATGCACCTTTAAGATTTGGAAGCTACAATAGGGTCCCAACAGTAACAAAAGACTACATTATACATATATTTATTTTACAATGACCTATATAAATTACAATAAGAAATAATGAATTACACATTGCCTTTTTGCCATATTTCTTACATCCTGTAAAACAAGGTGAGCATGAAATCAGCGATAAATCGGTGGCATGGAATCCACCCTAATCTAACATAATTAATGTTTTTCAGTTCCCCATTTACATATAATAATAATTATAATTTACATTTGAAAAAAAAGGTTTAGAAACATGAATTCATTTCACTTCATTTGGTAACCAAGGAAAGAGAAAGAGAAAGGAGAGAGAGAAACATCATTTTTTCAAAAGTTCTATTTCACACAAGAAGTTACACTATGGAGTTTTCAAACAATTATTTACATGTGTCAAAATTTTCCATGGTGGTTTGGCAACCCGACGGGGCTCCTACAACTTCCTTTTTACATTTTCCAGCTAGCTACAAAAATGTTCAAAATAGGTTTGGAGGCTAAGAAACCACTTTCAAACATTGTCTACCGATGAGAAAACAAACCATGGTTAAATTTCTACATGCCCATTTATATACCAAGAGTTCATAGGAACTAACAGAATTCAGAATTGGTGAACACTTTATGATTAGCGGCTAGCTTTCTGGGGCCGTCGATCATAAATGAGCTAGTTGTTAATGATCAAAAGTGAGCTCGAGGGCTCATAAAACCACATCCAAAACTAACATTTGATGGATGAATGCACAACAAGGAACTTCCTACAAGCTCCCCTATATAAGGAGAATTCATCAGAGTCGAAAAGACTGAGAACTAGAAAATAGTTTTCAAATGGTGACATGTTTTCTGGAGTGACAAGTTGTAATTGGTCCAGTTTGACCTCCTCAAACTGTGACCGAAGGCCTGCAAAATGACTTTTCCAAACTAACCTGGAATGTTATTTTTCATAACCAATTTTTTCAGGTAATTGTCTAGTAAAATTACTAGAGGTTTTCAAAGGTGGATAATAATTTCTCTATCCAGGTTTCAAATGGCGGTTCAAAAGAAAAGCCAAATTTTTAGATTTAACAGCTTCCTACTATTGCAAACAGTGTAACGAGGCTCCTATAGGGGTGTCAAAAGGGTCAGAAATCTTCATTCAGGGTCGATCCAAAGATTGAAGTGACACCTCACATTACAAGGTACACGTAAGAAACTTAACATCTCCTTTCTAGAGTTATGAAGGTTACTTTGCAAGTCTTAGAAAATCACAATTGATCTATTTAAACAAGGGAGTGGTTAAATCGTTTACATGGAACTCAACTTCAACCTGTCAATAGAAAAAGGTACTGTAGTAATCTATTTTGGTTGTGATATTTTTTATATCATCATGAAGTGAGGGTTCAAGTTTATTGTCTACCAGGTAATATTGGATCCTGTAAGTTATGATATATGGATTTACTATTTTTAAAACAAGTTTATTTTATACAGTATAATATACGAAAATCCTTCAATTTTAAAACTTCATTTCGTTGCAAAAAGGAAAAATTAAAGAACAGAAATTATGAGAGAGATGAGGAGAGATGAACCATTCCTAGGAATGATGACCAAAGTGGGTATGAGAGATCCGGGTGGCTTACATTCATGATCTATCGAGACCACCATTGTTGTGAATTCATACTAGATTGTCCCGTGAAGACCCAAACTATTCGCGATGCATCCATGCCTCATTAGAACACGATTTTTTGCTTTTCAAGTAGTCATCTCAATCCATGAAACTGTACTATCAATATGCAATATGCCAACCCATTGCTAAGCCATCTAAATATTTCCTCATTTTGTATACATGACTATCAGGGAATTCGCAGCTACAATACCCAATACTAAAGTAAAAATCTAGATTTCAAATTTTTTATTTCTTGTGTGTAGATTTCTTACCCTATTTAAAGCTCTCATTTTGGGCACCAGTTGGCTCGGGTGGTGACTAGGCTTTACACCTACTCTAAGCATTTGATTGGAAGTTTTTATACTCATTAAAATGAAACCAATTTGTGCATACCCTATATCAAGGCTCCCATTAGCACAGATAGGGAAGAGTGATGGCCAAGGTTGTTGAATTTGGCTTTAGCTTTGAAAATCGCATTCTCTTGAGAAATTTCTAGGTCATTTAACAACATGTTTGATTACATCCTTTAAATATGACATCCCTTTAATGTAGTTCTTTTGTGCAGCCAAACAAACAATTCACATTTCATGTAAAAGGTTCCACATACAGCATACACATCTCCCCAATCATTTGTGACTACAACATATGGAAAAATTCCTTTTATCTGTATGCCAAGATGGGTATCCACACCCTATTCTAGAGCCCATATTTTGGCAAAGGTTGTGAGATGTTAGCAGAGGGGGGAAAAAGTCAAGCTTGAACATGTATACGTAATTTCTTAAAAGTTCCTAAACCATTTCAACAAAATCATTTCA
The DNA here is from genome assembly GCA_019776745.2 of Taxus chinensis. Lineage (NCBI taxonomy): Eukaryota > Viridiplantae > Streptophyta > Pinopsida > Cupressales > Taxaceae > Taxus > Taxus chinensis. The sequence goes on from CM034149.1 coordinate 145,579,478, forward strand.
TGCATAACCTACAACCATTTCAGTTCACGAGGCCACGTTGTTTTCAGGTATTTAGGTGCACAGTTCACATGCCTTATGCATGCATCTACTTTCTATAGAAATGTAAGCCAGAGTACTTGCAACCAAAACACCAACAAATTCCTCTGTCTTTTTGCTTGGCTGGACATCCATACCCTGTCAAAAAACTCAAATTTCAGCACAGAATGGAAGAATGCTAGAAAATGTAACTATTCTGGTTGGAGACCTGCTAGTTGCATGGGTGAAGCAGTGTGACTGTCTCATAAGGGAAACCATGTCTTTTGTACTCTGCCGCATCTATATTACATGAAAATTTGTCTGGTTTTTTGTTCTCTTTTGGTCGAACAATGAAATGACACCCATGGTCTAGGAGATGCACTTTCCAAAAGTGTCACCCAGGAGGCTTTTCTGTCACTGCAACAATCCAAAATTGATAACTCACAAGAATAATATGGGTTTTTATTGGTTAATGTGTTTTGGATCTCAAATGAGGTGCATGCATTACTGTGATAGGTATATGATAGGTTTGAACAAATGCAACCACACCATGTCCTATCCCACTCCTGCCACACGCCACCTAGAATCCACACCACTTCTAATCGCTACCCACCAACTACATTTAATCCTTCCACCGCCCTCTTTTAATCTTCTTCTGCCAATTCAATCACTCACGGCACCAAACAAAAAGACTTCCCCCCATTAAATTGAATTTTCTTTTTATCTATTATAATTATTTTATATTAGTTTTTTTTTTAAGTATATAGTAACCATGCTTGCAAATGACATAACAATTATAGAAGGGGGTGAGAATTGAGCATTACATCTTGAGTGTTGTACACTCTACCTCATCTTGGAAATTCGGATTTGGCCTTAAGGGCCAATTTTGGAGGCTTTTGGGACAAGTTAAACTTGTCCCACACCTCTTAAATTACTATACCAACCCTACCTATGGATTGGGGGGTAAAAATAGACCCCATTATGTGTTTTGTAAGACAAAAGTGGCATTTATTGCACTTTTCTTATATGAGTTTTAAATTTTGTCCATAGGGGGTGTGGTTTTTTATTGTATGTGTAAGAGGTTTTTCATTCCTCTCAACCACAATTTATTTTGGATTAGGGTTGAGGTTTTACTTGTGAGGTGGAGTTGAGGATAAGTGATGTGGCATCCTACATGGAGCCACCTCACCCTCCTCTCTCCCTTTTCTATTTATCCTAATTCTTTATTTTTTGGGGGGGTTACTTTATTCCTTGTGTGTGCACTTGTATTTTAGAGTTGGAGAATTCTGGAGTGCTTTTGGATTTCTTTTGGAGATTTTTGGCATTGGATTATGCTTTAAGGATCTTGGTGTGTGACTCTTAGATCAAGCTCTACCATGGAAAGGTAGGAGCTACACTCTTGTTTAAATTTTTTCTTTTATTTATGTATATGTGTATTCTATTGAGTGTTTTGGTATGCTTGTTCGGTTCTTGGGTAGATTTCCTAAGTGTGGTGTATAATAGGGCTATGGGGATATTATATGTAGGGATCCATAAGAGCTTATTTCAATTTTTGGAGGGATTTGGATTGGGTGCCCCACCTTTGACAAGAAAATTCTTGCATTTCTTACTTGGTTTTTATGAGGGAGAAATAAGAGATAGTAGGGAGGCATAAGAGAATGTGGGAGGCATAAGAGTTGTGTAGGGGTTTTGAGATGTATATTGGAGGTTTTTAATGTGGGCACCTAATTCCCATTGGGAGGCATAAGTGATCTTGCCATATATCCTTGCTCCTTTGGCTTTGCATTATGAAGCCTTGTATATTTTGTTAGTTTCCTTCTTGTGATTGTAGTTTGTGTTGATTGTGTTTTGGTATAGTTGTGAAATATTTGTATTGTGATGTGGAAGGTTTGTATTTGTTTCTATGAGTTAAAACCATCTTTTATTACTTTGTGATTGGGGCTCGAGGGCCAATGAGGAGGATAACTTCTTCTCCTCATTGGATTATTGGTTGGGTGGAGAGTGTTTCCTCTTTCCCTTTTTGTTTTTGATCAAGTGAAGACATGGTGGAGCTCTAGTTGATGATGTGAAACTTGGAGCATTTTTTGTTGTCCAAAAGAAATCCTTCCTCGTGAGAAAACCTTCTTGTTATTCCCACTTGAGGTGGAAGACTTGTAGTATTGTATTTTTTTTTAAATGTCGCATTGTAAGTTTCATTTACCAAATTGTATTATTATTTTGAAGAAATCTCATTGAGGAATTGTATAATTTCCTTTCTCCTCAAATTTTAGATGTAGTATGTAAAGAAATGAATCAAAATGGAAATCATGTTTAAAAGTTTAGTAATAATTTGTATTGTGATAAAGTAAGTTCTTGTATTAAAACAAATGAGCTATGCTTGAGGAAACTAAAGTTCATTATCATTGTTGAAGTTATAGTATTTTTGTAAAGGAAAGAAAGACATTTTAGTAAGGATAGTTTTGTTATAGTGGAAATGTGGATGAAAGGAAGACAACTTGTCCATATTGAATTGTTTTGTTACCTCACATGGGTGTGTCAATATTGCTTTATAATGATTGGGAATATTGTTGAAAGCCTCTTATGGGAAATTTGAATGAAGAAAATAGTAAATTTTATTTTATTTCTTGAAAGGCATGTAGTGGAAAAGTTAGACTATTTGTGCATTTTTTTGTATTATTGATGGAAAAGAACTTAAATTATAATAGTCTTTTATTTGGCCAATGAGCTAGTCTAAGTACTAATTCTAGTATGTAATTCTCATTTAAAAATTAGTGTAAACCTATTACAAATTGTTAAGAGAAATGAAATGTATTCTATTTATCTCCTATACAATATTTATCAAATTATTAGAGAGGAAAGTGAGTGCAAGTATTTAACTTGTCCATATTGCTAACTACATTCCATTATTACATTTGATAGTAGGGTTAATATATTTTTATATTATTAATAATAAAATATTTTAATATTAATGGACTTATTAATATGAAAATATATTAATATTATTATACTCTTAATATTATTATATTAATAAAAGTATACTATTATAAACTATAGTCATAAAAAAAAATTATATATATATATACGTATTTATATGTATTATATAACATAATTTTTATAAAAGTAAAAAGATTTAGAAAGGAATGTGGTGTTAACACCCTGGCCATGGCCTATGTCTAAAGTCCCAAAGGAAATGGTAGGGGTGGGTGGGGTCTGTCATCACCAATCCGGCACTATGATAATTCTTCACCGGGAACTCCTCGTGCTATGATTATTTACTAATGCACAACCTTTAGTTTGGTGGATGTAATCTGGAAACAGAACAACAACATAACACAAGAATACCATCGACTATGATAAGACAGAATGATGACAAATCAGAAATATCAAAGGAAATAATAATATTAACATGAAATTGTTACAATCTCACCCATGAGGTACTTCAACAAGACTATGGGAGAAACTTTACAATTACGCCTCTTGATGGCTTCTTCAACACACCTTTAACTGATGGCTTCCTTCGTACACTTCCTACAATATTTCTCACTACTTCTTTCTATGCTAAATGAGGGGGGTAGCCTCTCTATTTATAGAACTTCCAGGCTTATCCATCTTATCTCTAAGATAGGATAAGAAATCCACTCTGACGAATCATATTCCATACCTTAACTCTTATCTGTACATGTAAGCTTATCTGTTAAGATAAGATAAACCTTATCATTTTACATGGGTTCCACATTTTTAGACTTTTTACAAATAAAATACACAAAATATTTATGACCTCACTCCTTGTCCTTATTACCAATATAATATTTCTAATTCCTAATCACGTAGACCCTACTTCTCTAATTACCCAAACTTTGACATTTTAACATTACCGGACCACTTACGACAAATATTTACTTTTTACAACATTCCTATTGTACTTTGACTGTTACCGTACTCCACATTATTGGCGGCACCGTACTGCGGCGCCGTTATCTTCTATCAGACGCTACTACTAATTATACTTAACAACATCATACATTAATGAAATAGAAATTACGGAGGAAAATTTTAGTGTCGACATCTTCCCCCTTCCTAGCTTCTACTCCGTCCTCGGAGTAGACTGTTCTGGTGCTTGGAAAATCTTCAACTTGTCGTGGTTGACCCATTTCGTAATGGGAGTGCCATCCAATTCCTCCAGTCGGTACGTACCATTTTCATGCACAGCTGCTATTTTGTAGGGCCCCATCCATTTTGGAAGAAATTTTCTCTGTCTTCTTTTTTTGTATCTGGAATCATATACTAGAACCAAGTCATTCACATGAAATGGAGACCACCGGATCTTTTGATCAAAGTATTCCTTCTGCTTCATTTTCTTCTTATGGCTTGTATCCTTTGCTATTTCTCTCATTTCCTCCAGTAAATGAAGATGTACCAACCTTTCTTTTACTGAATCACTTTCATCCATCCTTTCATTTTTCATAACTCTCACAGTGGGAATATCAAACTCAATAGGAAGAACTGGATCAATGCCATAGGCCAACTGAAATGGGGAGTATCCTGTTGCTGACTTTGATGTTGCCCTATATGCCCACAATGCTGCATGAATCCTTTTATCCCATTTATGTACCTGCAAGGCTGCATCTTTTGCTAGAATTTGACACAACACAAAATTTGTTCGTTCCACCTGTCCATTTGTGCTTGGCTTGTATGTTGTTGCCTTCCTGTGCTTAATAGAAAATTTATTGACTAGGGCTTCTACCACCTCATTAATGAAGTGGCTTCCTTGATCTGTTACAATTTCTAATGGGCAACCAAATCTGGTGACAATGCGTTCATACATGAACCTTGCCACTTCATCCATGGAAGCTGTTTTCAATGGCCTAGCTTCAACCCACTTGGTTAAATAATCTGTGGCAACTACAATATACTTATTTTGGCGTGATGTAGTTGGAAGTGGACCTACAATGTCTATTCCCCACTTTTCAAAGGGACCAAGGGGAAGAATAGGACATAATGGAGCTGATGAAGTCTTACGGTTACCATGTGTTTGACAAATATCACATGTCTTACAATAATTATAACAATCTTTAAAAAGAGTGGGCCAGTGATAACCTGCATCCAAGATCCTTCTTGCTGTAAGTTGTCCAGAGAAGTGCCCTCCACATGTACCATTGTGGAATTCTTCTAGCAGTTCCTTCCCTTGTTCACGTCCAACTGCCCTCTTGTACTGTCCATCAGGTCCTATTCGAAATAATACTCCATGCAGAATAGAATATGGACGACTGGCTTGAGTAATCTTTCTCTTAGTCTTTGCATTGGCACCATCAGGAAACTTGAATTCATTCAGATAATTCCAAATATCTATGTATTCACTAGGGATTGTCTCAAGGGATAACAAGGCTGCATCGGGGAAATCATCATCATCACAAGATGATCCTAAACCATCATAGGCTCGAGAGAGTGCATCTGCATTGACATGCTTCTTTCCTGGCCTATCTATAATATCAAATTCAAATTCTTGTAGCAAAATTATCCATCTTGCTATCCTCCCTGATGGGTTAGGCTTATTTACAATATATTTTAGAGCCTGATGATCTGTTACAACTAGAAATTTTTGCCCTAGCAAGTAATTTCTAAACTTCTTTACAGCAAAAATGATAGCCAGAGCCTCTTTTTCAGTTACAGTATAATTTACCTCAGCACTGCTCATTTGTCTGCTCCCAAAGTAAATTGGATGATCATTCTCATTTTCATCCTTTTGGCTCAAAGTACTTCCTAGTGCTGTATCTGAGGCATCAGTGTACAAAATGAATGGCTTGCTCCAATCTGGATTCTTCAAAATAGGTGAAGACACCAGGGCTTCCTTCAGTTGTCCAAAAGCTTCATGCGCCTTATTTCCTGGTTCATAAGTAACATCCTTCTTCAAGAACTGGGTTAGTGGCTGTGCAATCTTTGAGAAATTCTTGATGAACCTTCTATAGTAACCCACATGGCCTAAAAATGATCTCAACTTACTTCTATTAAGAGGAAATGGTAAATCTTTGATTTTTGAAACTTTATCAGGATCAGTACCAATACCATCTCTGGATACAACATGCCCTAACAAAACGCCTTTAGAACATCCAAAGACACACTTTGTAGGGTTTAGTGAGGCTTGTGCTTCATCTAACCTTTGAAACGCTGTCTCCATTTGGTGCAGGTGGTCCAACTTGCTCCCATAGATGCAAAAATCATCCAGAAATACTCTGATGAAGGTCCCAATGTAGGGTTCGAACACCCTATTCATCAACCGCTGGAATGTTGCTGGAGCATTACACAACCCAAAAGGCATAACTCTATAAGCAAACGTTCCCCAAGGAGTGGTGAACGTGGTCTTCAGCTGATCTTTCTCTGCTATACGAACTTGGTTGTAGCCGCTATATCCATCAGCAAAACTATAGCACTCCTGGCCAGCTACTTCGTCCAAGATCTGATCTGAAAATGGAAGAGGGTAATGATCCTTCTTTGTTGCCTTATTGAGCTTCCTGTAATCAACACAAATGCGTAGCTTCCCATTCTTTTTTATTGAGATCACAATGGGAGAAACCCATTCTGAATTCTCCACAGCAAATATGAATCCTACATCAAGCAACTTATCTATTTCTTCTTTTACAGTCTTGGAAAAATTAGGATTCATTCTATATGGCATTTGCTTTATGGGCTTAGCACCATCTACCAGCTCAATACAATGTTCTACCCAACTTACTTGACGGAGTTCCTTGTAATCAAAAGTGAATAGGTGTATGTACCTTCGAAAGAGCTGGAGGTAGGATTCCTTCTCACTCTCCATCACAGCATCACCAATCTTTATTTGTTGGAGACGATCATCAACTTCTTCTTCAGATAATTTTATGGGGTCATGAGTTGGTGTGACTGGAAGGATATCCATGACTGAAACATCAACCTCACTTTCTTCATCTTCAGTGTCCACTTCACTAGTACTAGAGTAATCAGAGGATGTCCAATCATCAGTTTCATCACTTGAATCCACAGGTTCTGCCTTATGATGTCGAGGGATCACATTTATCTTCACCCTCTCTCTACCACGTCCAAGTGTCATGAAACCTTCATTCCAGTAGTTTCTTGCATGAACTCTCCTTAGCCATGGTCTTCCCAGCAGCATTGGGTATGCAACAGTACCATTTTTCATCACCTGAAAGTCTACCACACATACCACACCCATAACAGATATTGCCACATTTGAAACTACACCTTCTGGTTTAGTTTTTCCTTTATTTAATGACCTTAACATAAGTGTTGAAGGGCGATCAATTTTTAAACCCAACATATTCATTACAGACTCGGTCATTACATTAACTGCAGCACCTCCATCAACTAAGACATCATGAATTGAAATACCATTACATAATACCTCAGCTTGTGGAGCATAGGGATCTGCCTCTGCCTCCAAAACAGGGACCTCAACCTCCTTCCTTCTTCGAGCATTGAGTCCACCTCGCAACTCCCGCCTCTTCTCAGAAGACATAGCCAAGAGTTGACCATATGTAATATTTGCAGGCCTTTTGGATAGATCTTCCAAGATGGAGTATGGTCCTTGCCCCTGTGAAATCAGAAAATCCTGCACACCCAACTTTCTTCTCCTATGTTTCTTACTAGTTTCTGCTTTCATCTTCTTAGGATCATTTCCATCTTGATTATCTTTTTCTTTCTTTCTTTTTGTTACAAACACATCTACTTCATTATTTCTGCTCTTATCTACTACATCAAAAGAATTCACAGGTGCTTTTCCTTTATCATTATCTCCTTTACCAGATGTAGAAGCTCTATCTGGACAATTATACTTATAATGACCCTTTTTATGACAACCATAACAAACAACTTCAGAAATATTTCTTTTTGGACCTCTATCTCCTCCCTGAGAACTAAATTCCTTTCCTTGAAGAAGATTAATAGTTAACTGACCCATCTTTTTGAGCAGATCTTCATACTCAGTAGATGTACTAGGAGAAATATTTGTGCTCACCGGGAGTGGTTGTGGATTCTGGACCAAAGGTGCTGGTGTAGGCTCTACTTTAGCAACAATTTCTTTGGGCTCCTCTTCCATGCTTTCTTCTTGCCTTCTTGCAATCTCCTTTGCTTGTTCAATGGTAGCTGGGCGGTCATACTTCACTCGTTGTCTGATCTCTGGCTTCATCCCAAGAATGAAGTGCTTACAGAGGAGATTATCCACGCCATTCATCAACCCATCCGCTAGTCCTTCCTTCCGGATCTGGGCATCGAGCTTCCTCCTTAGCTCTAGAACACGAGCATGATAATCCCTTATCTTCTCCTTCTCTCCTTGGGATAGCTTTGTGATCTCGATCATGAGATCTGCATATTTCTGTTGTTCACCAAATTCTTCAAGAAAACTTTCAGTTAATAAATCCCATGAATTTTTCACATTATCTCCTAGTGTTTCAAACCACCTAAGTGCTGATCCATCCAAAAAGGTAGGAAAAAATTCAGTCCATTGTTCCCTTCTTATAAGGCCATTACAAATACAAGATCGCTTAAATTCTTGAATGAAAGAAGAAGCATCTTCATTAGATTGAGCTGAAAAAACGGGAATCTTTCCCATTTTCAAAAGTAACCACTGTGAAATACCAACTCACAAGTACAATCAACAAGACTTATGTGCACAAATAATTGGAATTACTATAGAAATGACCACGGTAAACTATGGTAAAACTTGACTTACTGCGGTAAAAACTGATTTTACTGTGGTAAACACTATTCACGGTAAAAAGTGAAGTTACTGCGGTAAATACTATTCACGGTAAAAAGTGACTTTACTGTGGTAATTACTATTCCCAGCAAAAAGGACTTTACCAAGGTAACTACTATTCATGGAAAAAATGACTTTAACATGGTAACTACTATTCACGGTAAAAATGACTTTACCATGGTAACTACTATGCACAGTAAAAACAAGGTTACCCTCCAATTGATTTTTGACTAAGTGGGAATATCTCTCCAGAAAATCCACCAACGAGGAATGGTCCCGGCAACGGAACCAAAATTTCATCACCAATCCGGCACTATGATAATTCTTCACCGGGAACTCCTCGTGCTATGATTATTTACTAATGCACAGCCTTTAGTTTGGTGGATGTAATCTGGAAACAGAACAACAACATAACACAAGAATACCATCGACTATGATAAGACAGAATGATGACAAATCAGAAATATCAAAGGAAATAATAATATTAACATGAAATTGTTACAATCTCACCCATGAGGTACTTCAACAAGACTATGGGAGAAACTTTACAATTACGCCTCTTGATGGCTTCTTCAACACACCTTTAACTGATGGCTTCCTTCGTACACTTCCTACAATATTTCTCACTACTTCTTTCTATGCTAAATGAGGGGGGTAGCCTCTCTATTTATAGAACTTCCAGGCTTATCCATCTTATCTCTAAGATAGGATAAGAAATCCACTCCGACGAATCATATTCCATACCTTAACTCTTATCTGTACATGTAAGCTTATCTCTTAAGATAAGATAAACCTTATCATTTTACATGGGTTCCACATTTTTAGACTTTTTACAAATAAAATACACAAAATATTTATGACCTCACTCCTTGTCCTTATTACCAATATAATATTTCTAATTCCTAATCACGTAGACCCTACTTCTCTAATTACCCAAACTTTGACATTTTAACATTACCGGACCACTTACGACAAATATTTACTTTTTACAACATTCCTATTGTACTTTGACTGTTACCGTACTCCACATTATTGGCGGCACCGTACTGCGGCGCCGTTATCTTCTATCAGACGCTACTACTAATTATACTTAACAACATCATACATTAATGAATGCACTAAGATAAAACCGTGGTATTTAGTATGGTCGGCCTTCTCTGAATGCGCGGACTATGTAAGACCTAAACCGTGGCCGGACCTCTTTCAAATTTGATCTTGTGTGTGTGTGTGTGTGTGTGTGTGTGTGTGTGTGTGTGTTTGTGTGTGTGTGTGTGTTATCTTTACTTTGGATTATACTAAAATTAAATTCAATAAAATATATATACATACATGCATATATATATATATATATATATATATATATATATATATATATGTATGTATGTATGTATGTATGTATGTATGTATGTATGTATGTATGTATGTATGTATACAAATGTATATACATAAATATATACGTATATATTCTTCTTATCAAATGAAAGCATACACTAAATTTTACCCTATTATTAAAATGGGGAAAAACCCATATGCTCATTTGGGAAAATCTTAAAATAAAGAGACAAATAGAACAAATGAACACTTTGAAACCCTAAATGAGGGTGTAAACAAAATAAGACAATAAACGAGACATGTATGTCTCTCCAAAAGCTTGAGATGGCCTCTAATGGCTTCCTCCTCCTCCAACAACCTAAAAAACAAAAATAGAGATAATAAGTCAAGGGAAAAGAGAAAGAAACTTTCTTAAGTAAACTTTAGGGTTACTTGTCTCTTCCTCATCTAAGGGCCTCAAATGAATTCATCAAAGGTATGAAATTCATCCCTACGAAAATTAGGTGGGAATTGAGTGACAGGATTTTAAATTTAATTTTGAATTTTAAATCTAAAATGCATGGGTTGACTTTTTTTTAAGGGGGCCACTTTATTGTGTTATGGGATGTGTTCATTTTCCTAACCCTTGTGCTAATTTTAGGGACCTTGTTAATTGTTTTTAACCTAGACACATTGTGGTTTTAAAATAACTTTAGTATTTATTTAAATAGGCCCTTTCTCTTGAGATTAAAATGTGTAATTTTCAACTATAGTGGAATTTGAATGTTTATCAAAATAAACTTTTAGAGGAAAACCTAAATCACGCTTCATCTAATTAAGTCATTAAAATGTAGTGAGAGTTTTAATATTTTGTTACAATGGGGAAAATTATATTATTAAATTTAAGAGACTTGGAAACAATAATGTGACATGTTATTTTCGAAAACCTTTTTATGAGCACATTTTTCAAAAAAAATTATTCCATAATTTTTCTAGCTTGCTCTAGGTTGTTCTTGGGTTTTGTGCGGGAAAATTTAGCGGGTGTTACATGAAGACCCTCCAAAATATTTTTCTCTACACTTTGGGAGTCCTTTCTTTACTCAGTTATTGATGTTTCCTAAAATTCATGGCCCTATGAAACTTATTTTTGTATCATAATAAATATAATTTACATACATGCATATATATATATATCTATATATAATATATATATCTATATATTATGTATGTATGTATGTCTTATGTATTTGGTATGTATTTATGTAGGCTATGGTGGGTGGTGGTCTGTATGTATGTATACAAATGTATAATACAAAATATATACGTATATATTCTTCTTATCAACTGAAAGCACTACACTAAATTTTTCCTGTAACCCTATTTCTTAACATGGGAAAAACCCATATGCTCATTTGGGAAAATCTTAAAATCAGAGACAATAGAACAATTTGAACACTTTGAAAACCCTAAATAGGTGTAACAAATAAAGACATAACGAGACATGTAGTCTCCTCAAACGCTTGAATGGCCTCTAATGGCTTCCTCCTCCTCCAACAACCCTAAAAAACAAAAATAGAGATAATAAGTCAAGGGAAAAGAGAAAGAAACTTTCTTAAGTAAACTTTAGGGTTACTTGGTCTCTTCCTCATCTAAGGGCCTCAAATGAATTCATCAAAGGTATGAAATTCATCCCTACGAAAATTAGGTGGGAATTGAGTGACAGGATTTTAAATTTAATTTTGAATTTTAAATCTAAAATGCATGGGTTGACTTTTTTTTAAGGGGGCCACTTTATTGTGTTATGGGATGTGTTCATTTTCCTAACCCTTGTGCTAATTTTTAGGGACCTTGTTAATTGTTTTTAACCTAGACACATTGTGGTTTTAAAATAACTTTAGTATTTATTTAAATAGGCCCTTTCTCTTGAGATTAAAATGTGTAATTTTCAACTATAGTGGAATTTGAATGTTTATCAAAATAACTTTTAGAGGAAAACCTAAATCACGCTTCATCTAATTAAGTCATTAAAATGTAGTGAGAGTTTTAATATTTTGTTACAATGGGGAAAATTATATTATTAAATTTAAGAGACTTGGAAACAATAATGTGACATGTTATTTTCGAAAACCTTTTTATGAGCACATTTTTCAAAAAAAATCACTAAATTTTATCTTTTCTTAAAAACATAACAATGTTTGGCCTTCTAAGGATTGAATGTTATGAATTGAAATCAAAAGTGTGAAATTTATAGTTATCACATTTTGTGTGTTGTAATGTATGTTGGTGTAAGAAGTGATTGTCAAGAGATAGCTATGGCAGAAAGAGAATGTATTACATGAGAATTTATCTTGATTAGGTAGAATTTTCCAGTACCAACTGTCCCTTGAAAAATCATTTTCAATGGCTCATCTTTATATATTGCATAGCATGTCATGCAATAATTTGGATATCATTATGTTGTTCAGAACACAACATGTATATACATGTTTTATTTATAGGTTAGTGTCATATATGTTTTCTAGTGAAATTTAGCTCACTTATATGAAATTAATAGTTGATTCTTCGCAGTAATTTTGTAGCTCATAGTAGTTACTATCACAATTGGTGTCAAGATCTTGAAATCCAATCATGTTTAGATCATTCATTTGAATATTACATGTTGGGTGTAATTGTGATAGTCATTCCCATTCTTCCCTCTTCGTGATGTCTTCTTCTTCTATTTCAATGTTTGTGCTACTTGTTTGTTCAACACTGTTAGTTGCATCCTCTAAGAATTGAGCATGTTAAGTATGGTATGAGTCTTGAAATTGTTCCCATTTTTACAAACTTATTGTAATCCCCAGTAAATTTTCCCGCACAAAACCCAAGAACAACCTAGGGCAAGTTAGAAAAACTATGGAATAGTTTTTTTGGAAAACGTGCACACAAAAAGTTTCAAATTACCAGTTGTCACATTTATGTTTCTAAGTTACTTTAAATTAATAATATAAATTTCTTTATCTGATCCTCATTATAATAAAATAATAATGCCCTTGATACCTATGAATAAACTAGGTTAGTCTAGGGCTTGGTTTAGTTTCCCCTAAATTTCATTTTGATAAAAATTTGATTTCCACTATAGACGACTAGAACAAACTAATCCTATGGATAAAAGGGGTCTATTTAATTAAAATACTAGATTCATAATAATCCCACAAGGTGACTAGGTTTAAAATAAATGACAAGTCCTTAATTTGGCACAAGGGTTAGATAAAATAATCCCACCCCTTACAAATTTAAAGTGGCCCCCCTTAAAAAGTCAACCCATGGAATTAAAATTTAAAATTTTGAATTTAAATTTAAATTCCTCTCACCCACTTCCCACCTACTTTTTGTAGGGGTGAATCTTATCACTTGGATGGATTCATTCAGGGCCTAAGGTTTTGGAAAAACCTCTAACCCTAAGTTTTCCTATGAAAGGCTTCTTTCTCATTGTTTGACCTATTTTATCTTTGTTCTCTTGCATATTGGTGGAGGAGAAGGAGGAAGCCATTAGAGGCCATCTCAAGATTTTGGGAGGAATCACTTCCACATTTATTTTCCTTTTTATTCACACCCTCTCCTAGGGTTTTAAATGTATTTATATATTTTATTTAGCTCATATTTATTTGATTTGTCCAAATGGGCTTATGGGTTTTGCCTCATTTTCATTAAATAGTTAAATGGTATGTGTTTTCATGTATAAGAGAACACACACACAAACACACACACACACACACACACACACACACACACACACACACACACACACACACACACACACACACACACACACACACACACACACACACACGTATATGTATATATAACCAAGTTTTGAGTTGCCCATTTTTGTACAAGTGCAAAAATTATCAACACATACATACATACATACATACATACATACATACATACATACATACATACATACATATATATATATATATATATATGTTGATAATTTTTGCACTTGTACAAAAATGGGAAACTCGAAACTTGGTTACGATAGATAGCATTGGTGAAGTATACCTAAGCTAGCGGAATTTCTTTCAGACAATACTGTTATTTTAAAATTAATTAATGATTACATGAAATCTACAGCTATGTGTGTTGTTACAAAACGTAATAGATCACATAGCCTCTAATTTCATGACTATCTTCAGCAAAAGAACACAAGGCCCTGAAGGACAGTTGTGTTGTCTTGATGAAGACATCCAATTACAGAATAGGTGAAATGTTGAGTCTTGGAACAAAAAACATAGATGCAGATTGCAGAAATCAGAGTTCATTACTGAAGGTTATAGGTATTCTTTAAGGTTCTTTCCTTCATGATTAAGACATTTAATGATATTATTGGATTTGTTTATTTTATCATACAATCCATATTAGAAAAGCTAGAAAAGCAAAAAAAAATACACAACTCAATTTCACATATTCAATGTCTTTATTCATAAGGAATTTTAAATTTTCCCACACAAGTCTGTGGGATGTAACTGAGAAAGTAAAGTATAGTTGCTGGAAGTAAGAGGTACACAGGCATGAAAGAGAAAATATAAGAGTATGAGTGAACCCATCATTTCCTTGAGGTATTCTCCTTTGGTTGATGCATCTTCATCTTCAACTTTGTTCCCTCTTCATCTTCACCACTGGAGAGAACTATACCTGATAACAGAAGAAGAGAACGAAGTGTCAATTTATTAAAGCTCAAATCGTACAATCCATGAAGCAATTTCAAAGCTCAAAAATCCTAAAACTTACACATGGATCCATCTAATAACAGGTGATGCTTGATTACTTGAAGATCACGAATACATACATGATTTTCTCACTCAAAAATGAAGTTGCAAATAAGACCACACAGAGAAACTATGGACATAAGAGAATCTCAAAGGGCTTCACAACATTTTCTACAGTTATCTTTCTCAAAGTGTGTAGGTAAAGATTATCGAATCAAGAACCCACAAAGAATAGTGAATACCCATGCCTCAAGGAGTGATACCCAAATGTAGCTCGAAAAACTTCTAAGCCACAAGGCTCTAACAGAAGGATCTACATGAGGAAATAAAGCATTTGAGATCAATGAACTCATTCTAGGAAAGACCCAGAACTCAAAAATGTTCATATACATACGGTGTTCCATTACAACCTTGCAGAGAGAAACAAAATGAAGTTGAAAATCTCACAGGAAGTTCCTCAAATCGACTAGATCTCATGAAGCTTTGATCAAGTAACATACCCATTGAGGGGCTTCTAATAATCAGAGTAAGGATCAATAGAACTCAACCACAGTTGAAACATTCAATGAAGAGCAAAATCTTATTGAATACACAGCCATCAATGAAGCCCAAGAATCATTTGCAACCATCAGAGGTCGCTGTTGTTCACCGAAACCACATTAAAAATGAAAAGTCAAAAATGAGTATCACTGTTTCAAAGATTAGAGATCGAAGACCATGAATCAAAAGGGCGAGCTCAATACTGATCAAAATGCTTAGCAATGGATCACCAGTTAGGAGATTACAAATATAAAGCTCGAAGCTACTACGAGTCTAGTTCAAACCCAGGCGGATACAGACAAGGTCTAAGCTTGCTAACCTTATCCCTGGTTTTCATAGAATCTTTGTAAGAGCTTCACAGGACATAAATCTTTGTCGTAGGTCCATGGGCCTGAAATCAAGAGAAACACAGCTGGTCAAATCAACCAAATCTTTTATTACAGAGGTGGACCAAGAACTGAAGGGACATCAAACATTTTTGTCCATTAAATAACTTTAGAGTTTTGTAAAGCTGAGCTCAAGAGAATAATAGATCTAGATAAAGCGGCTCGAGAGGTAAAGTCAATGCATTAAAATTCAGTTCACCGAAAGTCAAAGCATCAATTGAATAAGCTAGAAGTGAGAGTTCAAAAAATTGGAATATTTTGAGACTTTGAGTCTTTTAGAAAAAAAGAAAAAAAAAGTTAGTAAAGTAACTGGCGGCCCCACTCATTCGGAGAAGCGGAACATCGGAGCACTTTGAGACTAATTAGTTTTTTGCATCAAGGGCGTAAAAATTGATTAACTCAAAATTGATGCAAACTCTGCTCAAGCCTATCAAATCAAAAGTAGATCTTCGGGTATTTTTGGCGAATTTGAGCATCTTTTCATCAGGGGAGTAAAATGCATTAAGTCGACCCGAATCTCCGCTGCCAATAGTCAAAGTATTGAATAAACCAAAGGCGGGGCCATTTTGTAAAACTTGCCACTTTTTCCTGTTTTACAAAATATTCAAATTGGCCCTTTTTATGTTTTGAGACATTATAGAAAAGGGCGTAAAGTCATAAAATGACCCGCGGCCCTGCTTATGTCAAAGGAAAAATACAAATGTTGAGCCTGCATCAAAAGAGTCAAAGGCGGATTGTCGAAGCTTTTTTTTGCATTTGAAACTTTAAGCTTTTTCGAAAAGGAGAAAAGTGATAAAGTCACACATGACCCCACTGAATACTGAACAAGGCCATGTATTCAATAATTCAAAATCAGATCATCAGGTCAATTTGAGAATTTGAACCTTTTGAAAAAGGGAGAAAAGTGAAAAAAAATCCCGTGACTCCACCCACGCCATTAAAAGCACAAGGCGAAAAGTAGGGCTGCCGGAACATTTTTTGATTTTGAAACTTTGAACCTTTGTTTTAGAAAGAGAGGATAAAGTTGAAAGAGATCCCACTGGCATCAGATAAAAACATGTGTTAGGCCCAAATTTAAAGCGGAAGGGTAGGCCGAATGTTTAAAAATGCACAATCTCTATTAGAAACAAAAAGAGAACATTTTCAAGGCCCGATTGCAGTTCAAATCTTTCCTACATGGGAAACTCTTTTTCGAAATAATAAAGGACAAAGTTCTTTACAAAAACCTTCAGTCTGACTTGAACAATCAACAATGGCATCCAGAGGAAATTTTAGCAGAGCTTTACTACCTCGAATGGAGCTAAACAATGCAAATACCAAAAAAATGATTAAGTTTGCAATACTTTTACACCTTAATTTGAGTCCCTATTTCACGAGATTCAACCATGGTTAGAAAGTGCTAATATTATCACTACAAGTGGATAAGGTTACATTTCTTTGTAAAAGAATAGACCAGAATACGAATTTGCATGCAAAAAGAAGAAAAACTTGCTCATCAAGAAAAACTTATTGTTAGCAAATTATCACTCATGCTTTTCTTAAAAATAGAACAGTCAATTGCAGTTGATTGAGTTGTAACCAATGGCTATTAATGTCTCTTTGTATTTGCATGTTCTATTTTTATTCCTTTATTTATTAATAGATGAAGGATAAAATTAGGATGCATGGGTAAGTATAATTCTAGCCTATTTTTAGGAAGGGTGGGAAATAATTTTTCTATATATTGTGTGCTTTGGCAAAGCACAAGGAGAGCACTTTTTAGATATAGGAGTGTTGAAGCAATTTTCTGTCATTTTTTCCCTTTGAATGTGAAGTATTTTCTGTCTTTCCAATTATTTGCAGTCTTGTGTATGTTTTCCATTAATCTTGTGAATTTGAATTCCCTTATTAATCATCTTACCTTGTTACAAATTCAGTAATTTCTACATTATGTTAATATGTATGTATAACTTAGTAGTGTTGTTGTGATTTTATCCCCAATGCATCAAAGTGTTTACCCTTAATTATCTTCAGATAACTGTTGGTCTGTGCATAAGAAATTCATTCCATATCAATTATGCATGTACTCAATCAAATACCTCATATGAGTTTGGTGTATCACCTCATTTTTAATTTATTTTTACAGTCATCTTTTACCCTTAAACCCCCAGAAAATAAATTTAGGATACATCAATAAGGAACCAGCCTTGATACCAAAGACTCACCTCAAAATAGGTATACCCATAGACCTAAGGTGTTTCCATTGTATCTACAAAATAGAGAAATAAAATTTGTAATCTTAGAACACTTGCAGCCATCTCTCTATAGGGTGCACTTTTGAGAGATAACAGTTTTTGGCACACCTGGTGGGACCACGAATCAGATCTGCATGTAAGTTACATATATTTATAGCAGATCTATGGTAGATTTACAGTAATTGAAAGTTACTTTTAGGAAAAAAAGATACATCAATTTATTCTTAAGATTTAAAGATCTATTTGGTGACTCTGTAAAGATGATTTCATACTAGTATTACAGCATGTGCCATGCCTAAAGTGACTAAAAGATAATCGGTAAGAGGAATTCCTCCTGAGTTTATTTCTTTACCTTTGAATTCTCCAAGAAGGAGAAGAGTTGGTAATACTTTACCTTATAATAGGCCTAGTTTTGATAACCCTCCTCCTAATATTCCTTCACCACATATCAATTTCTCTATTCAGATCCAATTCTTTCAAATGGCTATTCAACCACCTAGAAATTTTGTGACCTTTACTAATGGCATCCCATTTGTAATCCCATTTTATCATGACATCCCTAATGCCACCATGAAAAAATTTCCATCATTCACAGGTGAAAATCAGGTTACACCTACAGAGCACATCAAATATTTTGCAGCCATATGTGCAGTCCATAATATTACTCATGAAGATGTAGCTTTGAGACTCTTAGTTGCATCCCTCAAAGGACAAGCCTTGCAATGGTATAGAAATCTAGATATTAGATGCATAAGAACTTGGGATGATTTGGGTGGTAAATTGCTGAAACAATTTCAAGATAATTCAGATCATTTGTCTCTCATAGAATAATTGTCTACCATTAAAAGGTCTCATAATGAATTTATATCTAGTTTCAACATCCGATTTGCTAGAACTTGAAAAATAATTCTAGCAAGTGTCAAGCCTCAAGTTGATCATGTTTTTCTTTATTATCTCATAGCATTAAACCGTGATATTTCAACTATGATTCAGTCTATGGGTGGTGAGATTCTCCTAGATGCTTATGATATCACCATCCAAGCTGAAAATAGTCTTATTCAAGCTGTAAAATTAGCACCGAGGCCTTGCATGCATTTTTTGGTAGATTTAGCACCTATTTCTCAGCCTATCACAATTATAGAACCTATTTTTGTAGCCCCATCAGATGACATATTTAAAGCTTTACAGACTATGGGGAACAAGTTGACTTCAATTAAGAATAGGCTTGCATTACCTAGTAGACCTTATCAGGCTCCTTATCACAAAATCAGCTAAACTAGAAAAATAGGCAGCCTTACCAATAGAATCAAAATTATAGGCAACCTTATCAACAAAGGCAATTTGACCCAAAGGCTCCTAGTTCATCTAACACTCTAGTCCCAGTTAATATGGCTATGGAAGAGTGGTATCAACCTTGTAATCAACCTCATTCAGCTACAAGTTACCCAAATACTTTTCTGAACATAAGTCTTGTTGCACAACCTCAATCTGAGACATTGTTCATGCCTCAAATAGAGGTTGGGTAGCAAGATACTCAGGTTCAGAAGGCACCTGAATAGAATTTATTCAGTTTTAGTGAGGATGATTTTGTTGCAGTTACTACTATGGGTCAGGAAAAGGCTACAGAGGGTAAAAAACGATAGAATAGGCCTTTTCTACCTACTATCACTGATAAAATAGCAACTATAATCCCAAAACTAGCTAACAGTGTTGTTGTTCCTCAAGGAATAGCAAGTGTTGCAGATGGTAAAGAACAACAAAAATAGCTACAACCTAATCCAAGAAGGTTATTTATACCTCAGATATCAAAATTAGTTGAGGTAGAATCAGTTTTCACCAAATCCTATGCTAAAACAGTAGAATCTGTCTCTAAAATTGTTGCTTCTTTTAACATTGTTGATGTAATGAAAAAACATAATGTTAACATCTCAATGTGGGATGTTCTAAGTATTCAGGGACAACAAGATTTACTTTCTCATGAACTATCTAAGCTGTAGATTTCTTCTAAAACAACAGAAAAGGAAGTCTAGAAAGTAGACATAGTCCTTGGAACAATGGAACAAGACCACATCAAACAAGTTAAATGGATGGTTTAGAAAGTCTTAAATGCTCAAACATCAAGAATCCATCACCATTTTGTCTATCACTGATTATTGGGGAACATCTTGTTCATAACTATATGGTGGAAAATGGTGCAAGTAGCACGATTATGCCCAAAGCAATTGCAAAAAAATTAGGTCTACAATATGAACCTATAGAAAAGAGTGTCCTACAATTGGATGGAACTACAACTAATACAGTTGGTGTCATCATAAATCTAGAGGTAACATTGCATGCTTGCTCGAATGTTTCCATTCTGCAAGTTATTACTATTGTAAACTTACCTCCTTTGTTATATGTTTATCGAGAGACTTCACATCAAAGATAAGAGGCTATCTCTCTTCAGATTGGTCTTTCCTATTTTTCACTACTCATTATGGGACCAAGGTTACTATTAATTCAGAATCATTGGCCAGATTTCACATTGAGTCTCACACTTCTAATGTAATAACTAATTATGCAGCTTTAGACCAGTCTGATTTTGATAATATAGCTCATGTTTTAGCATTAGATGGTGTTTCTAACATGTTTATGGATGAAAAGACACATGAATAACACACTCATGATCCTTTTAAAGATGTTGAAGAACATCTGTGGTGTGTGTATTGCTTGTATGAAGAAAATACACCAATTTCCTTGATGTCCAAAACAAAAGACTTAACGGAAGGGATTTGGAAGCTTCATTTCGATGGAGATAAAAACAAGAAAGGACAAGGAGAAGGTTTGATGCTCACTTCCCCAACAAAAGAAAGGTATTTCTCAAATTTGAGTCTCCAATTTTCATGCACTTGCAATGTAGTTGAATACAAAGTATTAATTCATGGCTTACTTTGGGCCAGAAAGAGAGGTATTATCATGCTACATATTTTTGGTGATTTTGAGTTGGTTATCAATCAAGTAAGAAATTCAATGTTTGTAATAATCCATTAATGAAGTCTTACAGACATAGAGTTTCAAACTTAATGGAAGACTTCAAAGCTATTAACATTCAATCCATTCCTAGAACAAAAAATAAGCATGTAGATAGACTTGCAGCAATTGGTGCCAGTTTTGAAGTGATAAAACAAATAAAAAATAACAAAATTAAGCCTCATATAAAGCTGATTGTTAGGCCTTCGATACCTAATAATGACTTGAATTGGTAGGTTTTTGAAAATGTTGATCATATCTGTAGGTTTTGGCAGTAAGAAGCTGAATTTTCTACAATAAATCAAGATAAATTACAACACTTATATGGCGACCAGATTGTTCAATTAAAGACAGATAAACCTACCTCAAGGTCTAGTCACATTAGAAGACATTTTTAGCACTGACAATCAGTTAAGGAAGGTCAAGACTAAAATGTCAAAAAATGTTGATAATTATGAGGAGATCTCAGTTGATGAAGGAAAAAAAAAATTCTCAGAAAGTTATGTTCTTTAGCTGAAAAAACTTCTTTTATTAATCTCTGCAAGGAATTTAAAGATGTTTTCGCTTGGAAATACCAAGACTTGAAAGGTGTAGACACCTATGATTACACCCAAGTAATTTAAATACTTAAATTGTGCTAATTATCTCATTTTCTGCAAATAGACGTCATATCGTCAAAAGCGCTCATATTCCCTCTAATTGTCGTCAATTAATTACAATACGCTAATTGAGCAAGTCACCTACCCAGCTAACAGCCTAATTAACGACCTTCCATTTATTATCACTTCCTCTATCTTGATTAATTAATTATTATTAATTAATTAGTCTTCCCCTTCATTTAAACTAGTAAATCAATATTAAATTCATTTAATCCCTTTCTAATAGCCTGAATCACACTAATTGTAGACACCTAAAATTGGTTACCCAATTTAGTGTCCCTTAGGTTTGTTTATCCTCTCTGGTAACCTGGGGCACCTTTATATCACCACTTCTCCCTTAGGGTATTACTTAAATATTTAAATTAAACATCTATCTAAGTTTATTATACCCATTGTGTTTTATCCATGGATAATTAAATATTAACTATTTAATTATACTTTTTACATGTATCTTAACCTTATCTACCCCATATCAATTCCTAACCTCCCATATCAGTTCTATCCATCTATCCCCCCTATTTCTCCTCCCCCCAAACCATGCAGCGGGATATTTCCCATATTTGAGTCAGAAGGATACACTTTCATCTCTCCAAATCATCCTTTTTTGGCCATTTCGGGACTCTGTTCCCCAATCGGCGCCGACTGATACTCGGTCGACGCCAATTTTTCAGAACAGTGCCGATTGTACCTCGGTCGGCGCCGATTATAAATACAGAGCCAGAATTTAGTTCTGGTTAGACAAAGAGAATGACAGAGAGTTTTGAGCATCAAGCCTGAGCATAGTCTATCAAGCGAGAGAAAATTCTGTCCAGATCAATCCCTGAGAGGAGTACCATTACTCTGCTCCCACAACATCGACATCGTGAGGCTTCATCAATCTCTTGGTGACTCTATTCCTACCTCTAGCTAAGGTAGAGCTTTATCAGTATCCCTATAGCTCTTGCAGCTCCAGCAGACTTTGATGATCCCGCCTTCATTGTCCATTTCTCAAGCTTCCTGCAATCTTCCCCCAGTCGACGCTGACCAAGCCCAGTCGACGCCGATTGAGCCTAATCGATGCTGATTCACCCAATCGATGCCGATCATCTTGCAGACAGGTAAAAGAACTCAGGTAACACAAATCTAGCATTATTTTCACAGTTTCCTATTTTCTGTTACTTTTTGTCTGTTGTTTACATTTTGTCTGTCATTTTTAATTACAAAATCTAGATTTTTACTTACATCTTTTATCATGTATGCTTCTTTCTTTAATTGAAAACATGGACTGACATCTGCCGAGGGAGCTTATCACTTCCCGGACTTGCTTTTTGGGTAGTCCACCCAAATATCTTTTAACGTTGTCTTTTTCTGTCAAGTATTTATGTCTCATAGGTTTCTCGGATCTACTTTGCAGGATTGCTCATGTGCACCCATCTTGTCTACATCAGCTTTCTTTTCCATCTACATCTTTGGATCTTGTCTTATCTATCAGGTATTGATTTCATTTGAGTTTTTCAGGGTTCTTGTGTTTAGTTTGGTACATTAACTTGGATAGGTAACAAGCATGGAAATTCTTGATCTACATTCTAGCATGCCTGGTGGGACCTGACCAAAGTCCCCTATTGGTAAGTTCATCTCTTTTCCAGTTTTGAACTTTTGTTCTTTTTCTTCACTGATTTTCATCAGTTTTCCTTAAAGCATTTCCTTTCTTCATTTTGGTCTTGTTTCTTTCATTTATAATTTGCAAAATCAAAATTATTTCTTTCTTGCATATCTAGATTCCCATTTCTACTTCTAAAATTAGTAAATATTTCATTTGATTTCAAAGCTGCACTTTTTGATTTATCTCTTGGTGCAGAATTGTCATTTCTTTGAAAGTTTCTAGTTTCTTAAATAGAAATCTTTGTTCTACTATTATCTGGATATATCTTTTTGGATTTTTTTGTGTGTTTGCTTAACCTTTTCTTGCGGAGCACTTTGCTTGTTCATGGGATTGTTCAAGGGGAAGAGCTCAACAACGCACTTTTTGAAGTCCACACACCTTGGAGAGCTAAATCTACAGGTATTTCTCTTTTACGGTGTTTTCTCCTTTTTAAGAACTTAAAAAGAACTTGTTTGTTTGTTTTCTATCACACTCAAACATTTCGATTTTGGTGCTTAAAAAGAATTTAATCACATTTGGGAAAGAACTTGTTTGACTTGTCTTCATCGAAATCAAACACTTCATTTTTAGTGCTTGAAAAGAACTTCTTCTTTGTCATTTTTGTTGTATGTTCTTCATCTAGTTTTCTAAATAGGTTGGAAAATTGATCAAAATTGGTAGTGACACTATTTGATTTTTATTTTTCACCCTTGCACACAAAGCCAAAATCACTAGGTATAAAGCATTTAAACAAAAATTCCTTCCCTGGCCTCGCCTACTTGGAAGTGACATCCAAGAGGAAGAGCCTACGTGGTACTTAGGCCGCGCTATAAATTCACGGAAGTTCTGGTATATATTGGCAAAGCACCCGACTCCCTTATCATAGTGGTGTGTGAAGTGCAGGGGTAGGCCCCTATATCAAGCCATGTACTGGTCTTTTACTGAAGTGCCTTCGGGACTCCTCACCAAAACATTCCCTAAACCATCCTTAGTTTGGCTATCTGAGTAGTTCCTTGTTCTAAAAATCCTTCCCTAATATTTTATTTCTTAAAAGCATGAAAACTTAAAAGAGATAATCACCCACGCTACTTGAATTGTCTGTGCATTAGTTAGGTCAATCCTTTTTTCTATATTTCTGCTTTTTTATGATGGTCATCACCTGGTTACAATCTAGAAAAATGGCTCAACTGGCCTCTTCTTCATCCAAGATCACCACTAATGTGGATGTTTCGGCACCCCTCGGGTCTTCCTTGGGACCACTGTTAGTTGGTTCCCCATCTTGGTCATATAATCCTTTCTATCATCCTAAAGTGATCCCATCACGTCCAGCTTCCCCCAGTCCTTCAGAGGTATCATCTACTTCTGATATAGAGTATGTTCCTCATGGAGATCCTGAATTTCAAGCACTACAACCCGGTAGCCCTTATGGACTATCTAGTGCATAAGTCTATTCAAATATCTGATCAGGGACCACCAATCCAGCAAGTTTATGATTATTCTCATGAACCATCCCAGGCTTTTATAGAACAGTTAGCATGCTTTTTCTCACCTCGAACCATGGAAGAGGGTGACACATCTATGCCTCATTTTTCTCTTCCACTGACCATGTCAACTAGTTCTAAAATGATCTTGCCTATCCCTAGTGTCACAGCTACCTCGGCTACTCCACAGCCTACTTTTGAGAGGTTGTCTTCTTTAGCTATGATGAGTGCATCCACGCTCTCACAGATTGTTGTTAATTCTTCTATGCCATCTATTGCGTCTCAGGGTCAGTACCTCTCTATGAATCAACCCCCTTCTATGAGTCAGTCGGTTCCTCCTTCTCGTCCTCCAGCTGGTATTTCTTCCAATGCTCCAGTGACAGTGACCTTTACCCATCCTCTGGCGTCGGCACCCTTAATCACCAATCCGGTAGTCAAAAGCCTCATTCAGAGTTTGTTCCCCACCATGTCCAATCAAATCAACACCCATGTTCCTCAATCCATTCTGATTCATTCGACAAGTGTAGGAGCCCACCAATCACAGGCTCCATCTTTCATTCAACCACCTTTCTCTCAACCACTTGTCATCTCACAGCCTATTTATACGCAGGCTCCTTCACAACAAATACCTCACCAGGCATCACCCAGAATGCCTGGTTATTCCTCTTATCATCCTGTTAATCAACAGATGAATCCCCCGTTAACACCTCAACAAAACCTACCATTTTCTTCTTATGCAGGACATACCAACATGCCTCCTCCTCAATCTGATGTCGTCCAAATTCTTTTCAAGAAAATTGCAGACCTAGAAGCCTCCACCAAAGGGGCTCACCCTTCATACTCTTTTGAAGAAGTATGTAATGAACCGATTCATCCATCAGTGGCTTTTAAGCCTTATCCTCCCCAATGGGAACTTCCTAAGTTCTCAAAATTTCATAGCCGGGAGGATCCTCAACAACACCTGTGAGCATTCAAGCATGCTTGCTACCTTATAGTCCAGGATCAGGAGCTTATGCTCCATACTTTCCCTATGTCTCTAGCAGGGCCTGCTTTAGACTGGTATAATAACATTCCCCAACACTCCCTGTTTTCTTTCTCTCAATTAGCTCATATGTTTGTTGAAAACTTCTCAATAAATATCACACATAAGATCTTGATTACAGATCTTTATAACATTCATCAATTCGATGACGAGTCTATTGCAGACTTTGTCACTCATTGGAGAGGTATAATAAATCAATTGTCTTTCTCCCTCCCTCAATCTCAACAGATCAAGTTGTTTACTCGATCTTGTGCTAATCATATTTCTTCCACTTTAAGGATTCAAACATTTCATACATTTGAAGAATCCTTTACGATGGCATGCAAACTTGAGTCCCGTGCCATTGAACAAGGGAAGTTAAAACTTTGCTCTAAATCTAAACCAGATTTTTCTTGGTTTACAAAATCAAACCCTTCCACTTCTAACAAAGACAAGAATCAGGGGTCCACCAACGCTATCATATTAAAAACATCATGAGATAATAACACTTCTAACAAAACACATCGGAGAGACTCTTCATCTTCTCGAAAAGGACCTTGTCATCTCAATCTTTTACTTTCATTGGGGGAATCATATGCTTCTATCTTAGAAAAAATGTTAGAAGTTTACATGATCAAACTTCCCCCTATTAGAAATTTTGATGGAGCCAAGAATGACCATTCTGGTATAGGGAAAATGACTTCTGTCATTATCATAGAAGCAAAGGCCATGACATTGAACGATGTCAGACCTTAAAAAATCTTGTCCAAAAATTCATTGATAAAGGCGAGCTCATTCTGGATAACCCAAATGCTCCCCCAAATCAGGAACTTGATGTCTTTAAACAACCTTTTCCCAATCATTCCCCAAACAATGACACTTCAGGGTCTCAAAAACCAAACACTCATACTATCATCTTCATTTCTACTAAATAATCTTCTTCTAAACTTGAGCCATCTACAAACACGCCGACCGAATCAGAACTTCCTCCCACTCCGTTAATCTCTGAGATTCCACCATCTTCAGACAATCCATCTTTAAATATTCCTCCATTGTTAGAGATGGATTCATCTCTCTCTACCTCTTCATCTAATCTTCCATCCATGCCAGAGACAGTGTCATCCTCATCTGTCTCGTCATTAGACATTCTTTCGATGCTTGAGGCATTTACATCTCTTCAAGTTTCCACTATGAATACATCTACTTCTGTTGCTCCCATTTTTGCCGTGACTATGCCATTGGTGAACATACCTATAGTTGTACCAACTTCTCTACCAATAGAGGTGTCTTTGATTTTTACTCTTCCCATTTCCTTTCCTACAGTAGTTGCACCCAAAATTACTATACCGGAAGTATCTTCCTCACAGGGAACTACTTCTTCATCATCCACTTCTTCCATCACCGATGTTTCCTTTCCTATTAAGGAAAAATCTAAAGGAATAGCACTGGCACCTACACTTTCGATTCCTAAACTTATACCGAGACAACTGAAGTCTAACATTAGATCATCGGTACCTCCCCATTTTCTTCCCCTGAAAAGATTACAATCACCTTATACGGTTGAAGTTGTCACCATCCCTAAAAAAGGAAAACCAATATTTCAGACTATCAAGACTCTTGGTGCTTTCCCTCAAAAATATCTCTCCACGCCTCATAAAATATTGGATTTATCCACTGAGAAGGCATCTTCTTCTACAACACCATCTTCACTGGTGCCTCGTAAAGTGGATTTACCCACTAGAAAGATGTCACCTCTTTTATCAGAACCATCATCTTCATCACCAAAAGCCAAGGCACCCTTTGTTCCTCCTATCAGACCTATTTTGGGATCTCCTCCCTCATCTAAATCATTCTTATCTATATCATCACCTGTTTTGACCAAGCAGCCTTCTTCATCTCTGAAGACCACAACACTTGTCACATCTTTGTCATCTTTAAAATCTATCTTAGGAGCTCCTCCTCTGCCAAATTCAATCTTTCCTCACTTACTTCCATCTCAAGCACCCAAGGCTACTTTTCCCAATGTCCAGAAAAGTAAAAATGATCCCTAAAATGACTGTCAAACCAGATATGTAGATTCTTTTACCTTGGCAGTCTGTTAAGGCAAAAGAGGTCACCTTCGTCATCTCTGACCTCATATTTGTCTACTAGATTCTATACTGAAATTCTTCACCAAGTTATCCAATCCTCATCTATATCTCTTCCCCTGATCAAACCCTATAATCCTAAAGGAGTAAAACCTTCCTGGTTTAACTCTGATTTGATTTGTGCTTACCACTGCACTCCAGGTCATGACACCGAAGATGTAAATCCCTTCAATCTGTCGTTAACAGCCTCTTGGAAGAAAGTGATCTTCTGCTAGAAGAGGAGGAGGAACAAGTATCTCCTGTCATCTCAACTACATCTGAGCCTAAACGGTCTACCCAGACCTCTAATTCTATTAATTCCACTCTGGATGATCTTCCACCTTCTCAAATCAACACAATTCATATTGCCACTAGAGCACAATAGTATGATAATCCATCATCATCTACAACATCTCGACCATGGGTTATCATTTCTACAGCCCCTGAAGGAGTTCCTCCTTCCTCATCAGCCCCGAGACCTCGGGTCTCTATTCATGCTTCACCTCGGGCTCAGATTCCCATGTCAGTTGAGGAGAGTGTTATGAAACAACTCACCCATGCTCTGGTCAAAATGTCTCTTTTTGACCTCATTCAATCATCTCCACAGCATCACCAGGCTTTGATTGATAATCTGTGTCATATCACAGTGAATTCAGATGAGCCCTAGCCTTTCGAGATGGTTGTTAGATTTAATAGACCGTTAATCACCATTTCCTTTAAGGATTTTGAAATTCCTTCCCTTTCTTCTAAGGATTTAGAGGCTCCCCTCTTTATCACAGTTTAAATCAACAACACTATGTTAAAACACACTATGATTGACAGTGGTGCTACACTCAACATCATTTCCTCCCACACATTTGAGCAACTTAAGTTACCAAAGAACGTAGTGTCACCACCACCTTTCACCCTTCGATCATTTAATGATCAGCTGGTAGTTACTTTAGGAACTGTGGTCCTGCCTATTCGGGTAGGTAAGAAACTGCTTCATGAGCTTTTTTACATTGTTGAAGGGAAATTCCACTACAATATGATCCTGTAAACACTCTTGGATTCATACAATGCATTGCATCCCATCAACCCTCCATCAATGCTTAAAATATCAGTATGAGGGCAAAATTTATACTCATCTAGGAGATCCTTTTCCCTTCCGCACAATGTGACATGACCACAGGGTCTGCCCCTCTAAAGGAGAATGCTTGTTCTCCTAACAAGGCTTCATCCTCTTCCATACCTACAACAAAACTACTAGATTTACAAAATCTGGAAGAAACGTTGCAGCATTTTTCGCTAGGAGAGCTTCCTCTTCTCTCTTTTGACGCCCATCTCAAACCTAATGAGTATGGTAGACCAGACAAACAACCTGAATATTAGCCAGGTCTTGGTCGCATCGTCACCATTGGTCTACCCAATCAATAGACTAACTTCATTTACGGTGGTCTTGATACACCTCACTATCATCCGGATTCTCCCCCTAGGGCCAAACCCTATTCAGCAGGGTTTGATTGTCTACAGAATCCCGCATTCGCAAAAACTTATCTATATCGATGTGTGTGGAAGGGCTTTTGGCTTGGGAAAGTATGAATAGGGTGTGCATGACCTCGTGTCCATTCCAACTCTTAAACCACATCAAAAATTTGGTTTAGGGTTTAAACCTCTCTCAAAAGCCACCATCACCATTCTCGATGAGCCTCTTTCCATTGAGGAACCATCTTCTCCCGCCAGGTCAGAAGCATCACTTGATGTGGATGACACCATTTCCATCCTGCCTAACTTTTTTTTAGTCAATACCATTTCCTTAGGTCCATTGACCTATAAAACTAATGGAAAATCCACTTCCATACCATTAGTCTTCCCTGAAATAGTTGGAGATGACTCTCCCACTATCAACACTATCCACTGTGCAGATGATGATTCTGTCCTCACCTATCTAGGGGTAGAGGATTCTTATCTTCCTAAATCCATTCCTTCTGATACATCTACGCTTCTCAACAAAGCCACTGTCAACCTTAATATAGGGACTTCTAAAGACCCTCACATCATTAAGGTTAGCCAATCTCTTAATCCACAGGAGTTAGGAGACTTCAGCACCTTTCTTTCCAACCATCGCCAAGATTTTTCTTGGTCATATGAAGATATGTCAGGACTCAATCCTGATATCGTGGTCCACAATATCGTTACTCTTCCAGACATCAAACCGGTTAAACAAAAATTACATAAAATGCACCCTCGTGTAGCCATTCTTGTTAAAGAAGAGTTGTTGCTTGCTTTCGCTAACTTCATCCAACCCATTGACTATCCACAATGGGTTTCAAATGTAGTACCAGTAACCAAAGCTACTGGGAAAATTGAATTTACACCGACTTCTGGGATCTTAATCTCGCTTGTTCGAAAGATGATTTTCCTCTACCTAATATTGACCAACTCGTGGATTTAACTGCAGGTCACGAGATGCTTTCTCTTATAGATGGTTTCTCGAGATATAATCAAATTCTCATCGCACCAGAGGACCAACATAAGAATTCCTTCATAACTCCTTGGGGGACTTTTTTTATCACGTCACACCCTTCGGTCTTAAGAACGCAGGAGAAACTTATCAATGTGAAATGACCTACATCTTCCATGACCTCTTACACAAAACTGTGGAAGATTATGTCGATGACCTCCTTGGTAAGTCCAAACGCAGTCAGGATCACCTTTTCATTCTTGCACCTCTCTTTGAGAGGCTCATTCATTTTTTTCTTCACCTAAATCCATCTAAATGTGTGTTTGGCATTCTCACTGGTAAACTCTTAGGCTTTATCATTTCTATTAGGGGCATTGAAGTTGATCCCACAAAAATAAAGGCTATCCTTGAGATGCCTCCCCCTTCCAACTTAAAGCAGCTCCGTGGTCTTCAAGGATGCCTTCAATCAGTGAATCATTTTATCTCACAACTATCAGACCATTGTTAACCTTTTCATCATCTCCTCCGTAAGAATGTTCATTTTGAATGGGATGAGCATTGCCAAAAGGCCTTTGATGATCTCAAAGCTTATCTTCTTTCTCCACCTGTGCTTACACCTCCATGCGAGGGGGAGCCATTCTATCTTTATATTTTTGTGACTGACCATGCTCTGGGAGCCATGATCTCACATCGGGATGCTAACGGTAAAGAACAAGCCGTCTATTACATCAGTCACACTCTTCATGAGTATGAAACATGCTATTCCGAAGCTGAAAAACTGTGTTGTGCTCTCTTCTTCGTGACTTCTAAACTTCATCACTACCTCCTTAATCACAAAACTTATATTGTTACAAGTGTCAATCCACTCAAGACAATGCATGCAAAACCTTATCACAATGATCGTATTACTCATTGGCTCATGCTCATGAAAGAGTTTGATCTTGATTTCATCTCACAAAAATCTATCAAGGGTCAAGTCATTGCAGATCAATTAGTTGATACTCCTCTCTCAGACACTCAATCCCCCCTTGCTCAATTCCCAAATGAGTACATCCAACAAATCAATTTGGTCTGTCTCCATTTAAAGTAAAACTCTTCTTTGATGGGTCCAAATGTCAGCAAGGGGGAGGTGCAGGTTTCGTCATGATTCCTCCTTGGGGTGCACCTATCCCTATCACACACAAACTTAACTTTGAGTGTACCAATAATATGGCTGAATATGAAGCTCTTGTTTTAGGTCTTCAAAATGCCATTAATCTTGGCGCTCACCATATCGACATCTTCGGTGATTCTCAGCTTATCATTAATCAAGTCATTGGTGTCTATCAGTGTAAAAATGATATTCTTCAAAAATATCATGATACCGTTCTCTTTCAACTTCAATCTTTTGATAAATTTACTATCCAAGCTATTCCTCACACTGTGAACCAATTCACAAATACAATGGCTTCTTTAGCCTCGCTTATTCCACCTTTTACCGAAGACTCGTGACTTTATGTGGTTGTTCAGCATGTAGACCAACCATCTCATCTCAGGTAGTCGAACTTCAATCAACACCGTCACAACCAACACTCAAGATGAGTGGTATCAGCACATTTTTTATTATCTATCCTGTTTAGTGCTTCCTCCAGATCTGACTTCCAATGGCAGAAGATCTTTTATCCTACGCGCTAATCGCTATACTATTCTGGGTGGAATCCTCTACAAACGTGGTTTTGATGGTATTTTTCTTCGGTGCCTCAAAACCACTGAATCCTCTAAAGCCATCCAAGAAGTCCATGATGGTATCTGTGGTGGAAATTTTAGTGGCTTGGCCATAGCTAAACGCATCTTACGTTTAGGTTACTATTGGCCTTCTCTTAATCAAGACTATTGCAAATACACTAAGAAATGTGTCAAGTGTCAACAACATTCCAATCTTACACATATCCCTAGTCAGGATTTGCAACCTGCAGCGGATTTGTGGCCTTTTTCACAATGGGGTCTTGATCTCATTGGTCTCATCAATCCCCGCTCTTCACAGCGTCATCACTCTATCATTACTGCCATAGAATACTTTACTAAGTGGGTGGAAGCTATTCCTCTTTCATCAACCAAAGCTAAACCCATTGTTGATTTTGTCTATCAACACATCATTTATCGCTTTGGTGTCCCACACAAACTCATCATAGAAAATGGTAAATCTTTCAAAAACATCGATTTACAGAACCTCTGTGATGCTTTCAATATCAAACTCATCTTTTCTTCTCTGTACTATCCCCAAGCTAACGGCCAAGCTGAGGCTTCCAATAAAACTTTGTGTAATATCCTCGCAAAGGTAACTAGTCGAGCCGGTAGGGATTGACATCTACATATCCCTTTTACTCTATGGGCTTATCAGACTAGCATTCATACTCCTACTGGTGCTACTCCCTTCTCTCTCATCTATGGGTCTGAGGTTGTCCTTCCTTTGGAAGTCCAGATTCCATCTCTTCGTGTCTCTCTTAGAGAATTTGTCTCTGATGAGGACTATCGTCAAAATCATCTAGCACAGCTTGAGTTGCTAGATGAGTGGCATCTCAATGCTCTTGAGCATCATCAAGTCTATCTTGAGCATGTCAAATGTGCTTATAACAAGCACTTGCAGCACCGTGACTTCAAGGTTGGTGATCTTGTTCTTAAAGAAAACCAAAATGTCACTACACTAGAAAGGAGTCAGCATGGTAAGTTTGCTCCTAACTGGATGGGTCCGTACGTGGTCACTCATAAATATGGATTTGGGGCTTATCGTCTATCTTCCATGGATGGTGTACCTAAAATGGAGCCTCTTAATGCTTTGCATCTAAGGCCCTTCTACTGTTAAAATCTATCTTACACGATCTTAGTCGCAAAACCAGATTCTTCATCCATCTGCAACCAGTCATGCATTTCGTAGTGATTCGGAACTATGTGGTTCTCCGTGTTATGTCTTTTCTACCTTAAATATGAGTACCGCGGCTCTACTCATGGCATTTTCCTTACGTATTTGTTCCTTCTCATGGTAGGAATACCTTAATCACTACTTCATCCACCCTAGGTGTTCATCTTGATCAAAACAACTTTGGGGCATGAGTACGTGCTTATATACATTTTCTTCCTCTCTATCTGATCTATCTAGTCCAAACTCAGCTTCTTCCAAAGCTAAAAAAAATGAAAAAAAGGAAAAGATATGCTATCCTAGTCCCAAAAGATAGACTGATCCCTCAAAGGAAAGCTGTCTATGCCTTATCAACTAAAATATAGACCATTCCTCGAAGGATGGCTATCATCAACATCAAAATACAGACCACTCCCTTGAAGGATGACTGTTCATTTTACGGCATTTTCAACCTTTTCAGTAACAAACTTCCTCTATTGGCCAGTTTGTTCACTTTTTCGCATCTTTGAAAGACTTCCTGTATTGATCAGTCTTTCTATATCTAGCAAACTTCCCACATCAATCAGTTTTCTTTTCTATCAAAAGAAAAAAAATCATGAAGCTGAGATATGAGACCTTTTCGATTATATGGAGAACTTATTTTTCCCCATATGTGCACGTATTTGATCTTTCATATGTTCTGACAAGATGTATACTGATCTCTCATCCTTATCTACCTCCTCGATCTGGTCTGTGACTAACTAGTGTTAGGTTTATTTTAACCTCATCTATGGCCTTGTGTGCATCGTCTTTTGGTTTTTCTATCAAGGTCTCTATTTATGGTCAATTAGGAGCCTAACTTATCATTCTTTTTCCTATCTAGGTGTAGTGCTTTTTATTTCTAAACAAACATAATATCATTACATCCCTTTCTATCACAAAGAACATTTCCCATGATTATTTGTTGTTCATCCAGTTAAATTGACATTTAACATGTTAATTTAGTCAAATCTATCATCTATCTATGCTCATCTTATCTACTGCATCTAAAACACATCAAAGCATGTATTAAAAACACATGTGAATCCATCTATCTATCTCATTTAAATTAAATTAACATCTTAAACATGATTATTTTATCAATCTACCAATCGCATCAAATCACATCACATCTATCCATCTATCCTCTATAAACATGTATCTATGACCATCAAAATTACACTACATCTATCTATATCTATAAAAATTAAATGCATAAGTACAATCACATAACACAAATATATATATATATATATATATATACATGGATGTCTGTAAAAAAGAATGGATGGCTTCCAATCAAGCCATCTATATCATACATCAAAAATGCCTTCAAATCGAGGCTACATCAGTATATCAATACAAGAATAACATATCTATATGGTGAAGTCGGATAGGTGGAAGACACTATCTCCTCCACCATCCTCTGGTCCAGGCTGTCTCTCCTGGCCACCTTCTATAGAGAAAGAAGTGCCAGCTGCTAGGGCCCTGCGGCCATCTCGATCTCTCCTAGTGCTCGCACCCTCTGATGCACCACTAGTTGTGGTTGTCATTGATCTCCTCCTCGCACCATAACGAGGTACATCAGGGGCATGTTGTGCCAAGGCATCCTCATAATATCTCACCTCAACAAGGAGAGACTGATAGGTGCTCAGAATCACCATACCAGGTGCTCATAATGGTGCTACTGATGCTACTGGTGGCCTTCCTACTGCCGCACCTTATGCCCTGGACTCTGAAGTGGTGCCTGTATTACCGTATTTGGCCCTGAGGGCCTCTTTTTGCCTATGGTAGCGATCTCTCTGCTGTATCACTGTATCCCACTCCTGACATGCGGTATCTCTCTCTAATCTCAATGCATCCCTCTCCTCCTTCAAAGCTCTAATCTCCTCGAGGGCAGCCTGGTGTGCATGTGTCAGGGAAGCATGCTCTCCCTCCAGTCTCTCCAGCACTACAGCTATGTCCTCCTCATCTGTATCTATGGTTGTTGGAAGGTATCGTGGTAGCTCTGTGGAGTACCATGCCACATAGCCATCATCCACTCCTACGTCATCATCACTATCTGTGGAAGGTGGGGCCTCCCTTAGTGGATCTGTCATGATCAAAATTGGCAGGTTGGTCTCTCTGTTGTCCCGCCTATAGGGCATAAATGTGGTCAGGACCATCTATACTAAACCAAACTACCTCAGCACCCGTACAAACAAGATGTGCTCCCAGATATATGGCTTGCAGCCCCTGACCACCCTGCTTTGTCTCAGCTCCACCAGGTGAGCATCCTAATCGTCCCATGTCAGGTAGGCCCAATATTGTCTCCATACAACCTGCTCTAGTGTCAAGGTCCTTAAACACTCAGTATACCACTCTGTAGATCTCCCTATATCTCTCGAGGCCATGTCTGCCTGCCATCACCAAAATCCATAATCGAGGGCCCCCTCTACTACTGGCATCCATGGAAGTCCTGATGGCTTGATCACTACTATATGCTTATATGCCCAGTAATGGAGCACAAAGCTAACATCAATACCTGTCCGCCTGCCTGTGGTGTACATCCACAGCTCATGATATATCTGTGCTACTAAGGCATCTATAAACACGAACACCTACTTGAACTCCAAGATGTCACAGACACAGTCTAGTAAAAGCAATGGAAATATCCCACCTCCTGAATCTGGTAGAGAAAAATAGGAGATCACCATCTAAATCAGTGCTATACATCTACTCTTGGCATCATCCTGTCTATAATGTGAGGCTATCCTCACCACCCTAGACACTATATCTGAATCATCTGCTCTATCTCCATACAATCATCTCAGGGCCCTCTGCTGTTGCTCTCGTGGAGTGGTCTCTATCGGCTCCCTGGTAATTGGCAGCCTGAGGATACTATAGATATCCTTGTGGGTGATAGTCATCTCACCCTTCTTGAACCAGAATGTGCATGTCCTTTTATCCCATCGTCGTATCAATGCTCGCATCAACTCTATGTCTCGGGGCACCCGTCGGTAGTAACGGAAGCCCCCGAGACCGGCTAGTTCCAGGTGACGCCAATCGGCATCTGTCACATTAGGAAGAATAGTCTCCAACAGCTCAGCAATAGCATCCTGAATATGTAAATCCTCTCATGCATGCATCCACGACATCAAGAACAGTGTTATCTTCTTATTTATCCAACTCGAAGCATCAAAAACACATTTCTCTACGTTCTACATCTAATCAACCCAATCAACATCGATTGAGTTCAATCAACATCGATTGAGTTCAATCGATATCGATCAAACATAGTCGACGTTGATCGTAATTACAATTGGCACCGATTTAACTTAATCGGCATCGATTTTCCCATTCGACGCTGATTAGGAGGCCGAGTGTCCAAAACACTCTGGCCTCCCACTTATCCCATTTTTCTAAAAACTAGCATCCTAGTATGTTATTTGATAATGACCATATACACAAGGCTTAGGTAGATCCACTTACCCCAGGTCGTGTCCTCTTCCGCTTCTAACTGCTCCTAGAGGCTTCCATGTTTCTCAAAATCAATTTTTGAGTCTTTCCAAACCAATCGTCACGGTGTAAATAAATCGTTAACGTTTCCCTTTCCCATATTATATGGTTGTGGTATGGTCGACGCCGATTAGTTTAATTAACGTCGATTTTTCTTGGATAATGCCGATTGAGGCCAATCATCGCTGATTGGTTACATTATTTCCTTCTCACATCACTTTCTTCCAACGGGAAGGTCTCCTCATTTTTTTTACAAAAGTGTTGATGCTTGGTTTGGTTATCTGATCATTATTATCACCTGGGTGTTGCCTTCTGACACAAATTTTTGATATTATCACCCATTTCGAGTCTATCCCTTGCATATGGGTCACTCGCATTTGTGGAAACTCAAAGATGGCAGGTCTGTAGGCACTAATGTCATCTGATTCGTAGACCGTCTGGTTGTCCCTATGAATGTGTCACTCTTTTAGTTGCTACTATCTTTCCACCCTCCTTCCACTCAAGGGTTTGTAGGTACTAACGTCATCTCATATGAAGACCATCTAGTCTACCCTACCAAGGTGAGGTCCTTAGGTTGCTACCCTTTTTATTGTTTTCATGCATCATCAATAATCAGATTCACTCCAGATCTCTAACTGGGGCATCCTACATTCTCATCTACCTTTTTCAAACTTGGGATCAATCATTCTTTTGGGATTCATCCCATCCCTAGTTTGAGGGGGGATCATGTCATCATTGTTCTTCATTTCTTCCAACTCCTTTTTTTTGTCTTGTAACTTTGCTTATCACAAGTTACTCAACAAAAATGGGTAGAATGTAGACACCTAAAATTGGTTACCCAATTTAGTGTCCCTTGGGTTCGTTTATCCTCTCTGGAAACCTAGGACACCTTTATATCACCACTTCTCCCTTAGGGTATTACTTAAATATTTGATTTAAACACCTATCCTAAGTTTATTATACCCCATGGTGTTTCATCCATGGATAATTAAATATTAAATATTTATTTATACTTTTTACATGTATCTTAACCGCTTATGTACCCCATATCAATTCCTAACCTCCCATATCAGTTCTATTCATCTATCCCCCCTATTTCTCCTCCCCCCAAACCGTGTAGTGGGATATTTTCCGTATTTGAGTCAGAAGGATACACTTTCATTTCTCCAAATCATCCTTTTTGGCCATTTCGAGACTCTGTTCCCTGATCAGCCCCGACTGATACTCGTTTGTCACCGGTTTTTCGGAATGGCGCCGATTGTACCTTGGTCGGCACCGATTATAAAAACAGGGCCAGAATTTAGTTATGGTTAGACAAAGAGAACGACAGAGAGTTTTGAGCATCAAGCCTGAGCATAGTCTATCAAGCGAGAGAGAATTCTATCTAGATCAATCCCTAAGAGGATTACTATTACTCTACTCCCACAACATCCACATCGTGAGGCTTCATCAATCTCTTGGTGAATCTTTTCCTACCTCTAGCTAAGGTGGAGCTTTATCAGTATCCCTACAGCGCTTGCAGCTCCAACAGACTTTGACGATCCTACCTTCATTGTCCATTTCTCAAGCTTCCTGCAATCTTCCCCCCAGTCAACGCTGATCATCCTACAGACAGGTAAAAGAACTCAGGAAACACAAATCCAACATTATTATCATAGTTTTCTATTTTTTGTTACTTTCTGTCTGCTATTTACATTTTGTCTATCATTTTTAATCATAAAATCTAGACTTGTACTTACATCTTTTATCATGTATGCTTCTTTCTTTAATTGAAAATGTGGACTGACATCTGTCGAGGGAGCTTATCACTTCCCAAATCTGATTTTCAGGTAGTCCACCAAAATATCTTTTAACGTTGTCTTTTTTAGTCAAGTATCTATGTCTCACAGGTTTCTTGGATCTACTTTACAGGATTTCTCATGTGCGCCCGTCTTGTCTACATCGGCTTTCTTTTCCATCTACATCTTCGGATCATGTCTTATCTATCATGTATTGATTTCATTTCAGTTTTTCAGGGTACTTGTATTTAGTTTGGTACATTAACTTGGACAGGTAACAAGCACGTAAATTCTTGATCTACACTAATATTCTTCTAAATGGCTTCTATAAGCTTACACCTACCTATTAATTAATCACCTTTGATTAATTAAAATACCCCCCAACTCCCATGACTTGCTAAACATGTATTAAACCCTTCTAGAGTAAGGTTAGTTTTAATAAAGAAACCTTATCTATTCCTAATCATGTTTTACCTTTATCCCACATTCATGAGAATGTGTTGAATCCTTTATCCTTTGGGCTATATAAAGAGCCCTCCACCTACCTTTTTACTTACTCCTAAACTCCTTAGAGAGAAAATGCAAAGCATATAGCAAAGAGACTAAGAGCTTGCATCTTTTTTTTCTTGAGATTTCATCATCTTGAAGAGTTAAGCCTCTTTCTTAAAGTGCTTTGGTCATATGGGAGGTGTCAAAAGGGTCTTGTATCCCAACTTTGATTACCCCCATTCCTAGGTTCTTGGAACATTAAGGACAACTATTTTTGATAGCCATGGTACCTACCTAGGTTCCTTCATTTATATGTTGTTAGAGAATAGAGGATATTTAGGTTCTTAACATAGTTGATTTCATAGTTTTGTATTGATAATTGTTAGCATCTAACCCTTGATTAATTCTTATCATGATGGTGTTTATAATGTTGTTTAATTCTTGTTAATTAAGACTATTTAAGTGTTAGTATTTGTTTACATTAGCATTAGTTTAAAAATAACACTTGCACACATTTGGCACGCCCGGTGGTACTTACTCCATTGTCCTTTACACTTAATTTCAAGTTTTTGTAGTTAAGTTTCATTTTTGGTTACTAACCCTCTTTTACACATGTTGATCTAACTTGTTTTTCTTAACTTGTTTTGTTGAGTTTGCATGTGTTGAGTCTTCCTTGTAGGTATAAAGGAGGTGAAGTGCTGTCAAAATTAGAATTGATGGGAAAATTTCAAGATTTCTCCATGTTTTCATTTTTAGAGCTTACTTTTTCAACATTCTACATGCTAGTTTTGTCAATTTCTTGAAATTTTTAAATTCTTGATCATGTAGGTTAGTGTTTGATAGTGCCGAGTCTTCTATTTACATATTAATGTGGTGGTTTGCTGTAAAAATTTAATCTTGGTGAGAAAATTTCAAGATTTCATCATGTTTTCATTTTTAGAGCTTACTTTTTCATCATTCTACATGCTAGTTTTGTCAATTTCTTGAAAATTTTAAATTTTTGAGCATGTATGTTAATGTTTTATAGCGTTGAGTCTCCTATTCATATATTTATGTGATGGGTTTCTATCAAAATTGAATCTTGGTTGGAAAAATTTTCCCATTTTGCATATTAAGGGACGTTTTTTTGACATTTTTTGAGTGCATGTCAAGTGCATACCCGTGAGCATAAGAGCATATGCGTAACCCATCTTCCAAAAGCCATAAATTTTTCTCCCAAACTTGAAATAACTCCATTTTTTTGCATTGGAAAGGTATTGAAGTCAACTATGCAATGAAAACATAAATTCGGGATTTATACTTACAGAAATTGCAGGTTTTTCTGTTAGTTTAAAACTGTTCATTTTCTAACATGTCTAATGTTTTGATGAATGTTCTATTTCCATGCTTACTCAATTTAGACCAAAGTGTGTGTATTCTCTTCTCTTGCACCTTTTGGTGATCTTGAGAATCAAAAACAACTTTTAATCTCTATCTTTTTAACATTGGGATTAAACTTGGAAATTTGATTATTCATTTTGCTTAAGGGAATGAACCTTTTACAAAGAATTTTTCAATGGTCCTTTGATTTGAAGTTTTCCATTTCTATATAGTTGGGATAAATTTTTCATATGCTCTTCTCTTGCACCTTAGGGTGATCTTGAGAATCAAAAGCAAATTTAGTCTTCATTTTATAACATTTGGTAAATTGGAAACTTCATCTTTCACTTTTGGTTTAGGGGAATGAACATTTATCAAGAATTTTGTATGGTTCATTGATTGAAAATATTTTCTTTACTTTTTAGTTGGATTATTTGTTGTGTATGATCTTCTCTTTCATCCTTGGATGATCTTGAGAATCAAAAGCAACTCTTGATCCTCTTTTAAATAATGTGATTTTCTTAGAGAACTACTAACGCTTGAGTGTAGGACCTAAAAATGCTTGTCAAAGAAAGGAGGAATCAAAATGAAATCAAAAATTACTAATAGAGTTGTTATACAGGTTTCCAAAATGTGTTCAAGCAAACCACACCTAATTAAACAAGATAAAAAGAACAACATATTCAAAACATTGTATTACAGGTTTCAGAAAAGGGTATGTCCCTCTCCGCTCAACTGGAACATAACCCCTTTGGCATAACACCTTAATCTATAACAATGGGGGTGGTTCCAGGAACCCCAAAGTAGTCCATGCAAGAGGGAACCTTGTGGACGAAACAGGAAGTGCTCTGCACTACCTACTTGACTAGTGATTCATTTGTGAGATAGTGTTACAGGTTGTCCGTTGTGGCGACCCCAGTGATAGTACACATAGATGCACTAGCTGCCTACTGTTCTTGAAGGGGGTAAAGTAAAGCTGAGATACTCCCAAACTAGTCTGTGTGACTTTTTGGGTAAATCACACTCACTCGTGGCAACTTTGTAACACCTAGGGTGAGAGAACCACCTAGGAGAATATACTTTGGCCAGGAGCCCACTTTGACCATTTTAAAACAGTGTTGAGTTGTGAACCTTATTTTTGAGAAACGTGTGATGTATTACTTTTGCTTAGTTTTTACTTGCCTTATGGTGAGGCAAAACTCTATCGAAGTGAGGCTAGCATTTTTCGTCATTTTTCTTGATTTATTTCCTTCATATTCTTTTGAAACTTTTTTGATCAAAAGAGGTGTGATTACCTTTGTGTTGCCATTCAATTGTTTCTCTCACTTTTATGTCCATTTACGCCCATCCATGTTTGTGGTTGGGTTAGTTAAATGTCTAAAGTGAGCGGAGGCATTTTCATGTCATTTGGTAGCCATTGTGATCTTGATACCCACGTCAAGATCGTCATTGTAGTTAGGCGTGGTTCATCACCACGTACTTCCATAGAGGAGTTAGCTTATTTGTCTCGTATCATTACAATTTTGATATTTACGTCTTGTTTCTTGTAAACTCGACATAAATACCTATATTGTACAGTTACACTGCACACAATCTTAACTATTCCTAGCTATACTTTGAGCTTTTTTGTTCCATTTTATTATTACCTCGATTTCAAAATGTGCTAAGCACTACCATTTGTGTGTGTTATATCAATAACACCTCGATATCAATACTTCACTTTCTTTCAAAGTGGGTTAACATATCTTGGTGATATTGTTGTGTCATTTGTAAATCGTAATTGGCACTTTTTGAGATATAGGTCTTAATCAAACTTGAGCTTGCTCGTCGTATATCTTGATTGGGAGATCACATTTAACTTCATGTATTTACTTACGTCTTGTTCATTCCTTTGAACTTGGCATAAGTGGAGACATCTTGTTAATCAACTGGCATCGCAAATTACTTTGAAACGTAGTCTAGGAAGTACTTCATTTGATTAAGTTTTGGTACCAAACGATTGTATCATTGGTGACTTTATCACTCTATCACATTGGTATTCTCACACTGTTAATTTACTCTTAACACGTATATCTTGTGTTTCACTTAGGAGTAGTCATTGAATTTTGAACAAATCTACAACGTACCTTAGTGAAACTTATCATGAAAAACATGGCTCCCAAGACGCGTCTAGGGTTAAAGAAACAAACATATGATGAACAATAGGCACAAGATTGGGAAACCTCTAACAGACAAGGGTCAAACCCATTTATCGAACACGATCTAGGACCACTATTTTCTGTAAAAAAGGAAATAGAAGAAATGGTCGACCATAGTGGAAATGAATTAGAGTCACCACATGCAGACTTTGATTTTGACCCTACTCTACTAGTCAAATTTCTTCTTAGAAACAAAGACAGAGTGTTGGCCCGGGTCATCGAATTAGGGGAAAAATTGCCCATCGAGAAGGAACCAATACTACAAAAAAATGACACTATTGAGGAAGAACTCCCCCTTATCAATATAGAATATATTTTAACAAGTGGGCATGCTTCCACTTCTTACGCAGAAACTGATAAAGTGGTAGGGCATAGAATACCCCTCCTCAAAGATCCACAAAGAAACAAAATAGAACTTGAGATAGAAGAAGAACCTCCATAGTATGAAGAGGAGGAACCTTTAGAAGAAGAGGTTATAAACCAAGCCACAATCCAACAAAAAGTCAGCAACCTAAGCTGACAACTTGCTTTGCTTACTTACCATGTATAGAAAGATGTAAACAGGAACATTCAAAAGGTAAGGCCTAAGATTAAGATCAACAAACTCCATCGGGAAAAACAAGGAGAAGAAGAAATAGGGTACCATCGTGTTTACATCCCTACTTCTCCCACTAAAGAATAATTTCTTGCAAAGGAAGTGTAGTCTATGAAAGTGACACTTGTGAAGCTTACAAGAGAGAAATATAGGGAGCATCAGGAAATATCAATATGAAGAGTTGTGCCCCTATCCTTTTGACAAGACAATGACCCTTCAACCCTTTCCAAAGAAATTTGATATGCCAAAGTTCGATAAACACAAAGGAAAGGGAGACCCAAGAGATCATGTTAAAGATTTTTACATGGCATGTCAAGAGGTGTCTTATAGTGATAATTACCTTATCAGAATTTTTCCCAAGAGTCTTGGAGGTCAAGCATCAGAATGGTTTACACGCTTACACGGGGATCAATTTCCACCTAGTTATAATTAGCAGAAAGATTCGTTCGTCACTTCTCATATAACATAGAGAGTGATGTCACCATGGCAGACTTGTGTGGCGCTAAATAACACCCAAATGAGACCTTCGCTAGCTTCCTCCAATGATGGAGAGGGATAGCTAGTCACTTCCCTTGTGCTTTTCCTGAAAAGCAATTGGTCAATATCTTTGTTCCCAATCTTAACCCAGATATCGCCTTCCACCTCCAAATGCATTGTGTCCGTACTTTTAAGGAGGTTATTGAGAA
The DNA here is from genome assembly GCA_019776745.2 of Taxus chinensis. Lineage (NCBI taxonomy): Eukaryota > Viridiplantae > Streptophyta > Pinopsida > Cupressales > Taxaceae > Taxus > Taxus chinensis. The sequence continues at coordinate 145,623,344 of CM034149.1, forward strand.
AGGGGTTCAGATAGAAAAGGCTCTCATTTCTAAAGGCACCCTTAAAAACCAATCTAAAAACAACCAAAGTGTCAAACCCATGGAAAATACCAAGATCTTCAACAAAAACAAAAAATGTGGTGGGAGACAGAATCACTGATTCTAAACACGTTCAAACGGTCCAAACTGGTCAACCTTTTAAACTAACCAAGGGCCCAATTCAACCACCAGAAAAATGATGAACATTCACCTCTCTCAATGAACCATTGTCAGTCATACTAAAATAGTTGGATGTGGCCCACATGATGACCTATCCTACAACACAACCATTTGATGAAAATGCTCCCAAACCTTCATGGTATAAGGAGCATGAATATTGTGAAATGCATTGCATTAAAGGTCATAAAACAAACAAATATTTGTGACTTCACCATTATATTCAAGACCTCATTGACAATGGGGAGATAGAGGTGGATAACCCTGGCCACATGTAAATACCTAACAAGAAAATGGAGATTTAAAAGGAACCATTCCCCAAGCATGATAAGTCGAAAAAGGCAAAACCAGATCGGGGAGAGTCATCCCAAACCTATAAAGGCACAAATTACTTGTATACCAAGAGAGATAACAATCATTACGATTCACTTATCGGATGTATTCACTCCCCTGCTGACCGTGTCAACACTATCCAGATTAAGGCAAAGGACTGCGCTGCGGTAACAAGGCACGCCTGCTTCATAATTCCGGACCCCTCTCCGTCGACCCCACATACTGGTAAGTATAACCTTTTAGAAAATCTTGAGAAGACATCCACTAAGATTTCGACATTAGGCCTTCTCAATATTTCCAATGTGCATAAGGACACCCTATATCAAAATCTTCAGGGGTCAGGAGTGCCTTTAGAAGTCGATCCTACACACCTTTAAGTTTTGGTGGTAACCATTGCCCCAAGTGAGCATCTTACTTTCAACCATAGGGAGATCCTTGCCAAGAATCCTATACATAATCTTTCCTTATACATCAAGGTAGTTGTCACCCACAAGAAAATCAAATGGGTGCTTGTAGACAACGGATCAGGATTGAACATATGCACGCTTAAGATGGTCAAACGATTGGGACATACCGAGGAGGATCTTGAGTCTCATATTATTACTATCACCACATATGACAACATGGAAAGAGAGTCAGTAGGCACCATTATGCTACCCATGGAGGTGGGCCCCACTTGTCATCAGACAAAGTTTCACATCCTAGACTTGTAAATTCCATATAATATGCTTCTAGGCCGACCATGGATTCATGCCATACAGGCCGTGCCATCAACATTTCATCAATGCATCAAGTTGAAGCATGAGGGACATACAATAACAATACTAGGAGATTCAGAGCTCTTTACTCATTGTAGATCTCTCAATAGCTTTACACAAAAGGGTACATATGTATGTCCCTCCGCAGATATAGTTATTCCTCTTCAGTCTGAGGCTATGGAATCCCACATCGATTCGGATTCACTTAGTTCTTTCGCTCATGGGGTGTCTACTTCAACCTCTCCATTTGATTCATAGGAGATGAAAATATTGGAATATGGTTGTGGGGAGTATAATGTACAACAAGCGATCCTGGTGTCAGATCTCTCTTTGTCACCCAAGACTAGAGGTTGAGCCAACTACTGTTTTAAGAGACCTAGATAAGAGCACACTATTGGGTCAGTCCTTCCTGGAGGCTTGTTAGCTGAGGAGAAGTTTTTTGATCCACCTACTACTTGGGTCCCTAAGGAGACTCAACCATCCTATTACCAAACCCTGGAATATGATAAAATCTAGTAGAATGATGTACTCCATGGGCTACAAAGGCCTAGGATGTGGGAGGAATGAACAAGGACAAAGAGAACCATTACCTCTTCTACATTTCAAAACAAAAAGATAAGGCATTGGGATTCATCCTTACAGAGTGCACTCCAATGATCAAGAAGTGACTTGTTCTGAGCGTGAGGATAGTTTCTGATTACCTAGATAGTGATATAGATTCCTATTGTAGCCAATATGAGGATCTGGCCTCCACGAACCTTTTTATGAATAACATTGCCCTAACCATCACCCCCACTGAACCAACCCTTGAGCTTATATACCCTCCCCTTTTTGAATGGGACCAACAACGTCACGTGCCACTAGATTTATTCGAGAACGACGAGGCTATTGCAGAGTTTATAGGCATAAGGGATACAATCCCCATTGGAGATCATAAGAAAGTTTTCTCTATCAACTTAGACACCTGCACCTACTTTGGCGAGGAGGCTAAACTTCATGGTTAGCAAAATTTAAAGAAAAGCAAGGGCAAAAGTTCTAAAGAAAATCCTCAGCAAAATTTGAAGTCCAAGTCACACAGTGAAAACCTCTTTGAGGCACTGGCTAACAAAGAAATAAGAAAACCGAAGGACAAACAAAGTGACCACGCCAAGGATGAAAATCTCGTGGAGACATCCTTGGATGAAGATCTCAACCTTCCTCCTGACCCTACGTGTATGGAGGATTTATCAAAATTGTTAGTCGAAGAAACCATTGATGTCAACATTGGTACTGAAGAAGATCCCAAGATAGTAAAATTGGGGGCATCACTCTCACCTAGAGAACAAAAGACGTTCACTATGTTGTTGCGAGAGTTCATTGATGTGTTTGCATGGTCTTACAAAGACATGCCCGACCTAGATCTGACTTTGGTCATGCATAACCTGGTCATGCACGCAGATGCCAAGCCTATCAAATAGAAACTCTGAAAGATGCATCCAAGAGTGGCCTTGTTAGTCAAGGAAGAGTTGGAAAGGTTTCTTGCAGTTTGATTCATCCGACCAATTGACTATTCTGAATGGATATCGAACATTGTTCCTGTCCAGAAGAAACTTGTTGGTATCTGAATCTGTACGGATTTTAGAGACATCAATAAGGCTTTCCCTAAAGATGACTTTCCATTACCCAACATTGATATGATTGTTGACTCAATAGCAGGATATGAAATGCTATCGCTCATGGATGGATTTTGGGGTTATAATTTGATTAAAATCACTGAGGAGGACCAACACAAAATAGTTTTCACAACTCTTTAGGGCACCTTCTATTATCAGGTGATGCCATTTGGCCTTAAGAATGTGGGAGCAACTTATCAGTGGGCCATGACAGTAATATTTCATGATATGATTCATGACATCATGGAAGACTACGTGGACAACATCCTGGGAAAGTCCAAAACAAGAGAAGATCATCCTGTCATTTTGTGGCATATCTTTGAGCACCTGCAGGAATACAAATTTAGATTGAATCCCAAGAAGTGCATCTTCGGGGTGCTATCAGGGAAATTATTGTGCTTCATTGTGTCAAGATGAGGTATTGAGGTAGACCCTGCTAAAGTGTCTACCATCATTGAAATGCCTCCACTTGAAAATATCAAGCAATTACGTAGCTTGCAGGGGAAAATTCAAGCCATTCACCACTTTATCTCATAGCTTGTAGATAAATGTCACTCATTCACCCATTTTCTTAAAAAAGACGTCACTTTAATCTAGGGACCCGAGCAATAGCAAGCCTTTTCTTTGCTTAAATAATACCTGGCCAATCCACCTGTTCTCATGCCTCCTACTCCGGGAGAACCACTTTTTCTCTATATTTCCGCTATACAATATGCTATTAGTGCTCTGCTCACCCAATATGACATTAACCATAAGGAGAAATATGTACTATATGAGTCACACCCTCATTGCCTATGAACTTAATTATCCTCAGATTGAAAAGGCTTGCTTGGTCGTTGTTTTTACCTTTCAAAAACTTTTCCATTACCTGCTGAATACTAAGACCAAGCTCATATCGAAGGTCGACCCACTCAAGTATTTGTTGTCCAAACCCACCCTTACAAGTAGAATGGATAATTAGATCATTATACTTAGTGAGTTTGATATAGAATTTGTCCATCAAAAATCAGTTAAAGGACAAATACTCATAGATCAGCTAGTGGAAGCACCTTTGCAAAGCACGGAGCCTTTGAGTCTGGAACTGCCAGACGCCTCTTTTCTCTACATTGAAGAATCTATCGTATGGAAAATACATTTTGATGGATCTTTTATGTTTCATGGTTCAGGTGCAGGAGTGGTCCTTATTACTCCTTCGGGTGATCCTATACCACAGGCTTTCCACTTGGCCTTCCCTTACATGAAACAACATTGCAGAGTATGAAGCACTCATTGCAGGGATGAAGCTGGCCATCAAGTGGAATATTCATCATGTTAAGGTTGTAGGTGATTCGCAGTTAATCATTAAACAAGTTAATGATGAGTATAAGGTTAAGGATGAAAAACTCATACCTTACAAGAAGTTAATGGAAACTCTAAAGGAGTATTTTGTGTGCATCACCTTTGAGCAGATCCCAAGAGTGCAGAATAGATCAGTGGATGCTATGACAATGGTGGGATATATTCTTCGTATTCCACTAGGGAACAATGATATGCCATTCTTCATAGAAAATCTATGCCAGCCCGCATATGACATGCCAGAATCTTGCCTGGCTTGTGAGGTTGTTGGTCCCCATTCACCATGGTATGAACCCATTTTCACCTATCTTAAGGACAGTACATTCCCTCCCGATATCTCCCACTCTAAAAAGTAGAGCCTAATTCACCAGATAGCCCGTTACACCCTTTTAGGAGGTACACTTTATCATCGTGGCTACGACGGGAATCTGTTACGTTGTCTGGATGTGACAGAGTCAATCCAGGCAATCAAGGAAGTACATGAAGGAGTATGCAGAGCGCATACAAACGGAATGGTCTTGGCTAAGAAATTGTTGAGAGTAGGTTACTATTGGCCTACCATGGAAACTGATTGTTGCAATTACGTTAGAAAATGTGTGCTTTGCCAAAAGTATGGAAATTTTATCCATGCTCCGTCACAGCCATTACAACCAATCACTACCCCATGGCCATTCTCTAAATGGGGACTCGATTTAATAGGGAAGCTTACTCCTACCTCCTCTTATGGTCATACACATATCATCACAGCCACTGAATATTTTACAAAATGGGTGGAGGCCGTCCCTTTAACCTATGTCACAGGAGCAACAAATTTCTAAATTCATCATGAATCACATTATTTGTCAGTATGGCATTCCTGCAGCCATTTTTACAGATAATGGGAAGTCATTTAAGAACAAAAATGTGAAAGGTCTTTGCCAACAGTTCCAAATAAAATTGAAATGGTCCATGCCATATTACCCTCAGGGTAATGGACAAGCTGAGGCAACAAACAAGACTTTGGTCAGGATAATGGAGAAGATGGTCAGCAAAATAGGTCGCAACTGGCACCTACAAATTCATCCAGCCCTTTGGGCTTACCGACCATCCATTCGCACCCCTACAGGTGTGACACCATATTCCCTAGTGTTCAGGACATAATCTATCATCCCCTTAGAGATTGAACTTCCCTCCCTGAGGGTCTCTCTTTGAGACTATCTGGATAAAGATGAAGATTACCAAGTGGCAAGATTGGCTAAGTTGGAGCTACTGGATGAGAAGTGCATTCACACTCTTAATCACTTGAAAGTATATCAACACAGAGTCTCTAGAAACTATAACAAGAGAATCATCCCTCGTCAGTTTGAGGTTGGTGATTTAGTCATGAAGGAGAACCAGTTCAACACCAGAGTGGAGTGAGAAAAGAAAGGGAAGTTCAAACCCCATTGGTTAGGACCCTATGTCATAGTTTCCAAGTATGGCACAGGGGCATACAAGTTGGCTCACCCCAATGGTGATGAGCTCTGGGAGCCCATGAATGCCATGCATCTTAAGAGGTTTTATGCCTGAACATGGCACAAGAAAGTCATAAAAATAAAAAATACAATTTTTTTTTAAAAAAATCAAACAAATTCAGAAAAAGAAAAAGAGAAAACAAGTCGTCGACTTGTGAAAACCACACAATTGTGGCAATTTGGGCAAGTCCTTGGGTGAAAACCAGTTTCTGGTGCCTCAGGAAGATTCATTGTTCACAAGAATTCTATATTCGAAGGGTAGTTTTCTTTGGCCTGGACCTGGTTCTGCCTCTGAGTTTCCTTGTGCACACTATTCTATCCAGCCTTGATCCGGCTTTGCCTTCTTCTATTCGTCTGTGGGGGATGTGGTCTTTCATGATTTCTCATCTTACGCTAGGGGTAACTCAACAACTTCACCTTCTTATTCATAAGTGCATGGCTTCTGCACTTGTATATTCCCCACCTAACACTGGGGATATCCATACTTTCTTGGTTACCTGCACATAGCTTTGGAAACCATCAAAAAACACAAAAAAAATAGAAAATTGTTTCGAGAAAACACAAAAATAATAGAAAATTGTTTCAAGAAAACACAAAAACAATAGAAAATTGTTTCAAGAAAAGACAAAAACAATAGAAAATTGTTTCAAAAAAACCTAAACAATAGAAAATCAGTGCATGGAAACATATCTTACAAAAACATTTACTTGCATTGCCTTGTTTCCTTGCTTTGCTTGTTTCTTGTATAGTGTTTTGTGGTCTTATTTTTGAGTTGTTTGTTGCTTGGGTGTACTTTGTCATAGTTTATCTTTTATTTCTGTATAATAGATTCATTCTTTCTTGTGCATATTGTAGTGGGTTTTGAAATGCTAGTGTGTTAATTCATTATTTCTTTCTTAACACATTTGGTTATGTTTTGTTACTTGTTAATAAGGCATGGTGATTCATGGTGTATTGCATTAATTCTTGGTGTTCTTTGTAGAATTTGGATGTGTTTCTTACATGTGCTCTATTTTGTTATCATTCACATCACATTACCATCACTATCATCACATCTAGCATCATCTATACATCATATATAAACAAAAATGCTAAGTTTTACATCATGCATGTATGCTAAGCTAATCATCACATATCTTATCATCAATGGGGGCAATAGGGGTTGCACATAATCAAAAATCTATCCCCCCCGCACCAATATCATCATATCATCCCATCCATATACATCAAAATAACACATGAAAACAATATTTTATATTGTCTACAGATCTATCATCTACAATCTACAGCACATGTATACATCAATACATCAGAATCAGATACATACAAAGTACAAAATCAGATAATACATCCATAAGTGCTGAATCAAAACATGCAGGCCTTAGGGACTGGTCCCTCTGGCACTCTAGAGGACTACCCCTGCTCAAATACTCTTCCTCGGGGTGGAGGTATAGATGCTTGTACTGGGCCCTATGGCCTCGGTCCCTGTGTCTGTGCGGCACCCTGTTCGTCATGAGGGATCCCATCAAAAGGATCCTCGAGGTTTGGCCCCAATGCTATTACTCTGGTCCTGCACTCTGATCCATGCCATACCTCCACAGAAGGGCGAATACCTACTACCCATGCTACCTCTAGAATAGTTAGTCGCCGGGGTAACACTGTAGCATACCACACTGCATAATCAGCTGTGGTCCCCGGATCTCTAATATGCCACAATGGATCCCATGCCTAGGGGATCACCTGTAGAAAAATGGCCCTGGCTCAGACTGCTACAATCTGAAGGCCCCATAGTCTACCTTTTAGAGTCCCTGCAAGCATGCCAGATATCTAGCTACAGGATGCCCTGTACTCGGCCTAGCTTCCACTGGCACCTGTCAATGTGATACAACTCCATGATGTAGGTACGACTCCCGATCAAGAAGTGCTCCACCAAGCACACGCTAAGCTCTGTGGCATCCTCTGGCCACTAGAAGTGTCTATATGGATGCCAAATGACGTCTATCATTGTTAGCTCATCAAACTGCCGCCTATATTTGAATAGGCTACCAAGGTGATCACCGATGTCTCTGCCCATTTCTATCCAAGCCATGTATGATGGCTCCTTGGGGTCTCGAACTCAGAATGGGCTGACAGGGCATCTAATGGCTATATGATCCCATGACCATATCTATAACAGTGAGGCTGGCCCCACATTCTTCTGACTGTGGTATGTGATAAGATGTAAGTCCCAGTATAAATGGGCCAGTATGCACTGACCCCAACAATACCTCTTCCCAGGAACGTGTACTACTAGTAGCAATCCTCTGTCTTATCAATGAGTAGAAACCCACTGATAAGTGCCATAATGTACAGTGGCCCCCGATGTAATGTCGGGTCTGAGATGCACTCGTGTAAGGCCACAATCATCCCATCATGTGGGATGTCATCCACACCGAATAATGTGCTGCATGCTGCTCTGATCAAACCTTCATCTGGGCTATACTCGATCAATTTACCCATCATGGGCACGCGCAGGATCCGCCAGACATCCTCTATCGTCACTGTCATCTAACCTGTGGGCAGTCTAAAACACTGACTTTCACTGTGCCATCGCTTGGCAAGAGTAGTCAGGAGGACGTAATCTAGTACAATGGAGGGTATCCGAGCCACGGGGCCTACCCTCACTGCCTCCAGTAATACAGCCATCTCTCAGTAGTCACGCTGGCGCATACTACCCTCTAACTCAGCAATCTAAGAGTGACGCCCCCACATCTGCAACATTGGTAAACATCTCTACAAAATCACACGCCACTCATTAGTTTCTAGCCTTTCATCTAAAAATATATCTCTATTTTTTTAGGGTTAACCCAAAAATCCTAAAAATTCTTCTAAGTGTCACATTTTTGGACACTTTCCTATCTTTTTCTACCTGTCTAGGGTGCCTACACGCTCTTTTGGGTGTGTGTGCCACATTTCTAGCACCTACGCTAGCACGCGGGTGTTTTCTGGTGCATGCACCCTCTTTCGGGTGCCTACGCACTCTTTTTGGCATGTGTGTCACCTAATTGGTGCTTGTACGTGTATGTGTGCACTTTTGCTTGTGTGTGCTTACCTACCCATGCCTGCGCCACACTTTTCGCATGTGCACCCATTTCCCAGTGTGTGTGCGTGTGTAGGTGTGCTCGTGTATGCATGTGCGTGTGTGTGTGCAAGTGATTTTTGACTGCGAGTGTACGTGCATAGCCCTGGCACATGCGCCCTTAAATAGACGCCTCTGCCCCCAAAGTGACGTGTGCGCACCCTAACCATGCCTGCACCTATGCGCAGGTGTTCCTATGCATTTTCTATGCCTAAGTACCCTAATTAATGCATTAATGACAAAAATTTAAGAGCAAGGTTGTGATACTCACAAATGGCCCCTCATCCGTGTGCCTCTGGTACCCCCAGAATGCGTCAACACGCCTCAAACGATCACGTGTGATCACCATCTCTCCTGAGTTTCAGAGCCTCATGGTAAGTTTTCTAAACTGAGTGGTTAAAATGAACTGATTGCGATGTTTTTACCCCCCCAGGGGGGTATATTAACCTGTTTTTCACTGTTCAGACGGCCGGGACACCTGTTTAGCTCACCGTTTTCTCCTCTGTTCATTGTGGAATAATTATTTTTAATTAAATAATTATTTTTCTCTTATTTTTCACCGTATTGGGGAATTTTTTGTCCAATACCCCTTTCTTCTCCCCTAGACAATTTTATTGCTCCCTGGTGATTTTTATTCTTCTTCACACTCTCGTAAATAATTATTTTTTCTTAATTTTTCCACTAAACAAGGACATTATTTGTCGTTTGTTTCTCCTTTCTTCCACCTAGGACACTTTCTGTTGCCCCTAGGCCCTTCTTTTTCTTCTTCTCCTTTCTTCTATTGTTTATCACGGTTCAAAAATCCAAAACAATACAAACATTTACTATATCAAAAAAATCCAAAAACAAGGCAAAATTTTTCAAAAAATTCCTAAAAAGTAAAACACCCTACAAAATGGTAACTTGCTTCTTACGGCTGAAACTTGTGTCTTGCGCATGGTATTTTCTCCATATCTTGTTGGTTTGTCTCACATCTTCCCTGATTAATATGACTCACGGATCACCGGATTCACAACCATTCACAAAAGCTAGTTGCTTGCTTCGTCTGTACTCTGGGGCACTTTTGGTTGCCTGGTGTTATTTCGTTGCACACAAATGTTTTTCATGGACCCTGTGTCCATTTTCATTTCCCCTTGCATGTATCCTTTCTTGGGGCATCATTTTTTAACCCTTGTCGTCAATCATGAACTTGTGGATCTCTCCAGCACTGATAACAAAACATTTGTACAACTGTCTTGACCATTGTTGGGTTGGATATGTGCATTCATACTTATTTTCCCTATTAGATGAGCTTGTTTCCTTCTCGTATTGCATTTCATTTTTGTATGTTTTGCATGGAGTTGGTACTTTCAGCAATGGACAATTGTTCGCAGTATAGCTTTTCATGTCATTCTACCTTTGTTCATATGCTTTTTTTCTTTTAATAAGGGCCAATGATGTAGTTCCTATGGCAATATGATGACATCAAATTTTTTCAACATAAACAGTGGCTAGAGGCTAAGATCTTCTCTCCCCTCTTCCTTATTTCTTCTACACCACTTCACTTTTCACCCCTACTTTTCTCTCTCACCAGGGCATCTTTCCTCCTCCCATCCTTCTACCTATATCTCACCTTTTTTTATCATCAATCGACTTATTTCATCACCCCATCGACAATCGAGGGAGAATTTCTCCCTCCGTAATTTTTCTCCTATCCCTTCAAAAAATTTCTTCCATCTACTATCTTTGAAGTGACGTCACTTATGCCACCCCAAAGAGGGGAAAATGTAGACACCTATAATTATGCCCAAGCAATTTAAATACTTAAACTACGCTAATTATCTCCTTTTCTACAAATAGATGGCATATCATCAAAAGCGCTCATATTTCCTCTAATTGTCATCAATTAATTACAATACACTACTTGATTAAGTCGCCTACCCAGCTAACATCCTAATTAACGACCTTCCATTAATTATCACTTCCTCTATCTTGATTAATTAATTATTATTAATTAATTAGTCTTCCCCTTCATTTAAACTAGTAAATCGATATTAAACTGATTTAATCCCTTTCTAATAGCCTGAATCACACTAATATTCTTCTAAATGGATTCTATAAGCTTACACCTAACTATTAATTAATCACCTTTGATTAATTAAAATACCCCCCAACTCCCATGACTTGCTAAACATGTATTAAACCCTTCTAAAGTAAGGTTACCTTTAATAAAGCAACCTTATCCATTCCTAATAATGTTTTACCTTTATCCCACATTCATGAGAATGTGCTAAATCCTTTATCCTTTGGGCTATATAAAGATCCCTCCACCTACCTTTTTACTTACACCTAAACTCCTTAGAGAGCAAATGCAAAGCATATAGCAAAGAGACTAAGAGCTTGCACCTTGTTTTCTTGAGAGTTCATCATCTTGAATAGTTAAGCCTCTTTCTTAAAGTGCTTGAGTCATATGGGAGGTTTCAAAAGGGTCTTATAGCCCAACTTTGATCAGCCCCCATTCCTAGGTTCTTGGAACATTAAGGACAACTATTTTTGATAGCCATGGTACCTACCTAGGTTCCTTCATTTATATGTTGTTATAGAATAGAGGATATTTAGGTGCTTAACATAGTTGATTTCATAGTTTTGTATTGATAATTTTTAGCATCTAACCCTTGATTAATTCTTATCATGATGGTGTTTATAATTTTGTTTAATTCTTGTTAATTAAGAATATGTAGGTGTTAGTCTTTGTTTACATTAGCATTAGTTTAAAAACAACACTTGCACACAAAAGGGTTTGATCCCAGTTTAGCACAACACACTATTGAATTGCAACCAAATTCCAAGCCAGTTAGGCAAAAATAGAGGCCTTTAAATCCCAAAATAGAGCCTCTAATGAGAAAAAATTTATCTAAGTTGATTTAATCAGGTATTATCTTTCTTGTTAAGCATTCGAGTTGGGTAGAAAATATTGTTCCTGTTAGGAAGAATAATGGAGAAATCAGGTTATGTGTTGATTTCAGATATCTTAATAAATATTCATTAAAAGATCACTACCCACTTCCATATGTGTATCAGATTTTAAGAACAGTTTCTGGTTCAGATAGACTATCTCTTCTAGATGGTTATAGTGGATTCAATCAGATTTTAGTTCAAGAAGAAGATAGGTATAAAACAACTTTTACCACCAAGTGGGGTACTTATGCTTACAAAAGAATGTCTTTTGGCGTTTCAAATCCTGTTACAACATTTCAATGTGCAATGGACATGGATTTTCACAACCTGTTAAATAAATGCATCCTTGTTTATTAAGATGATGTTACTGTATTCTCAAAATATTATGAAGAACATATAATACACCTAAGGCAGACTTTTCAGTTATACAGACAATTCAAGATATCTTTGAATCCGCTAAAGTCTATCTTTTTAGTACATCAAGGTAAATTACTTGGTCATATTGTTTCTAAGAAAGGTTTAGCAATTGATCAATTCAGAATTGAAGCCATATCATAGCTATCATTGCCTCATCATAAGAAGGCATTATAGAGTTTTCTTGGAAAAATCAACTTTGGTAGAAGATTTGTTCTAGATTTTGCAGCATTGGTAAAACCATTGACAGCTATGTTAAAGAAAGAGAAGACTTTCTCTTGGACCAGAAAAGGGAGAGAAGGGTTTGAAGCAATCAAAGAAGCCATCTCTCAAGCTCCTACTCTTGCAAATCCAAATTTTGATAAATATTTTACAATGTATGCACTTGCAGGAGCTGAAACAATCTCAGCCATATTAACTCATGTTAATAATGAAAATATAAAATAGCCAATTGCTTTCTTTGGAAAGAGCTTGCACAATTATGAAACAAGGTACACATTTCTTGAAAAACAAGTACTTTGAGTAGTTAGAGGGCTAAAGAATTTCAAGTACATGCTTTCAAACAATAAAATTCATGTTCTTGTTTCTCATCCAAGTGTGAAATCTTTCTTGTGAAATAAATAATTAAATGAGAAAAGATCAGGTTGGATAACGAAAGTTATGGAGTATTATGTTGATATTGGGTTGCTAAGATATTCCGAGGAAAAGCTTTATGTGAGCACATAATTGTTGATATGGAAAAATAGCAAACTACAAAACCTGAAGATCCAAAACAACATGCTAAAGTTAAGCATCAACAATCAGATGTCATGGTTCAACTAGAAAACTAGTAACCTGAACTTGCTCAAGAGGTCCAAGAATCAAGATGGACGACTAATTTAACTACCTATCTACATCATGGCATCTATCTGAAAGGTATGGACAAGAATAAGTGAAGGTATTTAAGATTACAAGGTGTACCCTATGTTTTCATTAATGGTGTATTATTCAAAAGGGATATAAATGGAATCTTACTGCGATGTGTTGACTATGACAAAATTCAGAAATTTTTATCAGAATTCCATGAAGGACCTGCAGGAGGTCATTTCTCAGCACGTACCACAACCTTAAAAATTGTTAAAGCTAGTTACTATTGGCCCAACATATTCAAGGATTCTTTTGAATGGATCAGAAAGTGTAAGAAATGTGATTTCTTTGTTGGAAAAGAACGTTTAGCTTCGCTGCCCTTACAACCTATTTCAGTTGATCAACCTTTTATGCAGTGGGGCCTTAATTTTATTGGCATGATAAACCCTCCTTCGTCACAAGGACACAAGTAGATTTTGACTACTACATATTACTTTACATTATGGACTAAAGCAATAGCCTTGAAACATGCTAAGGAAACTTCAATACTGTCCTCTTATTAAGGTATAGTTTGTAGATTTGGTGTTTCAATAGCTATCATATTAGATAATGCTTTATCATTTCTCGGTGCAAGGGTAATATATTGGGTTGTTAATCATGGGATTTATCTAAGTTATTCATATAAATATTACCCACAAGGTAATGGGTTAGCTGAAAGTACTAATAAGAATCTTTTAAGGATCATCAGAAGAACACTCAAAGATAACTAGAGAGCTGGGTTTCTAATGTTGAATTCAGCACTTTGGGATGATAGAGTGAATCCTAAAATATCAGTTGGAAATAAACCATACAAGCTTATTTACATATGAGAAGCAAGAATTCATGTTTCAGTTGAGTTACCTGCATTAGATTTGCTGTATCAAATGGAGCTACTTGAGAATGAAACATTACAGGTTCGTTATGTAGAATTAATGGAGTTACAAGAGCTAAGAGATCAATCTCATTTAAACATGGAAAAAGAATCAGAAACAGATGAAGAAGACTTTTGATAAGAAATCCAAATTCAGAATCTTCAATGAAGGAGATATTGTGTTAAAGTGGGATGTTGATCGTGCAAAGCCAAGAAGACACATGAAGTTTGATACAATCTGGAGAGGTCCTTACATGATTTTAGCTTACAAAGAACACAATATTTTTCAGCTCTCGAAGCTGAATGGGGAGGAACTTCCCATTCCTGTGAATGGTATGTTTTTTAAACACTATTATTTTAAATCATGCAGTGCCTATTTAGAGTAGGATTTCCCTTCAAATAAGTGCAGTCCCTACACATTGCAATGTTTTTCAATGCAATAATTACATTTGTGCATGTGATCTAATTTACCTTATCCTTTCCTGGATTTAGTTCATTTTTGAAGGGTTGGACCTTCAAGAAGGAAGATTTTGGTTACATGATTTACGCTCCATGCCCAATGGACAAGAGCAAGGCACTGGTTTACAAGCTAGTAGGAAAATTTCCCCATAAGATCACCAGAAATGTTGACAATTTTTACACTTGTGCAAAAAAGAGCAACTCAAAAATTTGTTACGATGGATAACATTAGTGAAGTATACCTAAGCTAGGGTGTTTATTTCAAACAATATGGTTAATGTTGAATTAGTTAATGATAACATGAAATCTACAGCTATGTGTGCTATTACAAAACATAACAGATCACATAGCCTACAATTTCATGACTATCTTTAGCAAAAGAACATAAATCCTCGAAGGACATTTATGTTTCCTTGATGAAGACATCCAATTGCATAATAGATGAAAGGATAAGTTTTGGAATAGAAAACATAATTGCATATTGTAGAAATCAGATTTCATTACTAGGTGTTATAGATATTCTTTAATGTTCTTTCCTTCATGATTAAGATGTTTTTATTACTGAGTTATTTAGTTCATCATACAAGCCATATCAGAAAGTAGAAATGCAGAAAGAAATACACAACTCAATTTCACAATTCAATGATTTATTCATAAGGAATTTCAAATGTTCCCACACAAGCCGTGGGATGTAACTAGAAATTAAAGTACAGCTACTGGAATAAGTGGTACACATGCATGAAAGAGAAAATAAAGGAGTATGAGTGAACCCATCATTACCTTGAGGTTTGTCCTTTGGTTGATGCATCCTCATCTTCATTTTTGTTCCCTGTTCATCTTCATTGCTGAGAGCACTATACCTGATAACAGAAAAGAGAAAACTATTAGTTTATGAGCTCAGGGTACAATCCATATTCCTATACTATCCTAATTCGTGCACATGGATCTCTAATAACAGGAGATGTAGATTACTTGAAGATCAAAACTGCATACATGATTTTCTCACTCAGAAAGAAGGAGAAAGAAGAAAATAAAACCATGGACATAAGAGAGGCCAAAAAGCCTAAATATTTTCTAACTATTTTCTCAAAGTGTGCAGGTGTGGATTACAGAATCAAGAAGAAACAAAGAAGTCCGAATACCCATGCCAAAGGAGTGATACGCAAATCTGGGTTGTAATATTTCAAGCCACAATTTGAAAAATACATGTATAGATACAAAGTTTAGGAAAAATAATTCATTCAGGTAGGACAGTTAAAGGTTCATATACAAATTTATTATAATACATCTCAAAGGAACAAATAAAGTTACAAATCTAAGGAAGAAAATGTAGATCCTAGCTTTGATCGAGAAAGACTCATTAATGGGTACTAAAATCAGAGTAAGGATCAAGAACTCACTGGTTAAAATTGAAGTAGAGAAAACCCTTATCGAATTAAGAGCCAAAAGGAGAATCCAGAAGGAGTTTCAACTCAGAGGTCGATGTTGTTCCATAAATCATATTAAAAATGCAAAGGAAAGACGAGTATCAATGTTTTGAAGATAAAATAACAGAGACAAATTAAAAGGGTGAGCTCAATATTGATTGAAATTAGTAATATACAGTCAGGAGATTACAAAAAAAAATATGAATCCACTACCATCTTGTTCAAAATAACGATGATACAGAAAGAAATGAGCTCACAAACCTCAACAATGGCGGCCATAGAATCTTCACAGAGCTTCACAGGACACAAATATTTTGAAGAAAAGTCAAACTCAAAGCAACACAACTAGTCAAATTGACCAAATCTTGTAGTATAAGCCAACCCAGAACTCGAAGTAATCAAAATAGTGGCCTTTAAATAATAGAGAGTTCCAAAGACGAGATCAAAAGAACAATAGATGCAGATAAACCGAGCTCGAAAGATCATCTCCAATGGATGCCATCCAAGGAAAAAAAATTTACAGAGTTCCTTTAGCTTGAATAGAGCTCGAGAATGAAAATATGAAATACTTAGGGTTTTGAGTGTTTTATTCATTGAACTAATCTAATTTAACTCATCGAGTGAGTTTGAGTTCAACATCCACGAATCAAAAGTATAGAGATCAACACTCAGAATTGATCACCAAAATCGATGCAAACCCCATCTAGACACATTAAAATGGCGCGTCTTTTTGGAAAAATTAGCATCTTTTCATCATTTTTTAAAAGTGTCAAATTGACCCACAGGCCCAACGAAATATAATTGGATGTGGCAAGGCAAGGCCATTTTGTAAAACTTGCCACTTTTTCCTTTTTTACAAAATACGGAAATTGGTCTGGAGGCCCGATGTGGAGGGGCGGGCCCTTTTTTGTTTTGAGACATTTTAGCAAAGGGTTTAAATTCGTTAAATAACCCATGGCCCCGCTTATGTCAAAGGAAAAATTTAAATGTTGAGCCTGCATCAAAAGAGTCAAAGGCGGATCATCAAAGCTTTTTTGCCTTTGAAACTTTAAGCTTTTTTGAAAAGGAGAAAAGTGATAAAGTCACCCGCGACCCCGCTGTAGACCAAACAAGGCCACGTATTCAATAAGTCAAAAGCTAATCGTCGGGTCGATTTGAGAATTTGAACCTTTTGGAAAAGGGAGAAAAGTGAAAAAATTTCCCGTGACTCCGCCCACGCCATAAAAAGCCCAAGGCGGAAAGGCGGGCTGCCGGAACATTTTTTTATTTTAAAACTTTGAACCTTTTTTTTAGAAAGAGAGGATAAATTTAAACGCAACCCCACTGGCATCAGATAAAGACACGTGCTAGGCCCAAATTAAAAGTGGAAGGGTGGGCCGAATGTTTAAAAATGCAAAATATCTATCAAAAATGAAAAGAAAATATTTTCCATGTCCGTTTGCAGTTCAAATCTGTCCTATATGGACAACTCTTTTTTGAAATAATTAAAGACAAATTTCTTTACAGAAACCTTCAATCAAGCTTGAACAATCAACAATGGTGGGAAGGGGAAAATTTAGAAGAGCTTTACTAGCTCGAACAGAACTCAACAATGCAAATACCAAAAAAGTGATTAACTTTGCAATACTTTTGCACCTTAATTCGAGTCCTGATTTCACCAGATTCAACCATGGTTAGAAACTACTAATATTACGACTACAAGTGGATAAGGTTGTATGCCTTCACAAAATAATAGACCAGAATACGAATTTGCATGCACAAAGAAGAAAAATTTTCCATCAAGTAAAACTTATTCTTAGCAAATTATCACTCATTCTTTTCTTAAAAATAGAATAGTCGACTGTAGTTAACTGAGTTGTAACCAATGGCTATTAATGCCTCTTTGTATTTGCATGTTTTGTTTCTATTCCTTTATTTATTAATAGATGAAGGATAAAAATAGGATGCATGTGTGAGTACAATTCTAGCCTATTTTTAGGAAGGGTGGGAAATATTTTTGCTATATATTGTGTGCTTTGGCAAAAAAACGGGAGAGGAATTTTTAGATACAGGAGTTCTAAAGAAATTTTCTGCCAGTTTTTCCCTTTGAATGTGAAGTATTTTTTGTCTTTCCAATTATTTGCAGTCTTGTGTATGTTTTCCATTAATCTTGTGAATTTGAATTCCCTAATTAATCATCTTAATCTGTTGCAAATTCAGTAATTTTTGCATGATATTAATGTGTATGTGTAACCTAGCAGTGTTGTTGGGATTTTATCCCTCAATACATCAAAGTGTTTACCCTTAATTATCTTCAAAAAACTATTTGCATGTGCATCTGAAATTCATTCCATATCAATTGTGCATGTACTTAGTCGAAGACCTCATACAAGTTTGGTGTATCACCTCAGTTTTAATTTCATTTTACAGTCATCTTTTACCCTTTAACCCCAAAAAAATCAATTTAGGATACATCAATAAGGAACTGGCCTTGATACCGGAAACTCACCTCAAAATAGGTATACCCACAAACCTGAGGTGTTTCCATTGTATCTACGAAAGAGAGATAATATTTGCATGCTTAGAACACCTGCAGCCATCTCTCTATAGGGTGCACTTTTGAGAGATAACAATATCTATTTGAAAAAAAAATTATTGAATAAACCTGAAAATACAAAAAAATACAGTGGTATTTAATATATATATAATATGATTTTTGATATGCTCTGTCACGGGTCTCGATTTGTACAGGTCGTAATAAACAAAGTCACAAACGTTAGTTTTACCGGCGGGGGGTTGTATTAAATATTTGTTGTAAGTTTATTTGGGGGGGAGGTCGCCAAACCCACCCCCATCCCATAGTAAATGGGTTCGGGGGTGGGGTTGGTGACCTCCCCCCCCCCCCACCAATTATTTTTCTTAACTACAAAAAATAGGCCGCAACCATTGGGTTTTAAACCCACAAAGTTCCTTTTTTTTAGTTTTTTTCATTACAGTAGATTTATAATTCATTTAACTTAGATTATATATATATATATATTAAATATTTAAAGATAAGTATTTAAATCAAGGATGTTAATATTCCATTAGTATCAAAAGAATGATATTTTAATACTAAGACTAATATCAAGAACTAATGATAGTTTGTATTATTAACTAATTTTAATCCTACACTTACAAATTTCCCTTAAAACAAAGATGACAATATTATCAAGTGATAGTTTGAAATTTTGTTTTCCCTACACTACCATTTTCTTAACATCTAGTTTAGAATGAAGTTAGTTTAACCTAACAATATATTTACAAAATCAAAAGAACTAAGGTCTACATTGTAACTTTGTAGTTCCTTCACACAACTAGATTTAGGAATTATTCTATTATTATTAACCAAGAAAATGATAAGGAAGGATTTAAGTTCTTTCCACCTAAGCATACATAGTTTGACTTTCTATCAACAGTGCAAGGAAATGAACAATTATATAACTTATTTCACTACCCTATGTCTTCCATGTAATGCAATGGGAACAACTATTTCTTGACTTTTTACAAAATACAAATTTGCAACCATTCTCACAACCAAATTTTACAAGATTTCCAATAAGTTTGAAAATAAAAACTACTAACTTTCTAGTAAGATCTACACACTTATATGAGATAATAAATTGACTAAAATATGAACAAGTTGTTTCTTTCCTTTCTAATCACTTTTCCATTATAACAAAGATAGCTTTACTAAAAAAAAATTCTTTCCTTCACAACATACAATACAATCTTAATAACTAATGATCGATACAATTTTTCTTCCAAAAGAATAATACAATAATCTTCCACTTGAAGTGGAATTTTTTTACGATAAGGAAACTATAATGAAATACATTTTGTCTTCTATTATTTCTCCAAGAATAAAATCTACAACTAAGCTCCTTATTCTCTTCACTTGATCACAAAAACCAAAAATGGAGGAGAGGCAACACTCTCCACCCAACCAAAACTCTAATGAGAAGAAGAATAAATTCTTCTCATTTGCCCCTGAGCTCCAACCACAAGGCAATAAGGGATGGATCCAACACATGGAAACTCTAAAATTCTTCCACATTTACTTGCAAACAACAACACACAAAAATATAACCACACAAAATACTCATTTTAAACACAACAACTTCCCAACAATGGCTCCAAAATAATCCAAGTAGAGATAGGAACATGGGGGTTCCCTTTTTCCTCCCAAGGATTTGGATGCCCACCTCTAAAATCCTCCACAACACAATCAATCCCAAAATCTCTTATGCCTCCCCACAATAACATATCTATGTCTCTTATGCCTCCCTCTCTCTTATGGCTCCCAAAAAAACACAAAATAACCAAAATAGAAATGAGGTGGGTCATCCAAAACCCACTCCCTCCTAAACATACAAAGAATCTCTTATGCCTCCCAAAATAGTGTCATCCCCATTTCCATAACTCACCACAACCTAAGGTCAATTTGTTACCCAACACTTCAAGAAAGAACACAAATCCATACAACACATAACATATAAGAAAAAAAGAAGGAAAATAAGAGTGCAAGATCCTACCTTGCCATGTAAAGCTCCACTTTCCAAGCAAGTCTTAAAATATTCAAACACAAGAAATTTTCCAAGCACCCTTCAACTCCCACAAGAAAGCATCCTAAAAAGAGAGCTCCAAAAACACGTGATTAACCCTAAATACTTCCCAAAAAATTTAATAAATAGAAAGGAGGAGGAAGAAGATGTGGCTCTATATAGGATGCCACATCATTTCTTCTCTACTCCACATCACCCAAGTCAAACCTATTGGTGCTCAATTTAATCTCACCCTATTTGTTCAAAATGTCTCATTCTACATGGTTTGAAGTTTTCTTTGTCTCCCTGTATTGATGCGTGAAAGCTTTTTCCTTCATTTGGTTACCATGGTTAGTCCTTTCCTTTTGTCGAGGATCACATTAAGTCCAAATATTGTTTTCTGTTTCTCTTTCCATGAGAAAGAATTTGTAATTTGGGCATGAATTTGGGGGTTTCCCTTTCCTTCTATTTTTCCACAGTCATGTTTTTCCTATCAATTTTTATCCCAAAATCCGTGAAAACGTGGTCTTTTCTAATTGGATGTGGTCCCGACGGGTCATTTTGGTGAAACTTGTCACTTTATTCACATTTGTAAAAAATTGCCAAATTGGCCTCCGTGGCCCTGATAGTTTCTAATTGGCTATTGAACAAATATGAAGTGCCAAGGAAAAATTATTACTTTGACCCTGAAGTTGGACACGTGGTCATTTTTCAAGATAAAGGAGGAGAGGCGGATCGTCAAAACATTTTAAAGATTTTTGCCTTTTTGTGAAAAAGGAGTGAAGTTATAAATTGATCCACAACCCCACAGGGGACAAAGTGATGTCACATGTTTGAGTCAGCATTTGAATAGTAAAAGTGCTGAAGCAGGTCAGTGGAGCACTTTAGATTTTTTAAGCTCTGTTTTCAAATGATGTAAATGTATAAAAGTGAGTTGCGACTCTGATGGGGCCCACACCAAATGCTAGAAGTGTGAAGAGGCAAGTCATCGGAGCATTTTGAAGTTTTTTGGCCCGCTTCAACTCAAATATTTTCCACGTGGAGGGTCTGCACTCATTTGAGAATTTTCCTCTTAGTTTGACCTTTGGAGTTGCGCTAAGGAGACACGTGGAGGTTTCCGCTGGCCCTATCCATACTTAGCCTTTTCTTCAAGTGGCTGGTGCAGCTTTTTTAGACCATGGGACACGTGGAGGGCCCACGCATGTTTGGGGACCTACCCCTAAACTTTAATTTTTAAAGAGAACCAAAGGGACACGAGGATGTTTCCGTTGGATCTTCCATACTTACTTCTTAAGAAACTTTTTTCAATGTGGAGGGCCCGCGTCTGGGAATGCCCCTGAACTTTCTTTTGCGGACGTTGATGGGCATGTGAGCTTTCCACCTTCCCATACTTAGTTCTTAAAACTTTTAACAACTTTTCTAGGCTGAGACACGTGCTGAGCCCACACTTGTTTTGGGTCTCCACTTTTGGGAACCATATTAAAAGTGTGTCGAAGTGACATACGTGGAGGCTTCCATTGGCTCCTCTCCATACTTGAGACTTTTTCAAATGGCCAAGGCAGATTTTCAATGGGTGCACAGGGCATGTGGAGACTCTTGTGCTCAACTTTTGAGGTCCCGCCTCTCAGGATCTCTCATCTTTGAAGTTGCAAACGTGCATTAAAGAGACACGTGGAAGCTTCCACTGGACCTTTCCATACTCTAACTTTTCAGGCCAAACAATGTAACTCTAGGCATAGGGCAGGTTGAACACGCTCATTTGAGGGCCCACACTTGAATTTGGCTGAACTGACCTCTACTGGACTTCACCTTTGAAGTTGCAACCAAGGAAACATGTGGAGGTTTTCTGCTAGCTGCCTCTTTGCACTTGGTTACACTCAGGAACTCACATCATAGGTATCCACTGGCTATAATTACATGTGGGGAACTCATTTCTGAGAGGCATGAATGCAGGTATCCATGCGAGGGCACTCATTTCTCAAGGTGTATTCTTGAGGGTGAAAAGGATTGCTTGTCAGATCTAGCCATATGGAGCCACCTGCGAATTATTAAAAAGGGGATTTCTTGCATGACAGAATAAAAGAATGATTAGAAGGACTGTCAAAAATTTATGGCATGGCATCCCAGTCATGGTTGAGGGTCTGTGAAACATGATCATTTCATGATTTTTCCACCTAGAAGCTTTGGGTGTAAATTTGTTAAACATCACTTTCTGGAACCAACTTGTAACAAAAAAATGATTCCTCCAATATTCTTCTTTTGGGGGGAAAATATGGGATGAGTGAGTGAGTGAAAATGTATAAAGGCAATGAGAATACTCTTGCAAATGGTTGAGGGTTAATTTTTACAAGAAAATTTGAGAAAGCCCATCTTCTAGGGAGACCATCTGAGAAACCTATTAATTTCTTGTGTTTTAGATTTCAATCATGTCAAGATGGTTGCAAGTGTACAACCATTGACAAGCTCTGAGATTGTTCAAGAAAATTTCCCCTGCTGATGAATCTGATAAATCTCAAATTAATCTGTGTTGATCTTGGGTAAAATTGTGTCTATTTTTATTTCAGAATGTCTTTCAAATAATTCTTCTTGTTCCTTTTGACAATCTTATATTAAAATATCTCTGAATCACACAAGATCTTATCCACTGTGTTATAGTTTAGTGGCATTTACAATTTCATTATGAGAAGAGCTGTTCATCTGGTAATGAAATAAACAATTTAAAATCATTTTACTTCTCACTATGTTGATAAAGATTGTTTGTAAGCCTATGATTGTATCTTAGGCATGATGAACCAGGGGTTATTAATGTTTAATTGAGTCTTTAGCTTGAGCCTTCATGTTGAATTCTTAAATATTGTGTGAAACCATATAGATCTGGGCCTCCATTTATGCACACCTTCTAGTTGAAGGAATATTTTGGCTATTCTAAAGCATTTTGTCTGTTAGTTTTCCAATCATTGTACAAGTTCTCAAAGATTTGGTGAAATCAACTTCCTCTTGCTTAATTCCCCACCAAAAATTTCAAATAGCCATGAATCCTACCTGAAGTACCCATGTTTGTGCTGTGGATCCACAAATGAACAAATTCTACTACCAAAATATATAGAAGTAAGCAGGTTTTAATTGTCTTTAGTAACCCAAACCTTATTCAGAAAATATATCCATTCTTTAGAAGTGACAACTCGTGAGAGTTAAATTGTGGTGTATTGATCATATTTTCTCAAGGTTCCCCTGAAAATTGTGCAAAGAAGGATCTCTTCATGTCCTTCACCAACAGAGGTTACAAAACGGGTCCTCTCACCCTAGTTGAAAGGCACAACCTAAAGTAGTGAGGATAGATCAAATCCTTAATGAAGGTGCTATCCATTTCTCCAATGCCTGAGTGACAAAGAGCCAGCCGAATCCCCTCCCTGGCTACAAAAATGACTCACAATATGATTTTTCTGTCTCTAAGTATCTTGTTAAATCTATGATGTTGCTTAGCATTCCAAGGGAGAATCAATTTGGATACCAACACCTAGGATTATGGCACCATAGTCATGTACTGAACTCTGGGATTATTTGAATATCAGGACCTATTTGTGTGGAAACAACACCTTTTTGGCACCGTTGTTCGGGATTATTTGAACACCGCGACCTATCTATGTAATAATAACACCCGAATTGGTGCCGTTTTTGGGGATCTTCAAAGGCATTCTTATATTTGGCCCTGGTAATGTTTCTTACATGATCTAAGTGCAAATATGTTGTTTAAACGTCATCCTGTGTTGAGATTTGTAAGAATTGTGCAAAGTTACAAGTTCTGTGTGCAATATTTCAAGTTTCTAGTGGTTATTGCACTAAATTTATATCATTAGTGATAAATATTGGTAAAGGAAGGTCATATCTGCTAAGATTTGTAGGATTTAAGTGTTGATAGATATTTGACAAGTCATTTTTTGTGCATTTGCGTAACTAAGGTGAAAATCCTTAGTGGTGACTCCATGTTGATTTAAATTTTGATAAACACCAGTTCCTTAACCTGTATTAAGTTAAATTTTTCACTAATCTTTGCAATTCTGGAAGGAAGAAGATATTTCTTCACTAAAGACCCTACTAGAAAGTTGTTTCCAGAACTAGGAAATAAAAATTCAAAAGGAAAAAGAGTCTAGAAAATAGTTGGAGATCAGGAATCAAGAAAAGAGTTATCCATTGTGAAAAGTGATCAACCTATGGTTGAGGATTACCATTCTTCTTCAAGTGATTCTGAATCAGGTAATCTTCATATAGATCTGAATTCTCTAACTAGAGAGGGGCCTTCATTTGTGTCTGATAAGTGTGCTTCTCAGTCTGTCCCTATATTTTCCAAAGTTGATAGGGTTTTCCATGAAACAAAGTCTTTAGAGGACATTCATTTTGAAAATTATACTCCTGTG
Source organism: Taxus chinensis (assembly GCA_019776745.2). Taxonomy (NCBI): domain Eukaryota; kingdom Viridiplantae; phylum Streptophyta; class Pinopsida; order Cupressales; family Taxaceae; genus Taxus; species Taxus chinensis. The sequence goes on from CM034149.1 coordinate 145,648,198, forward strand.
TTCCAAATACCCCTTGTCCCTCATCATTTTGTATCTCCTGTAAGATCACCTCCTCAAAACAGTATGGCCCAACCTCCACCCAGACATCCTTTTGTTGTGAATACTTTTGGTCCTATAAATTTTAGAGGTATGGCTAGATATTTTGGTCCTATAAATAGACATCCCTAACCCTAACAAAACAAATTGGTTCCTGATCTTTTAACTGCAAGATTTTCCACATTCTCCATGTGATGTTGGCAAGGGAGTTGTGGAAGAATCTGATGATGATCAGACCGATGATGATGCATGCATGATGGAGTGCTCTACAAGTTCACAGCAGGGAGCGACCTTAACTGAGATGATAAGTGCAAGAACTATTGAAAGATTCTGGGATTGCATCCATCGGGTATTACCTCTTCCTCCCACTAATACTTTTGGAATTGATATAGTACAAGATTTTGATTTTCCCAATAATAATTTTGAATACTTGAGGGCATTGATGATTAAAAAGTATGATGGAGGAATTCCTTCAGAAGATGACAGGAAACTGTTAATGAATGAAGTAGTTGCCCAAGAAAAAGAATAGAATACCAGGAGTAAGGTTGCCAAAGGGGCAGGGCCATAGGCCAAACCAAAAATTCCAGTTCTTTCCAGTATCCCTAAGGAAACCCCTGAAAAAGATGCATCTGGAAAAGGCTTTGTTACCCCAAATAAAACTTGTGTTCCTCTGCATGCTCAAACTGTGAAAAATCCTATGCCATTAGAAAAATTTGTAAACCTTCCTCCTAATACTACCTTACCCAAATATGTTCCTTATGACATAGCCCAAATCTTGAGTTAGATCAAGATTATTGTTCCCATTGTTGAATTACTTAGAATCCCGGAGCATAAGAAGAGGGCGTTTGAGTATTTGGGGTTAAGGAAGAAAAGGTCACCCAGGGTAAAAATGTAAACAATGTAGAAGTTCCTCCTGCCATTGCAGAATTAGAAAAACCACAAGCATTGGAGGAATTGGGTGAACCACCTAAGGTATATTTGGGAAATTCTCTGGTTGAGTCTCAGCTGAATGTGGATCCATTTTTTACCACTTTGATTATTGAGGATAGGTTGTTACATAATTACATGTTTAATTCAGGAGCCTCATGTAATGTAATTCCTCTTGAGGTCATGAATGAGTTAAATATCAAAGTAACAACAACTTATGGGAAATGTAATGCCATGGATTCAAGAGAGGTACCAGCAGTTGGATGTGTCAAGGGTTTAGTAGTACAAGTGGCAGCGTATCTAGGCAAGTAATTAACCTTGAATGTGGTCATTGTGGATTGTCTTGGTAAATTGGAGATGTTATTATCCAGAAAGTGGGCAGCTAGTGAGCATGGAAGTGTGCAAATGGACATATCTTATGTAACCATACCAATTGAGGGAAGCCTTGTGAAGTTATATGGTGAAAATAAAATGTTATATCTCATTGAGGACCCTAACAATGCTTCTTATGAAGTATTGCACACAGACATTGATGTTGATAACTCTGTGAGCTATGTTGTTTTCAAGGAGTATGAAATTGATCAATGAAGATATCCTGAGAAGGTTGATTTTCTTGGGACTTTGATGTTTGATGCAGCCTCGAGAGATGTTGAAAAACTTGACCTAGGCACAAAAGATAAACCTCAGAAATTATGGCTAGGTAGCAACTTGCATAGAGAAGGAAAAAAGCATATATCCATTTGTTAAAAAGGTATCAAGACTTCTTGGCTTGGTTGTACTCAAAATCGTAGGCACTTGAAACATATCCTTGACTTATTTCTTAGAATCAAGGCATGCATCATTGTACATTGTATAGTATTTTGTTTTTGTTCTGTTTTCAAGTTTTTTCTATTTCAGTTTTCCCTGGTCCTTGGTGACCATTTTTTGTTGGTTTCTCAGTTCGTTCTTGGGAGGTTGGAAATTGTTTTTCTGCTTTGCAAGCTTGTTCTTGACTCTGTTGGCCAATGGATTTTTGGCACATGGCTGGGTTTGTTGTTCTTATGGCACTCGCAAGGAGTGTCCATCCCCGAGTCAGACCCGATGTTGGTGCTCAATTTAATCTCACCCTGTTTGTTCAAAATTTCTCATTCTACATGGTTTGAATTTTTCTCTGTCTCCCTATATTGATGTGTGAAATATTTCTCCTTCATTTGGTTACCATGGTTAGTCCTTTCCTTTGGTCGAGGATCACATTGAGTCCAGATATTGTTTACCATTTCTCTATCCATGAGAAAGAATTTGTAATTTGGGCGTGAATTTGGGGTTTCCCCTTCCTTCTATTTTTCCACAGTCATGTTTTCCCTATCAAATTTTGTCCCAACATCCGTGGAAACATGGTCCTTTCTGATTGGATGTGGCACGACGGGTCTTTTTGGTGAAACTTGTCACTTTCATCACATTTGTAAAAAATACCAAATTGGCCCCATGGCCCCGATAGTATCTAATTGGTTATTCAACAAACATGAAGCAGTAGGGAAAAATTCTTACTTTGACCCCAAAGATGGACACGTAGACATTTTTCAAGAAAAAGGCGAAGAGGCGGATTGTTAGAACATTTTGAATATTTTTTCCTTTTTGTGAAAAAGGAGAAAAGTTATAAATTGATCCACAACCCCGCAGGGGACAAAGTGATGTCACATGTTTGAGTCAGCATTTGAAAAGTCAAAGCAGGGAAGTGGGTCGGTGGAGCACTTTCGAGGTTTTAAGCTCTGTTTTCAAATGATGTAAAGCTATAAAAGTGAACTGCGACTCCGATGGGTCCCACATAAAAAGTTAGAAGTGGAGAGACGGGTCGCTAGAGAATTTTGAAGTTTTTGGGTCCGTTTCAAGTCAAATATTTTCCATGTGGAGGGCCTACACTCATTTGAGGATTCTCCTCTCGGTTTGATCTTTGGATTTACGCCAAGGAGACATGTGGAGGTTTCCACTGGACCTGCCCATACTTAGCCTTTTCTTCAAGCAGCTGGTGTAGCTTTGTCAGACCATGTGACACGTAGAGGGCGCGCGCATGTTTGGAGACCTTCCCTTGAACTTTACTTTTGAAAGATCGCCAAAGGGACATGCGGAGGTTTCCGCTAGATCTTCCATACTTAGAATTTTTTCAAGTGTCTGATGCAAACTTCTCAGACCATGGGCACGTGGCACCTTCTGCTGGTCCTTAAAAATCTTTCAACAACTTTTCTGGGATGAGACACATGGTGAGCCTGCACTTGTTTAGGGTCTCCAATTTTGGGAACCATATCAAAATTACACTGAATAGACACGTGGACGCTTCTACTATCTCCTCTTTATACTGAGACTTTTTCAAAGGCCAAGGCAATTTTCTTGGGCCCTGTGGACATGCAGAGTCTGCGCGTATTTGGGGTCCCACCTCTAAACTTCATCTTTGAAGTTGCACCAAACAAACACATGGAATCTTCCAGTGGGCCTTCCCATACACTGAATTTTCCGCAACCGGTGTAACTCTCTAGGGTTCTAAACATGTGGAGGGCCACCGCCCATTTGGGAACCTACCTCTGGACTTCACCTTTACAGTTGTGCCAAGGAAACATGTGGAGGTTTCCGTTGGCTTATCTTTGCACTTGGTTGACTCAGACTCGCAAAGAAAGTATGTGGTATAATCCATGTGAGGAAAATCATTTCTAAGAGGCACGAATGTAGGTATCCATGCGAGAGAACTCATTTATCAAGGTGTATTCTTAAGGGTGAAAAGGACTACTTGTCAGATCCAACCATATGGAGCCACCTGCAAATTATTAAAAAGGGGATTTCTTTCAAGACAGAATAAAAGAATGATTAGAAGCACTATAAAAATGTTATGGCATGGCATCCTATTCATGGTTGAGGGTCTGAGAAATTTGATCAGTTCATGATTTGTCCACCTAGTAGCTTTGGGTGTAAATTTGTTAAACATCACTTTCTAGAACAAACTTGTAACAAACAAAGGATTCCTCGAATATTCTTATTTTGGGGGGAAACTTTGGGATGAGTGAATGAGTGAATTGTATAAATGCAATGAGAATACTCTTGCAAATGGTCAAGGGTTTAATTTTTATGAGAAAATTTGAGAAATCCCATCTTCCTGAGAGACCATCTGAGAAACCTGTTAATTTCTTGTGTTTTAGATTTCAATCATGTCAAGATGGTTGCAAGTGTACAACCATTGACAAGCTCTGAGATTGTTCAAGAAAATTTCCCCTGCTAATGAATCTGATAAATCTTGAATTAATCTTTGTTGATCTTGGGTAAAATTGTGTCTTCTTTTATTTCAGAATGTCTTTCAAATAGTTCTTGTTCCTTTTGCAATCTTATATTGAAATCTCTCCGAATCACATAGGAGCTTATCCCTGTGATAGTTTAGTGGCATTTATAATTTCATTATGAGAAGATATTTCATCCTATAATGAAATAAACAATTGAAAATCACTTTACTCTCACTTGTTGACAGAGATTGTCTATAAGTTTATGAGTGCATCTTAAGTGTGATGAACCAAGGGTTTTTAAAGTTTAATTGAGTCTTTAGCTTGATCCTTCTTGTTGAATTCTTAAATATTGTGTGAAACCGTGTAGATATGGACCTCCATTGATGCACACCTTCTGGTTAAAGGAATATTTTGGCTATTCTAGAAACATTCTGTCTGTTAGTTTTCCAATTGTTGTAAAGGTTCTCAAAGATCTAGTGAAATCAACTTCATCTTACTTAATTCCCCACCAAAAATTTCAAATAACCATGAATCCTACCTGAAGTACCCCTATTTTTGTTGTGTATCCACAAATGAACAAATTCTACTACCAAAATATACAGAAGCAAGCAGGTTTTAAGTGTCTTTAGTAACCTGAACCTTGTTCATAAAATATCTCCATTATTTAGAAGTGACAACTCGTGAGAGTTAAATTGTGGTGTATTGATCATATTTTCTCAAGGTTCCCCTGAAAAATTGTGCAAAGAAGGATCTCTTCATTTCCTTCACTAAAAGAGGTTACAAAAAAGATCCTCTCACCCTATTTGAAAGGCACGACCTAAAGTAGTGAGGATAGGTCAAATCCTTAATGAAGGTGATATCCATTTCTCCAACACTTGAGTGACAAAGAGCCAGCTGAATCTCCTCCCCAGCTATAAAATGACTCATAATATGATTTGTCTATCTCTAAGTTTCTTGATAAATTTGTGATGCTACTCATCTTTCCAAGGGAGAATCAATTTGGATACAAACACCATTATGGCATCGTTTCCAGGAATTATTTGAACATCGGGACCTATTTGTGTGGCAAAAACACCTTTTTGGTACCATTTCCGGGGATTATTTGAACACCGGGACCTATTTTTGTGGTAACAACACCCAAATTGGCTCCGTTGTTGTGGATCTTCAAAGGCATTCTTATATTTGGCCATGGTATTTTTTCTTACATAATCTAAGTGCAAATACGTTATTTAAACATCATCCTGTGTTGAGATTTGTAAGAATTGTGTGAAGTTACAAGATTTATGTGCAATATTTCTAGTTTCTAGTGGTTATTGCACTAAATTTATATCATTAGTGATAAATATTGGTAAAAGAAGGCCAGATCTGCTAAGATTTGCAGGAATTAAGTGTTGATAGATATTTGACAAGTCATTTGTTGTGCATTTGCATAACTAAGGTGAAAATCCTTAGTGGCGACTCTGTGTTGATTTAAATTTTGATAAATACCAGTGTCTTAACCTATATTAAGTGAAATATGTCACTAATATTTACAAATCTTGAAGGAAGAAGATATTTCTTCACTAAAGACCCTACCAGAAAGTTGCTTCCAGAATTGGGAAAACAAATTCAGAAGGAAAAAGATTCTGGAAAATAGTTGGAGATCAGGAATCAAGAAAAGATTTATCCATTGTGAAAAGTGATCAACTTTTAGTTGATGATTACCATTCTTCTTCAAGTGATTCTGAATCAGGTAATCTTCATATAGATTTGAATTCTCCAACTGGATAGGGGCTTTTATTTGTATCTGATAAGTGTGCTTTGCAGTCTGTCTCTATATTTTCCAAAGTTGATAGGGTTTTCCACAAAATAGATTCTTTATAGGACATTCATTTTGAAAATTATACTCATGTGTTCCAAAGACCCCTGTCCCTCATCATTTTGTATCTCCTATAAGATCACCTCCTCAAAATAGTATGGCCCAGCCTCCACCCAGACCTCCTTTTTTGTTAAATACTTTTGGTCCTATAAATTTTAGAGGTATGGCTAGATATCCAAATTTAGTGCCACAAGATGTTAGAAATAGACTGCCTAAATTTCAAGGGAATAATGTTATCACTGGTGATCAGCACTTAAAACATTTTTTTCAATATGATGGAAGAATTTGAGATTGAATTTGAGAATGTGTATATAAAATTTTTTATTCATACTCTTGAGGAGGATGCACGTGACTAGTATAAGTCTTTACCTGACATCTCAATAGACTCGTGGACAAAAATTAAGACTGCCTTTAGATTGCAATATGGGGATAAGACACATCTCAGGTTTCTTTTGTTGAAATTTGAAAATATAAAGAAGAATCCTAATGAATCTATTCATGATTTAAATACAAGGTTTAATAAGACATTAAGAAGGTTACCTGTAAACTTAAGGCCATGTGATGAATATTTTTTAATAAAATATTCTGATGCTTTTGAAAAAAAGGCTGCCTATTATTTAAGGGACAAAAACCCAAGAACTTTGAGGCAACCCTTCACCATGGCTTTACAGATGGAAAATAACATCAAGGTAGTTGGTAAGCCTCCTAAGAGGGAAGGTATCAAGCTGATCAATCTAGAGAAGCCTCCGTCAAGTAAGTCTATGGATCTAGAAGAGGTTGTAAAAACATTGCCCAGATCTATTAAGGAAATATCCTATAAACTGGCCAGAGCAGAGAAGGGGATTAGACAAGGTTCACAAGGTTAGCACAAGCCAAAAGGTCAAGAAAGATTTGCAAATCATCCTAGAGGTGATCATAGATCAAATGACAGGGGTAAAGGGCATGTGGAATCAGGAAATAAAAATCCCCACTCCTAGGAAAATAGATTGGTGCCTGATCCTTTAACTGCTAGGGTTATTGTTAAAGAAGTTCATGAAATTGACTAGTGTGATAGTTGTTTCTTGCCATATTCTCCATGTGATGTTGACAAGGGATTTGAGGAAGAAGATGATGATGATGAGACCGATGATGATGAATGCATGATGGAGTTCTCTACAAGTTCACAACAGGGAGCGACCTCAACTGAGCTGATAAGTGCCAGAACTGTTGAAAGATTTTGGGATTGCATCCAATGGGTATTACCTCTTCCTCCAACTAATACTTTTGAAATTGATATGGTATAAGCTTTTGATTTTCCCAATAATGATTTTGAATACTTGAGGGAATTGATGATAAAAAAGTATGATGGAGGAATTCCTTCAGAAGAGGACAGGTAACTGCTGATGAATGTAGTAGTTTCCCAAGAAAAAGAATATAATACCAGGAGTAAGGTTGCCAAAGCGGTAGGGCCACAGGCTAAACCAAAAATTCCAAATTCTTACCAGTATCCCTAAGGAAACCCCTAAAAAAGATGCATCTAGAAAAGGCTTTGTCACCCCAAATAAAAATTATGTTCCTCCCCATGCTCAGAATGTGAAAAATCCCATGCCATCAGATGAATTTGTAAAGCTTCCTCCTAATACTGCCTTACCCAAATATGTTCCTTATGACATAGCCCAAATCTTGAGTCAGATCAAGATTACTTTTCCCATTGTTTAATTTCTTAGAATCCCTGAGCATAAGAAGAGGGTGTTTGAGTATTTGGGGCTTAAGAAAGAAAAGGTCACCTAGGGTAAAAATGTAAGCAATGTAGAGGTTCCTCCTCCCATTACAGAATTAAAAAAACCACAAGCATTAGAGGAATTGGTTGAACCACCTGAGGTTTATTTGGGAATTTCTCTGGTTGAGTCTCAGATGAATATGGATCCATTTTTTACTACTTTTATTATTAAGGATAGGTTGTTACATAATTGCATGTTTGATTCTGGAGCCTTATGTAATGTAATACCTCTTGAGGTCATTAATGAGTTAAATATCAAAGTAACAACATCTTATGGGACATGTACTGCCATGGATTCAAGAGAGGTGTCAGTAGTTGGATGTTTCAAGGGTTTATTAGTGCAATTGATAGTGTATCCAGGAAAGTAATTAAGCTTGAATGTGGTCATTGTGGATTGTCCTGCTAAATTGGGGGATGTTATTATCCAGAAAGTGGGCAGCTAGTGTGGGTGGAAGTGTGCAAATGGACATGTATTATGCAACCATACCAATTGAGGGAAGCCTTGTGAAGTTATATGGTGAAAATAAAATGTTATATCTCATTGAGGACCCTAACAATGCTTCTTATGAAGTATTACACACAGACATTAATGTTGATAACTCTGTGACTATGTTGTTTTCAAGGAGTATGAAATTGATCAATGTAGATATCCTGAGGAGGTTTATTTTCCTGGGAATTTGATGTTTGATTCAGCCTCGAGAGATGTTGACAAAATTGACCTAGGAACAAAAGATAAACCTTGGAAAGTATGGCGAGGTAGCAACTTAGATAGAGAAGGAAAACAAGCATATATCCTATTGTTAAAAAAGCATCAAGACTTATTGGCTTGGTTGTACTCAAAATCACAGGCACTTGAGACATCTCCTTGACTGATTTCTCAAAATCAAGACACGCAGCATTGTACAGTGTGTAGTCTTTTGTTTTTGTTTTGTTTTTGTTATGTTTTCACATTTTTTCTATTTTGGTTTTCCCTGGTCCTTGGAGACCGGTTTTTGTTGGTTTCTCAGTTCATTCTTGGGATGTTGGAAATTATTTTTCTGCTTTACAAGCTTGTTCTTGTCTCTACTGCCCACGGTATTTTTGGCACATGGTTTGGTCTTTTGTTCTTGCGGCACTCGCAGGGACTGCCCATCCCCACGTCAGAGCCGATGTTGGTGCTCAATTTAATCCCCTGAAGGCCTTATTTCTTGGAAATCCCTATCAACATCTGAAATGATAGGGGCAGAATGATAAGCTAACTTTTCAAAATCAAATGAAGGCCCCTCTCTAGTTGGAGAATTCAATTCCACAAAGAGGCTACCTGATTCAGAAGCAATTGAATGGTAGTCTTCAATGATAGGTCGATATATTTCATCAATGGAGATCCCCTTTCTTATCTGCTGATGTCCAACAAATTTCTAGGATTTTATTCCTTCTGATTTTACTTTTCCTAGCTCTAGAAATAGTGTTCTAGTAGGATCCCTAGCAAAGAAAGACCTTCTTCCTTCTAGCTTTGAAAATTTTAGTAACAAATCTCACTTGACAAAGGTTAAGACACTGATATTCATTAAGAATCAGATCAAGAGGGACTCGCCACTAAGGATTTCCACCTTATTTGTGAAAATGCACTAAATATGATCTGTTAAATGTCTGTCAACACTAGAAACTAGAAATGGAAAGATTCTGACTTTTCTTTATTAAGATTTATCAATAAAAGCTAGTGCACTGGGTGTAGGAACCAAAAAAAATGCACATAGCACTGGGAGCATATAAGAAGTGTTTCACCAAGGTCTAAATATGAACTGTAACCACTATGTCCCTAAAAACGGTGCCAGTAAGGTGTTGGCCAAATTGATTCTCCCTCAGAAGCTGAGCAACATCACAGGTTTGGAAGGAAGCTTAGAGGCAAGAAAAACATGTAATGTGTCATTTTGTATCCGGGGATGAAATGCAGCTTGCTCTTTGTCACTCAGATGTGGAGAAATGGGTAGCATCCTCAAGCGGATTTGACATATCCTTGCTACTTTATGGTTGTTCCTTTCAACTAGGGTGAGAGGACCCTTTTGTAGCCTCTTGTTTATGGAGGAGATGGAGATGTCCTTCCTTGTGAAGTATTTAAGAAGACCTTGAAGAAACTATGATCAATGTAACAAAACCTAACCATCACGAGTTGTCACTCTAGATAATGGAGATATTTTCTAGGCAAGGTTTAGGCCACTAAAGACAATGAAAACTTGATTGTTTATGCATGTTTTTGTAGTAAAAATTATTCATTTGTATACATACATGGAAAATAGGGGTAGTATGGGTATGATTAATTATTTTTGAATGAATTTCGGTGGGAGGTGAAGCAGGATAAAGTTGATTATACCAAATATTTGAGAACTTCTACAAAAAATGGAAAGCTCAAACAATAGAATGCCTTCAGAGTAGCTAGGGTGTTATTTTAACTAGAATATGTGCTTCAATGGAGGCCCAGATCAGCACTTTTCACACAAACTTCAAGGATCCAAAATGAAGGGTCAAAGTGGAAAACTTAACTGAACATTATCAATCTCTGTTTCATCACACCTAAGATACCCTCAAAGGCTAACAAATAATCTTATAGTCATCCTAGGAGTCACAATGATTTTGAATTTGTTTATTTCACTATCAAATGAAAGATCTTCTGATAAATGAAATTGTAAATGCCACCAAACTATCACAAGGATAAGTTCTTGTGTGATTCACAAAGATTTCAATATAAGAATGCAACGAGAACAATAAAAACTACTTGCAGACATTCAGAAACAAATCAAACACAAATTTTTCTCAAGAATAACACAGATTAACTCAAGTTTGGTTAAATTTATCATAAGGGGAAAGTTTCTCAAACAATATCAGAGCTTGTCAATGGGTGTAAACTTGCAACCACCTTGACATGATCAAATCTAACACAAAAGAGATAAATAGGATTCTTCAGATAGTTTCTCAAAAGACGGGCTCTATCAAGACTTTTCTATTAGGAAATAAATTTTTGACTCCTAACACTTCTACGTTCACCAAATCCTAACCCATATTATGGAAATATTATGCCTATTTATATCATTTTACAACAGAGGCTTTTCCCCCCAAAACCAGAGACATCGAGTATACCAGTGGTCGCCATGATCTCGATCGTGATTCCCAGAATCAGATCTATAAAAACTTGTCAAGTGCTCAGCGGGTAGATATCTTCGAACATCTCCCGCATTGAACTCCTTCCTCTAGTAGATCACCTTTCCCTTTATTCACCAACCACTTATGCCCCTATTCTATCCAATCTGGTTCTTTGCGTGCCTAGGAAGAAGAAATGGAAGATCAAATCAAGCCCAAAGGTCAGATCTCACCTTAATGGTAGAAGACGTCCCCGGATTTTTCTCACCAAACCCATATATCAATAGGTCTTTTGCGTGCCAAGGAAAGAAAAATTGGGCCAAATTCGATAGTCAGATTGCATATTAATGGTGAGAGATGTTTACAGACCTTCTCCACCAAACTAGGATACCAGATTAATGCTCCTCTTCATTTGGCATGCAGGAGACTCCAAGAAATGATAAAAAACCATAAGAATACGCATCCCTAGGAGATATGGAGTGAAAATGGTGGAAAAATCAAATACAAAGGCACAACTTTCGTTGTTTCTACTTTGAATTTGGACCGTCCATGTGGGAGATTCAATTTAAAATAGGAAAGTGGGTTCCTTTTTTCCTTTTACAACTTTTGGAAAAATGTAAAATTTTCACACTTTGCTCTGCACCTCCTCCCTTGAGAAATGATCTTGACACGTGTCCTAAGGTGGGCCCAAAAGGAACCATTGCCAAATTTTGTTGCTTAACCTCGTTTTTGGAAAAGTGAAAATTTTCCAAATTTTCCCTGCAGCTCTTCCCTTCTGCTTCAAGTCTCTGATGTGGGTCCCAATGGAACCACACTTCCTTTTTCACTTTTAAACTCCTTTTCTCCACAAAAGGAAAATTTTCCAAATTTCCCCTGGAATTCCACACCTCCGTCATTGACTCGGGAAAAATTTTGACTATTTTCTACTGATTTTGCGGGTCATTTTGATGTTTTAATCTTTTTGTTAACAAGTGGCAAAAACTACAAGTTACCTCTGATGGGCCACTTCCCTACCTCTTTGAATTTTCAAACTACCATGCATCACAATGGCGCATCTTGAGATGGTCCCCAAAAATTGAGATATTGAATGAGCACGGGCTCACCACGTGTCTTGGCATGGCAAAATTTGTTTGAAGGCTTAAAGCTCAGCGGAAGGCGCCATGTGTCAAGGTCCGAGGCAATATCCTTTGGCCATTGAAAATTCCAAGAAAAATGAAAAGTGCGATGAGGCCTCCAAGTGTCCTTCCTAGCACCTTCATTAAAATGAAATTCAAGGGTCAGTCCTTAAACATGCGTGGTCCCTCCACGTGTCCCAGGCCTTTTAAAACTTTTAAAAAAACTATGGGAAACCTTGGCAAAAGCCTCCACGTGTTTTCATGGCACAATTTCAACATAGAGATGCCCAAGAGCGTAGACTCTAAATGAGCGTGGGCTCACCATGTGTCCATGTTCCTCCAAACTATACCAGCTGCATAAAAATTTGTCTAAGTCTAGGAAAAGTAGCGAAGACCTCCACGTGTCCTCCCGACATAGCTCCAAAACCAAACCCAAAAGTAAATCTTCAAATGAGCGTTGTTCCTCCACGTGGACCAGTTTTGGGTCAAGGCGATCCATAGAATTTTAGAGTGCCCCACTAAGCCACATCCAAGCAAAAGAGGCCACATTCTCTGTTGATGCAAACATGTAAATTTGACAGGGAGAAACACCCGTCAAATCGTAAAATACAGAAAAATGACCATTTGAGCCCGGAGATGAAATTTTCTCCAAGGACGGAGAATTTAGAAATTTTACAAGGCTCAAATACATTCCTCTGAGCTACATCCATTCATTTTTCTTCAAGTATTTAGAGAAAAAATGACAAGGACAACAAATTCTGACTATGAAAAATGGAAAGAACAGGACAACCTGAGTTTTTACACCCAAATACAGACCCTTTTCAGAACGAACAAAGAAATGAGGAAACAATTTTTGACCTATACATGATCCTTGGTCCAAGGAAGGACTGATTGTGGCAACAAAAGGAAGGCAGAGACTTCTCAGGCTCAACACGAGGGAATAAATTATGGCAAAGGCTGTAAATTGATATATTTTAATGGCAAGATGGGATGAGACTATTTTGAGCACCAACATCAGCTCTGACTTAGAGATGGGCACTCCAAGCGAGTGCCACAAGAAAAAAGGTAGAAAAAGTGACAAAATATCCATTGGTAAAAGGATTCAGCTTGCAAATCACAAAACCAGAACCATCCCCCCAAATGAACCAAAAAACCAGAAAAAACAAGCCAACAGGAGCCAAAATGAACAAAAAACACGATATGATTCGGTAAAAATTTTGACTAGCACCCCAAACCTGTAGATGATATGATTCAGCATGAAGTCCATGAAAATTTTGTGTGTTTCCCTTTTGGTGGGGATTGCCTCTACCCACTTGGTGATGTAATCTATGGCTACAAGAATCTAATTATGCCCATCACTTGAAGGGTCTGAAATCTCACCAATGAAATCCATTCCCCATTGCTTGAATGGAGCTTCAATTGATACAGGCTATAAAGGAATGGATCCTGAATCTTTCAGTCTTCCAGAGAAGTGCTGGAAACTCTCAGATATTCTAACCAGAAGAGTTGCATCCTTGAAGAGATTTGGCCACCAATAACCAACCCTCAAGATCTTGTGTGTTGTGACCCTTCCAGCAAAATGCCCCCCATAAACTCCTCCATGGAGATCAGTAGTAAATATTGGGGGGTTAATCTTCAGTAATACACCTTAAGAGGACTCCCTCAGGGTTCTTCCAAGATAACCCATAATCAGTAATGACATATTTCTAGGAAGCCAACTTAAGGGCCCTCTTATGGTTCTTACTCAAATACTCAGGGCAGTATAAATGTCTGAGATAAAAAATCACATCCTTGTACCACTCAGAACTCATTAGTTTCTCAAAGACATCTACCCTTCCTTCTCCTACCTCATTCACCTCCACAGTTTGCAAGTTTCTCTCATCCATAAGCTTAGCCAAGCCCAAACCTCTCACCAACTTCATGGTTTGGATATCTATGTCATATTCTTACAACTTGTTCACCCATCTGCACCTTTTGCTTGAGACTTCCATCTATGATAATATGTCTTTCACCATGGTGTGGGGAACATAAGCAAAAATATTAGAACTCAAAATGTAAGGCCTAAAAACCTTTGTTTCTTTTACTAAGGTAAATGCGTGTTTCTCCATAATAGTGTATTTTAGCTCAACCCCCTGTAATTCCTTACTGAAAAAGGTAATTGGCCTCTCAGCGCCTTCATCATCTTTCTGCAACATGATAGACGTAATAGTGTTCTCTGAAGCAAAAGAGAACATTCAAAAGGGTTTCTTATAATCTGGAGATTCTAGAACAGGCGCATGCTTTAATGCCTCTTTAATCCCATTAAAAGCTTGAATGGCATCCTCCTCCCACTTGATGACCTGGTCCTTCCTTAACATGGAAGTGATTGGAATGGTCAACTCAGCAAAGTTTGATATAAATTTTTTGATGAAGTTTATTTTCCCAAAGAAGAATTGAATTCCTTTCTTGGTTCTTAGGATTGGAACCTTATTGATGGCCTCTACCCTTTCTGGATCAATCATCACCCCCTCTTGTGACATAATGTGACTAAGAAACTTTGCCTTATGCACTCCAAAATGGAACTTTTTTGGATTGTGTGAAATTCCATATTCTCTGCATCTTATCAGCATTTTTTCCAAGTGCAGCAAGTGATCACTTCTCTTTCTAGAGAACACAGTTACATCATCTTGGTAGACAACAATAAAATCATTGATGTAACTAGCAAAAGACACATCAATTGCTATTTGAAAAGTTGCTCCAGCATTCATCAGTCCAAAGGGCATCCTGACATATACATATGTTCCCCAAGGGGTGGTAAAGGATATTTTAATCCTTTTTTATTCCTTTACCACAACTTGGTTATAATCAGAGAAACCATCCAGGGTAGAAAGTAGCTCATAACCAGTCACTAGCTGCAGCATGTTTTCCATGTTTGGTAAAGGATAATTATCCTTCATTGATGCTCTATTCAGATTTATGAAATCCACACACAGCCTGATGTCAACATTCTTCTTTCTGAGGTTTGCAACCCAAGAAGAATACCTTGTGGACTGAATAATCCCTCCATCCCATAATTTCTTCAGTTCCTCTTGCATCTTAAGAGATAGGAGTGGATTAATTGCCCTCTATTTCTTCCTGAATGGTTTTTCATTGGATTCGAAGGGAATCTCATGTTGAAATAGATTCTCTCTATATGCCTTCATCTCAGAATAAGTCCAAGCCATGCAATCTTGATACTTTTCAGCAATTGGATGTAGGAATACTTCTCCTCCTTTCTAATATTGTTGCCTAACCAAATCTTCCTTGGTTTCTCCTTTGTGCCAAGGTCATGCTCCTCAATATCCCTTGAGGTTGCCACACATCTGTTAACAATGTGATCAACATTACCAAAATTGGACTCAAGGGCAACCAACCCTCTAGGAATGGTATTAGTATTTAGTTGGATGATGCTTTTTCTAAACAAGGTTTCTTTACCCTCTACTATGCACACCATTGGCTCCCAATCAATATTTTTAACAACAAACTCTCCTTTATTCTGCATAAATCTTCTGACCTGAGCATCATCATAAAAAAACTACCAATGCTTAATATTTTCAGGTACAGATGGCCTTGTTAACGCCTCAACATCATATTCACAATATGGGGACACTGCACAATTATCAAACCGAGATCCTAGTACTAAAATTTTGTCTTCCAAATCATTGAACTTCCTATCATGATGCACAATGTTGAATGAAACAAACATCTCAATGAAATCCCAAACTACATGCTTGTATTGTTTCATTTGCTGATTTTTTATGGCATACATTTTTTTGACTTGCTTTACTATTAATTCTGAATCTCCCTTGACAATGATGTCTTTAACACCATATTTCCAAGCAATCCTTAAACCTAACAATAGTGCCTCATACTCAGCAATGTTATTAGTGCATTCAAAGTTGAGTTTTATGGAAAAGACAAACTCTTCCTATCTTGGAGATATCAGAACAAGACTAACACCATTTTTGAACTTGGAGCAAGATCCATCAAACAATAAATTCCAAGGAGAGCCTACCTATTCAAGAAATTTGCACTCTTAGATCTTGTGCTCCTTTCCATCAACAAATCCTACAAAGTTATCAGCATCAACACTTGTGTACAATACTTCATAAGATGTAATTGTTGGGATCTTAATTAAGGTGCTACATCTTCCTTTCCCCATACAACTTGACAAGGATGCCCTCAATTAGGATGGTGGCATAGGACATATCCATTTGAACACTCCCACCAACACTTATAGCCCATTTTCTAAACAACATCATAGCCCACTCTGCTAGACAATCAACAATAACCACATCAAGCTTCAAATTCTTTCTTGGATAGGCTGCAATTTGTACCACTAGACCCTTCACACATCCCACCATTGGCACTTCTCTAGAGTACATAGTAGTAAACTTCCCATATGTTGTTTTTACTTTGATTTTCAGCTCATTCATGACTTCCAGAGGCATAACATTGCATGATGCACCTAAATCAAACATACAGTTGTGCAAGAATCTATCCTTAATGATCAGAGTGGTAAAGAATGGATCCACATTCAGCTGAGAATCTACCAAGGATGTTCCCAAATAAACCTCAGGTGGTTCATCGTAGCTCCTTCAAAACTAGCTGGTGATACTTCTAGTTCTTCAATGATTGGAGGAGTCTCCACAATATTTACATTTCTACCTGAGGAACTCTTCTCTTCTTTCAATCCAAAATACTCCAATGCCTTCTTCTTTTGCTTAGGGATCCTAAGCAACTCAAAAATTGGGAATGAGATCTTGATCTGACTCAAGACTTAGGCAATATCATAATGGATATACTTTGGAAAGGTGACATTGGAAGGAAGGTTGACAGGCTCATTAGGTGGCACAGGATTTTTGACAGCTTGGGCATGAGGAGGGGTATGAGTTTTGTTTGGGATAGAAAAGCCCTTGGTAGATGCATCTTTCTTAGGAGCCTCTTTAGGAACATTTTGAAAGCAATGGATTTTTTGGCTTGGCCTAAGGCCCTGTCCCTTTGACAACCCTATTTCTTGTGTTGTGTTCCTTTTCTTGAGCCACAACAACATTCATCAACAACTGATTGTCCTCCTCAGATGTGATGCCTCCATCATACTTATTTATCATTAAAGCCCTTAAATATTCAAAGTCATTATTGGGAAATTCAGAAGCTTGTATGTATAGTGTCTACTTATAAAGTATGGAAGGGAGTAATAATAGGTACCCGGTGGATGCAATCCCAAAAATCAGCAGTGGTTCTAGCACTTATTACCTCAGTTGAAGTTTCTCCTTGTTATGAGCTCGTGGAGCAACCCATCATGCAAACATCATCATCATTGTCATCATCTTCTTATTCTTCTTCCTACTGATCTTATTCACATGGAGCATGGGGCATGAAACATCTGTCACACCAATCAATGACATTTGTCTCCTCCACAACAGCAACTCTGGAAGCTAGAGGATCAGGTACCATTTTGTTTTCCCTGGCCTGGGACTTTCTATTTCCAAATCCAAGAGGTCCCTTCCCTCTATCATTAGATATTTGGTGATTTGTAAACCTATCTTGGCCCTATTGCTTGCGTTGACCCTATGAACTCTGTCCAATCCCTTTTTCTACCTGGGTTAATTTGTATTATATTTATGTGACAGCCCGTCCCAAATTTTTCACAATTTCCTCCAAATCAGCAACCTTACTTGTTTGAGGATTTTCCGAGTTAATTAGTGTTACACCCTCTCTTTTTAGAGGCTTTCCAATTACCTTGATGTTATTCTCTATTTGTAGAGCCATGGTGAAGGCGTGCCTCAAATTAGTAGGGTTTTTTCCCTCAAGTAGTAAGCAAATTTTTTATCAAATGCATCTAAATATTTAATCAAACATTGACTCATCACATGGCCTTAAGCTAACAGGAAATCTTCTGAAGGTATTGTTAAACCTTGTGTTGAAATCATGTATCGACTCATTAGGATTCTTCTTGATGTTTTAAAATTCTGAAATAAGAAACCTAGGGTCAGTTCTATCACCATACTGCAATCTAAATGCATTTTTCATCTCTCTCCAAGAGTCAATGGAATTATCTAGAAAAGGTTTATACCATTTCCTTACGTCCTCTTCCAGAGTATGGATAAACAATTTGATATATACATCTTCATGTTCAATCTCAAATTCTTCCATCATATTGATAAAAAACTTTAGATGTTGATCACCAGTTATAGCGTTGTTTCCTTGGAACTTTGGTAATCTATTTCTCACATCCTAGGGAACTGCATTTGGGTAACCAGCCATCCCTGTAAAATTTATAGGACCAAAGGTGTTTACAAAAATGGAGGTCTAGGTGGGGGTAGGGCCATATTGTTTTAATGAGGTGACCCTAGAGGGGGAAAAAATTGATAAGGGGTAGAGGGCCTTTGAAACACATGGAGTATAACTTTCAAAATGGGTATCTCCTAAAGGCCTTGTTTCTTGGAAATACCTATCAAATTTTGAAAATACAGGGGCAGAATGAGAAGAAAAAATTTCAAAATCAAATGAAGGCCCCTCTCCAGTTGGAGAATTCAATTCCACAAAGAGGCTACCTGATTCAAAAGCACTTGAATGGCAGTCTTCAATAATAGATCGATAAATTTCATCAATAGAGATCCCCTTTCTTATCTGCTGATCTCCAACAACTCTCCAGGATTTTCTTCCTTCTGAATTTTGCTTTTCCTAGCTCTAGAAATAGTGTCCTAGCAGGATCCCTAGCAAAGAAATACCTTCTTCCTTCCAACTTTGTAAAGTTTAGTAACAAATCTCACTTGACAGAGGTTAAGACACTGGTATTCATTAAGAATAAAATCAACAGGGAGTTACCACTAAGGATTTTTGCCTTAGTTGTGAAAATGCACTAAATATATTTGTCAAATATCTGTCAACACTAGAAACTGGAAATGGAAAAAATTCTGACTTTTCTTTACCCAGATTTATCAATGAAAGCTAGTGCACTAGGTGTGAAAATTGAAATAATTGCACACAACACTTGGAGCATATAAGAAGTGTTTTACCAGGGTCTGAATATGAACTGTAACCACTATTTCCCCAGTCAACGGTGCCAGTAAGGTGTTGGTACCCAAATTGATTCTCCCTTAGAAGCTGAGCAACATCACAGGTTTGGCAGGAAGCTTAGAGGCAAGCAAAGCATGTAATGTGTCATTTTATAGCTGGGGATGAAATATAGCTTGCTCTTTGTCACTCAGATGTGGAGAAATGGGTAGCACCCTCAAGAGGATTTGACCTATCCTCACTACTTTATGGTTGTGCCTTTCAACTAGGGTGAGAGAACCCTTTTTTAGCCTAATGTTTATGGAGGAGATGGATATTTCCTTCCTTGTGAAGTATTAAGAAGACCTTGAAGAAAATATGATCAATGCAAAAAAACCTAACTCTCATGAGTTGTCACTCTAGATAATGGAGATATTTTCTAGGCAAGGTTTAGGCCACTAAAGAAAATGAAAACCTGATTGTCTATGCATGTTTTGGTAGTAAACATTATGCATTTGTATACATACATGGAAAATAAGGGTAGTATGGGTATGATTATTTTTTTTTGAATGAATTTTGGTGGGAGGTGAAGCAGGATAAAGTTGATTATACCAAATCTTTGAGAAATTTTACAAAAATGGAAATCTTAAACAATAGAATGCTTCAGAGTAGCTAAGATGTTCCTTTAACCAGAATATGTGCCTCAATGGAGGCCCAGATCAATACTTTTCACACAAAATTCAAGGATCCAAAATGAAGGCTCAAATTAGAAAACTTAACTGAACATTATCAATCTTTGTTTCAGCACACCTAAGATACCTCAAAGGCTAACAAAAAATCTTATAGTCATGTTAGGAGTCATAATGATTTTAAATTTGTTTATTTCACTATCAAATGAAAGCTCTTATGATAAATGAAATTGCAAATGCCACCAAACTATCATGAGGATAAGATCTTGTGTGATTCATACAAATTTCAATGTAAGAATGCAACGGGAATAAGAAAAATTACTTGCAGACATTCAAAAATGAAGCAAACACAAATTTTTCTCAAGAATAACACAGATTAACTCAAATTTGGTTAAATTTATCAGCAAGGGAAAGTTTCTCGAACAATCTTAGATATTTTCAATGGTTGTACACTCACAACCACCTTGACATGATCAAATGTAACACAAAGGAGATAAACAGGCTTCTTCAGATAGTTTCTCAGAAAGTCGGGCTCTATCAATATTTTCTCTTAGGAAATAAATTTTTGACTCCTAAAACTTCTACGTTAACAAACTCCTAACCACGTTTATGGAAAAATCATGCCTATATATATCATTTTACAACAGAGCCTTTTCCCCCCATAAAGCAGAGACATTGAGTGTACCAGTTCTCACCATGATCTCGATCGTGATTCCCAGAATCAGATCCGTAAAAACATTTCAGTGCTCAGGGGGTAGATCTCTTCGAACATATCCCACATTCAACTCCTTCCTCTGGTAGATCACTTTTCCCTTTACTCACCAACCACTTCCACCCCTATTCTATCCAATCTAGTTCTTTGCATGCCCAAGAAGAAGAAATGGAAGATCAGATCGAGCCCAAAGGTTAGGTCTCATCTTAATGGTAAAATACATTCCCGGATTTTTCTCACCAAACCCATATATCAACAGGTCTTTCACGTGCCAAGGAAAGAAAAATCGGGCTGAATCCGACAGTCAGATTGTATATTAATGGTGAGAGACATTTACAGACCTTCCCCACCAAACCAGGATACCAAATTAATGTTCCTCATCATTTGGCGTGTAGGAGACTCCAAGAAATGATAAAAAATCATAAGAATATGCATCCCCAGGAGCTCTGGAGTGAAAATGGCAGAAAAATTAGATACAGAGGCACAGCTGCCATTGATTTCTATTTTGAATTTGGACCGTCCACGTGGGAGATCCAATTTAAGATAGGGCTGTGGGTTCCTTTTTTCCTTTTACAACTTTTGGAAAAATGTAAAATTTTCACATTTTGCTCCACCCCTCTGCCCTTGAGAAATGAGCCTGACACGTGTCCTAAGGTGGGTCCCAAAGGAACCATGGCCAAATTTTGTTGTTTCACCTCCTTTTTGGAAAAGGGAAAATTTTCCAAATTTTCCCCGCAGCTCTGCCCTCCTGCTTCTAGTATCTGATGTGGGTCCCAACAGAACCACGCTTCCTTTTTTACTTTTAACTCCCTTCTCCACAAAAGAAATTTTTTCCAATTTTCCCCTAGAAGTCTGCACCTCCAATGTTGACTGGGGAAAATTTTTGAATATTTTCTTCCAGGTCTACAGGCCATTTTAATGTTTTAATCCTTTTGGTAACAAGAGGAAAAAAATCCAAGTTGCCTCTGATGGTCCGCTTCCCCGCCCCTTTGAATTTTTCAAATCCAACCTTGATCTCCCTTTTGTCAGGATTGTGGGCCATTTTAATACTTTAATCCTTAAGAGGAAAAAAATCCAAGTTGCCTATGATGGTCCGCGTCTTTTGACTTTTCAAACTGCCAAGTGTCACAATGGCACATCTTGAGATGCTCCCCAAAATTTGAGATCTTGAATGAGCGCAGGCTCACCACATGTCCTGGCTCAGAAAAATTTGTTTGAAGGCTTAAAGCTCAGTGGAAGGTGCCATGTGTCAGGGTTTGAGGCAATCTCCTTTGGCCATTGAAAAGTCCAAGCAAAATGTAAAGTGAGTGGAGGCCTCCAAGTGTCCTCCTGGCGTTTCTTTAAAATGAAATTCAAGGGCCAGTCCTCAAACATGCGCGGTCCCTCCACGTGTCCCAGGCCTCTCAAAACCTTTTGAAAAAAGACTAAGTATGGGAAGACCCGGTGGAAGCCTCCAAGTGTCTTCATGGCACAATTTCAACATAGAGACCCAAGGTGGAGAACTCTGAATGAGCGCAGGCTCACCACGTGTCCCTGTTCTGCCAAACTGTACCAGCTGCATAAAATTTGTCTAAGTCTATGAAAAGAAGTGGAAACCTCCATGTGTCCTCCCGGCATAACTCCAAGGTTAACCAAAAATAAAATCTTCAAATGAGCGTTGTTCCTCCACGTGGACCAGTTTTGGGTCAAGATGATCCATAGAATTTTAGAGTGCCCCACTGAGCCACGTCCAACCAAAAGAGGCCACGTTTCCTGTTGATGCAATGATGTAAATTTGACCGGGAGAAATGCCCGTCAAACCGTAAAATGTAGAAAAATAACCATTTGAGCCCAGAGATGAAATTTTCTCCAAGGACAGAGAACTTAGAAATGTTACAAGGCTCAAATACATTCCTCTGAGCTACATCCATTCATCTTTTCCTCAATTATTTAGAGTAAAACGACAAGGATAACAAATCCTGACTTGTGGTAAAAAATGAAAAGAATGGGAGAGCCCGAGTTTTTAGATGAACAAAGAATGGGGGACCCTAATTACAGACCCTTTCAGATAAACAGAGAAACAAGGAAACAATTATGGATCCATACATGATCCTTGGTCCAAGGAAGGATTGGTTATGGCAACAAAAGGAAGGCAGAGACTTCTCAGGCACAACACAAAAGAATAAAATATGGCAGAGGCCATAAATTGATAGATTTTAATGGCAAGATGGGGTGAGACTATTTTGAGCATATTGTCTATGATTTTTTCAATTATTGAAAAGGTTCTCAAATATCTAGTGAAATCAACTTCCTCTTGCTTAATTCCCAACCAAAAATTTCAAATAACTATGAATCCTACCTGAAGTACCCCTGTTTGTGTTGTGTATCCACAAATGAACAAATTATACTGCCGAAATATACAGAAGCAAGCAGGTTTTAAGTGTCTTTAGTAACCTGAACCTTGTTCAGAAAATATCTCCATTATTTATAAGTGACAACTCGTGAGAGTTAAATTGTGGTGTATTGATCATATTTTCTCAAGGTTCCCCTTAAAATTGTGCAAAGAAGGATCTCTTCATGTCCTTCACCAATAGAGGTTACAAAACAGGTCCTCTCACCCTGGTTAAAAGGCATTACCTAAAGCAGTGAGGATAGATAAAATCCTTAATGAAGGTGTTATCCATTTCTCCCATGCCTGAGTGATAAAGGCCCAGCTGAATCCCCTCCTTGGCTATAAAACGACTCATAATATGATCTATCTGTCTCTAATTGTTTTGCTAAATATGCGATGTTGCTCAACTTTCCAAGAGAGGATCAATTTGGATACCAACAAAACCCATACTCCAAAGCAAAATAAATGGGTGGTTCATAGGTATAACAAACCTCTTCCACACACCACTCCAACCTATACCCTTTAGGACAAAGAAATAAATACGAGTAAGAATTTGCAAGTAAAACTTGCCTTTTTCCTTCCAAAACACATCATGGGGTCTATTTTTGACCCCCCAACCCATAGGTAGGTTTGGTATAATAAATTAAGAGGTGTGGGAAAATTTTAACTTGTCCCAAAAACCTCCAAAATTGGCCCTTAAGGAAAAATCTAAATTTCCAAGAAGGGGTAGAGTGTACAACACTCAAAACCACATACACTCCACTTACAACACATAAACCAAAGAACCATCTAATCTAATAAATGACTTATTTTTTTCCCATCCATAATTATTTTAGTTTAATAATGTTATTAGTTCATAATTAAGACACATAACCCAATAATGATAAAAGAGAAAATTCTTAAAAATTTGAGTCACATATACTAAAATTAAATAAAGAAAAGAAAAGAAAGAACTAAACATAAACCCTTGGTCACAATTGGAGATAATTCCCCCCCATGGGGACCCCCTAACAGCAAATAAAACACACACAACATAACACATATTGACATGATGACCATTGTTGAATCCATCTAACATTCCGATGTGGTTGGTCTCCAATCCCCCTTTGATTGTTATGATATAAATGCCTCCAAAACACAAAATACCTCCTTCGGTCTCATGGCCCCCTCAAAACATCTAAGGTAAAATATATACATATAAATCAAAAATCATCCACACATAAATTAAATCATCATCTAGGCAATCATGCTACTATTTTAAAATTTCAACAACATCTCAATTCTATATTTCATTAATACCAATAAGATCACAAGATTAGTTCATTGCTAAATCCTACTCAATATGACAAAAATGTCGAATGTCAGAATAGATATAATTATGTAAACAAAAAAGTGTAATGCCCCATTCAGCGTTACACGTGTTCATACTTTGGTGACCTTGTTGCTAAGCGTTGAATACTGTTGTGCTCCTTTTGATCTATTGTTGACTTTGCCCTTGTCACAGGGAATATTCAGCATTCTCCCTCTTCATCGTGTCTAGTTCTATCATGTCAATGTTTTCTATTGTTGGCCCCTGTAACGTCCTTTATGATATTCCTATTAAAGGAAAATTGTGTTCTCGGATTGACAAGCTTGATTGTCGGTCATTGTTAATATGAATAATAATTATTTTTTAGTAGTAAAATTAATAATAATAAAAAAGGGGGGGATAGTAATGATATTATTAAGCGAATGGTCAATCGAAAATTATATATATTTTATTAATATTGTCCTTTATAATCGATATTAATATTAATTATCTCTATCTCATTTTTTTGTATCGTTTGTTCACTTCCGTAGACCGAACCTCATTCCGTGCTGGAGAAGGGAATTACCTCGTCGTGGCGCCATGGTTGGTCATTGATCCGTGTTTGATTTTGAACGTAAACATCTAGTTTTCTACCCCTTGGTCATTTAGTCTTGCTTTCTTGTTGTTTCAATAGTTTAAATTAAAGGAAATTATGATTTTTATTCCTCTAGCATGTCAGTCGTATGTAATTTAATCTTTTGGTTGGCGTAGGATTAATTGGATTCCCTTCTTCCTTTTTGTTATCTTATGAGTGCATAGGGTGGTTGTGTGTAGTGAAAGCTTTGACGGGCTTATTATTTTTTAATGCTCAACTTAATCTTTCCAACTACCACCTATCACCCCCTTCACCACTTTAGCAGTGACCTGTCCCCAATGCATGGGTTCCGAAAAAAAAAGAGATTTTCCTTGTGTGGTTATTAGCTGGCAGTTGGTGGAAAACTCTGGCCTTCTTTTATTTATTTGAATGCGTATTAAGGGTCTTTATACCTTGCACATTACTTTTTTTTGTGGGATGCATTTGGGGGAAGAGACTCCTATTTCCTTGTTGGCCGCATACCGGAGGTTTTTTGTGACCTGCTCTTCCCATGTTGGCTAGCTACATGGATTGATGGGTTAGAAACCCCCTTGCAAATATGGAACTCCTTGTGGGGAAGTAACATGTGTTGATGGAGAAGAATTGCAGGCTGGGTGAATCTAAAGAAGCTCCTTTCCTGCATGTTAAGCCTACCCTTGCAATGCTCTGCTACCTTTTTATTATTCCATGAAATGTTTGTTCTTTCTTGCAATGGCATCTGGAAATGGGTTTGTTTGTGGTGGTTTATTTATTACCTTTGGCGTACTACCTAAATCTACTATTTTGTTTTGAAATATAGAATATTTTTCTGATTATCTCTCCTTGGTGTGATAATGTGTCGGGAAGATTCAATGAAATTTCAATGGAAGCTATAGTGATTTCATTTATGTGGAATGTGTATTTAAATTTTTCAAAATTATACGGGTTAGATAGGATTGGCATATGGCCCAAATTTTCATCTATAAAGGGTACAAGTTTGGGATCTATTTTCTTGTTTAATAAGAATCTTTCTTATTTTATTCATGCACAACATTAAGGAGATCAATTATTATCTTAAGCCTTTGAGTCATTAACAAATGAAGTTTTACCTGCTTATTAAATTATATATTATACTCAAGTCGAATTCTTCCTACACTGCTAAATAAGTTGATACAAGGGAGAACCCCTTATCCCATTCTAAGGTCGACACGAAGTATCTGGATCTATATTTATCTCAAACTTCTTATGGTTTTATGTTAAATTATTTATTCCGTTCCAAGTCAAGTTTCGAGTTATTTCGAGTTGGAAACCAAAACCATGTATGCGTTTTTTTCTATTAACGTAAGGTTGACATATTTGTTACTTTTAATGAGATATAGAATGGACGTAAGGATATCGAATGGGTGTTTGCTATAGGAATTTTTGTATTCTCCAAGCTGTTGGGAACTCAGAGAAATCTTGTAAGATTTTTTTTGAATCATTTTACCATTTGGGCTTAAAGCATTGAGGATATTTCTATGACCGTTTTAATCTATTGAATGTACACCTAAAAATACAGTCTGTTATTCATCTGACATCTTCTCGTTTGGCTAAATGAAAAATATTGATTCAAATCCTTGTTTTCTTTATGAAAAAGATAAAAATTCATTAGTTTTAATGAATATAATCCTTACCACTATTTCT
Organism: Taxus chinensis; assembly: GCA_019776745.2. Classification (NCBI taxonomy): domain Eukaryota; kingdom Viridiplantae; phylum Streptophyta; class Pinopsida; order Cupressales; family Taxaceae; genus Taxus; species Taxus chinensis. The sequence goes on from CM034149.1 coordinate 145,674,622, forward strand.
CTTTATGTCTTGGAAGCCAGCTGTTATGATCTCAGAAAATACAGAATTTTTGAGATGAACCCATGGCCTTGTTTGTGATAACGTGTTCCTTGATGGGTGATAACTGGTTACTGCGTTAGTTAACTAGACGTGGCCACCCATATTATCTTTTCTTTCTCATGTGATATTGGATTCCACTTTTTTTACTGTCTAATCCTTGTGTGGGTTGGGAATATTCATAACAAGACCATATGGTCTTGTTTTCAGCTAGGAATATATTGTTCAATTTAATGTCATCCAATCTCCCTTTTCCCTCGTGTCTAATGGTATCAATTATATGGAAATGTTTGACCTATTCTGAAGGGACTTGTGGTTTTGTTAATATTTTATTCACTTCACCGTTGACACAAAGCTCTTGGAGTTTTCAATCATGATTATACCGGGTAACCACCCCGGATGGATATGTGTGTTTTTTTGTATGCTTGTAACTCATGGTAAGGCCTTTTAGAGACTGGTTTATCGATGGTGTATTACATATCATGTATCAAATCCCTTGAATGTGAACTCGAATATCATATATTATTAGACTTGTTTACTAAATGTCCCATTTTGTGACTTCATTTAATGTAATCAACTTTCAAATATGTATGATATTGTCAGATATTTGTAAAATTATTAATGACATTTGGGGTTACTCTTCCTTTATATTATTTGGAAAAGTTGATGATTATGATGAGATTTTTTGGTAGAATAATGGTGTTTTGTGTCTCATTTATATGCTTTTGAAGAGTGGATTTGATTGTGTTAACAAGAACTACTTTTAAGAGACCCTATAAGGAGGAGTTGGTAAACTCCTTGGGTAAAACTGAAACTGTAGATTATTTTTTTTAGGGTTATGAACCTATATTGCTATGAAACTTCCCTTTTGGAAAGATTGAATAACCTTGTTTTGTTTCGCGCCTATGATTGTAGCTAGTATGTTTTTGACTCCTCTAGTTTTTCTTTCAAGATGGATGGATTGAGTATTAGATTTCAATCATGTAATCCAAAGGATTACATGATTGAAATCTCAATACTCTCGACCTTTTTGTTCCTAACCAATTAGCTCTTGCCTTGATTTTTTTGAGATATCATACTTCTAGAATAATTGGATTCATCCTTGTTGGCTGGTGTAAATTCTTATCTCGTGTGAAGAATTCTAATTAGTGGTTTCCACTTTGATCCATTCATGAAATAGAACATTCCTTTCATGATATTGTTAAATGTTAGCATATTGTTGCAATGGGTAGTCTTAACATGCTCAGTTCTCATGAACTGACTCGAGTTAATACTTGTGCAGATGGCTTGTGCATGTTGATAAAGGAAATATTTGTAAAGGTTTCATCGGTTTGATTTGTGAAGTTTCTTAGATGAATGTCAAATGTGTTATAATTATTGCTTTGGTGCTTGTAATGGAGTTTCAAGGGCCTCTTGCCTTAGATTTTCAGTATTTGTGAAATAAAGTTGACTTGTCCTTTTGTAGAAAAATTTGTAATTATCATTGTGAGAAATAAAATTCAATCTCCACCTTGTTATGAGTATTCTTTTAGTAACATTATTTATCAGTCATGAAAATGTTGTAGCATGGCTTGACCAATCTTGTTACTTCTTGTTCTCAGCCAAAGTTCAATTGAATCTTTTAACAACTTTTGTTTGTGTGCCATGTCGAATAGAAATTTTATAACTGTGTTTAGTTCTCTCAGTTAGCAATGGTAGTTTCCTCTTTTCAATCATAATAATTTCATATTTTAATAACCCTCCATGGTCTTGACATTAGTGTAATTCTATGTATATTTTAGTGGGTGGCTATCCTTTTTCTAAAAGTTAATCAAAAATAAATAAAATGAATTCATAGATGAATAAATAAATAAAACGATAATGAAGATGTGTTTCTTGTTGATAAATTTTAGATTATTTAATTGGAAAGAAAGGAGTTTTCTACTAGTGTAAAATAATCTACCCTCGTTAACCTTAAACTATGGATTAAATTTTATTCTCATTATTATGAAACATTAAGTCTTGTGCTTCCATTTTGGGAACCCCATGTGTATCCATTGTTAGGCTTAATACATAGTTGCTAAATGAAGTTGTTGATGCTCAAATTGGTCTCGCCCCATTTGCCATTAAAATCCCTCAATTTGCGGCCTCTATAACATTTTTTTTCTCCCTGTGTTAGTACTTGAGGTCTCTGTCCTCCATTTGGTTTCCATTATTGGTTCCTCCTTGGTTGAAGGTCACTTAAAAGCCCAGAATTTGTTGATTTGTTCCTCTGTCCATCTGAAGGTGTCTTTCAATTGGGCGCAAAACTCAGGATGTTCATTCCCTTCCATTTTCCATAGTCGTGTGTTGTTGTCCCTGTCGTTTTGTCCCAAGAACTTGAATAAATGTGAATGGATGTACCTCGGAGGGTTATGTGTGAACCTTACAACATTTCTAGATTTTCTGTCCTTGAAGAAAATTTCATTTTCGGGCTCAAACGGTGGTGTCCCTACATTTTTATGATTTGACGGTTATGTTGTTTCTGTCAAATTTAATTCTCTACATCAGTGGCAACATGGCCCTTTTCGGTTGGATACGGCTTGGCGGGGCACTCTTAAACTTTTTGGATTGTTTCAGCCCAAAACCTGTCCATGTGGAGGAACGGTGCTTGTTTGAAGACTCACCTTTTGTTTGGCCTTGAAGTTGCACTGGGAGGACACGTGGAGGATTCCATTGCTTTTCCTGGACTTACAAAAAATTTTATGCAGCTGATACAGTTTTGGTGGGACGTGGAAACGTGGTGGGCTAGCACTCATTTAGGGTCTCCACTTTTGGGGACCATCTTGAAGTTGCACCATAAAGACACATGGAGGTTTCCGCTAGGTCTTCCTTCCTTAGAATTTTTAGCAACATCTTAAAGGGCCTGAGACACGTGGAGGGACTGCACATGTTTGGGGACTAGCCCTTGATTTTTATTTTGAAGAAGCGCCACAAGGACACTTGGAGGCTTCTACTCACTCTCTTTTTTCTTGGACTTTTCAATGACTGAAGAACATTGTCTCAGACCTTTGAAAAATGGCACCTTCCGCTGAACTCTCAAGATTTTTAGCAGACTCTACCAAAATGAGACACATGGTGACCCCACGCTCATTCAGGGTCTCTACTTTTGAGGACCATCTCAAGATGTGCCATTAAGATGCGTGGCGGTTTGAAAAGTCAAGAGGCAGGGAGGCGAGCCATCGGGCGCAACTTGGATTTTTTTCCCTTCTTATTTAAAAGATTAAAATCATCAAAATGACCCACAAGCCCGACAGAGAATAGTCAAAAATTTCTCCAGTCAACAGAGGAGGTATGGAATTTTGGGGGAAATTTGGAAAATTTTCCTTTTATGGAGAAAGGGGTTAAAAGTGTAAAAAGGAAGCATGGTTCTGCTGGGACCCACATCAGAAACTAAAAGTAGGACGGAGATGAAGAAAAAATTTGGAAAAATTTCCTTTTTCCAAAAAGGAGGTGAAATAGCAGAATTTATTCGCGGTTCCTTTGGGACCCACATTGGGACAAGTGTCAAGCCCATTTTTCAAAGGCAGAGGGGTAGAGCAAATTGAAAAATTTTGCATTTATTCCAAAAGGTGTAAAAAGTAAAAAGGAACCCACAGGCCCATCTTAACTCGGATCTCCCACGTGGACGATCTAGATTCAAAAGAGAGATCAATTACAACTGTGCATCTGTATCTGATTTTCTGCCATTTTTGATCCAAAGCTTCTGGAGATGCAAATATTTATGGTTTTTTATCATTTCTTGGAGTCTCCTGCATGCCAAATGAAGAGGAACATTAATTTGATATTCTGGTTTAGTGGGGAAGGTTTGAAAACGTCTTTCACCATTAAAGATGTAATTTGAATGTCGGATTCTACCTGATCTTTCTTTTCTTGGCATGCAAGAGACCTATTGATATCTTAATTTGGTGGGAAATATATGAAAACGTTTTTACCATTAATATGTGATCTAACTATTGGCCTCGATATGATTTTCCAGTTTTTCCTTCCTTGGCATGTAAAGAACCAGATTTGATAGATTGGAGGAGGAAGTACTTAGTGCACAAAATGAAGAATGACTTACTAGGTGAGGAATTGAATGCTGGAAATATTTGGAGAGATTTTCCCTTTACACACCTAACAAATTTTTTGCAAATCTGATTCTAGGAGTCATGATCAATGGTCGTAACATGAAATGGTGCTTTGAATGTTTCTGGTTTTGGGGGGAAAAATCTGTTGTAAATGAAATATTATAAATTACATGAATTTTTCGTGCAAATGCTTGGAGCGATAGAGGTCGGGAGCTAATTCCTGAGAGAAAAGGTTTGACAGAGCCCATATTTTTTGAGAGACTACTTGAGGAACCTGTTTATATATTTTTGTGTTAAATTTGATCATGTCAAGGTGGTTGCGAGTGTACAGCCATTGACAAGCTTTGAGATTATTATAGAAACTTTCCCCTGCTAATAAATTTAATCAAATTTGATTAAATTTGTGTCTGATTTTGAGCAAAGTTGTCTTCTTTATTTCTGAATGTCTGCAAAAAGTTTTTATTGTTCCCATTTCAATCTTACATTGAAATCTCTATGAATTACACAAGATCTTAGCTTTGTGATAGTTTGGTGGCACTTGCAATTTCATTTATCAGAAGAGATTTCATTTGATAGTGAAATAAACAAGTTTAAAATTATTTTACTCCTAGCATGATGATTAAGATTATTTGTTAGCCTTTGAGGGTATCTTAGGCATGATAAAATAGAGATTGATAGTGTTTACTTAAGTTTTTTTTAATTTGAGCCTTCATTCTGGATCCTTAAAGTTTGTGTGAAAATGTGTTGATCTGGGCCTCCACTGAAAGCACACCATTTTGGTTAAAGGGACATTTTAGTTGTTTTGAAGCATTCTGTTAGTCAAGCCTTCCATTTTTGTACAAAATCTCAAAGATCTGGTGAGTCAAAATCCACTCTACCTCACCTCGAACAAAAATCCATTTAAAAACAACCAATCCTACCCATACTACCCCTGTTTTTCCTGTGTGTACACGAATGCATAATCTATGTTACCAAAACATACAAAAGCAATCAGGTTTTCATTGTCTTTAGTAGCCTGAACCTTGCTTAGAAAATATCTCCATTATCTAGGGTGACAACTCGTGAGAGTTAGATTTTTGTTGTATTTATCATGTTTTCTTCAAGGTCTTCTTAATAACTTTGCAAAGAAGGATATCTCCATCTCCTCCACAAACAGTAGGCTACAAAAGGGTCCTCTCACCCTGGTTGAATTGAGCAACCATAAAGTAGTGACGATAGATCAAATCCTTTTAAGGGTGCTACCCATTTCTCCACATCTGAGTGATAAAGAGCAAGCTACATTCCCTTCCCAACTATAAAATGACACACAACGTGCTTTGCTTGCCTCTAAGCTTCTTGTCAAAACCGTGATGTTGCTCGGCTTCTGAGGGAGAATCAATTTGGGTACCAACACTATTTCTGGCACTGTTTCCAGGGACATTTTGATTGTAGTTCATACTTAGCCCTTGGTAAACATTTTTTATATGCTCAAAGTGCTAGTACATTATTTCAACATCATCCTGTGTTCAGGCCTGCAAGAAGTGTTCAAAGATACAAGTGTTGTGTGCAATATTTCCAATTTCTACAATTATTGCACTAAGTTTCATTGATAAATTTGGGTAAAGGAAAGTTGGATATTTCCATTTCCAATTTCTAGTGTTGATAGATATTTGATAGATCATATTTTTAGTGCATTTGAACAACTAAGGTGGAAATCCTTAGTGGCGACTCAGTGTTGATCTAATTTTTTATAAGGACCAGTGTCTTAACCTCTTTCAAGTAAGATTTGTTACTAATGTTTATAAATATGAAAGGAAAAAGATCTTTCTTTGTTAGGGATCCTACTAAGACATTATTTTTAGAGCTAGGAAAAACAAATTCAGAAGGAAGAAGATCCTGGAGAGTTGTTGGAGATCAGCAATCAAGAAAATAGATCTCTGTTGATGAAGGTGATCAGCCTATCATTGAAGATTTCCATTCAAGTGATTCTGAATCAGGTAGTCTTTTTGTGGAATTAAATTCTCCATCTGGGGCCTTCATTTGAATTTGAAAAGTTTTCTTCTCATTCTACTCTTGTGTTTATGGTTTTCTAAGAAACAGAGCCTTTAGGGGATATCCATTTTGGAAGTTATAATCTTGTGTTTCAAAGACCCCTTGTCCCTTATCAGTTTGATTCTCCTCTAAGGTCACCTCCTCAAAATAACATGGCCCATCCCCCACCCAGACCTCCATTTTTTGTAAATAATTTTGGGTCTATAAATTTTAGAGGGATGGCCGGTTATCCAAATGCAGTTCCCCAAGATGTAAGAAATAGACTACCAAAGTTCCAAGGAAATAATGTTATAACTGGTGATCAGCATCTAAAGCTCTTTATCAATATGATGGAAGACTTTGAGATTGAATTTGAAGATGTATATATAAAATTGTTTATCCATAATTTGGAGGAAGATGTCAGGGACTGGTATAAAGCTTTTCTAGATAATTCCATTGATTCTGGGACCGGATGAATAATGCATTCAGATTACAGTATGGTGATAAAATGGATTCTAGGTTTCTTCTGTCATAATTTGAGAATATAAAAAAGAACCCTAATGAGTCAGTGCATGACTTCGACACTAGATTCAATAAGACATTGAGGATATTTCTTGTAAGTTTAAGGCCATGTGATGAATCTTGTCTTATAAATTATTCTAATGCATTTGATAAGAAAGTTGCTTACTACTTGAGGGATAAAAACCCTACCAATTTGAGACAGGCCTTTACTATGGCTCTACAAATTGAGAACAACATCAAAGCAATTAGAAAACCTCCTAAGAGGGAAGGTGTGAAACTGGTTAATTTGGAAAGACCTCAAGCAAGCAAGGTTGTTGATTTGGAGGAAGTTTTGAAAACTTTGGCAGGGGCTGTCAAAGAAATCTCATACAAATTATCCCAGGCAGATAAAGGAATTGGGCAGGGTTCACAAGGTTAGCATAAGCAACAAGGCCAGGGAAGATTTAAAAATCATCTTAGAAATGAGCAAAGATATGATGACAGAGGTAAAGGACCCATGGGATCTGTAAATAGACATCCCCAAGCTAGGGAAAACAGAATGGTGTGTGATCCTCTGGCTCCTAGAGTTACTATTATTGAATAAACAGATGTAATTGATTAGTGTGGAAGGTGTTTCATGCCCCATGCTCCATGTGAAGTAGATTAGTAAGAAGAAGAGGAAGTTGATGATGATAACACAGATGATGATGCATGCATGATGGAGTGCTCTACAAGCTCACAGCAAGGAGCAACTTCAATTGAGGTAATAAGTGCTAGAACTGCTGCTGATTTTTGGGATTGCATTCACCAGGTACCTCTTCTTCCTTCCTCTCATAATTTAGAAATAGATATTGTATAATATTTTTAATTTCCCAATAATGACTTTCAATATTTAAGAGCTTTAATGATAAAGAAATATGATGGAGGAATACCATTTGAGGAAGATAGGTAGTTATTGATGACTCTATTGTTGCTCAAGAGAAGTATTATAATGCTAGGAGTAGAGTTGTCAAAGGAGCAGGGCCTCAAGCCAAACCTAAAGCCCCATTGCTTTCAAATATTCTTAAAGCAGTTCCTATGAAAGATACACCTTCCAAAGGCTTTGTTGTCCCAAAAAAAATTCATACTTCTCCTCATGCTCAAACTGTCAAAAACCCAGTGCTATCTGATGAGTATGTCAACCACCCTTCCAATCCTACCTTGCCAAATTCTACTCCATATGACATTTCCCAAGTTTTGAATCAAATTAAAGTTAGTGTTTCAATTTTTGAGATGCTTAGGATTCCTGGGCACACGAAGAGGGAATTGGAGTATTTGGGATTAAAAAAAGAGAAGAGTGCCCCAGGAAGAAATATAAATATTGTGGAGACTCCTCCAATCATTGAAGAGCTAGAAACACCACCAACATCAGAAGAGATAGATGAACCACCTAATGTTTATTTTGTAACATCCTTGGTAGAGTCTCAACTAAATGTGGATCCATTCTTCACCACTCTGATCATTAAGGAAAGGCTACTGCACAACTGTATGTTTGATTCGGGGGCATCATGTAATGTTATTCCTCTGGAAGTCATGAATGAACTGAATATCAAAGTAATAGTAGCATATGGGAAGTGAACTACCATGAATTTCAGAGAGGTGCCAGTGGTGGGATGTGTGCAAGGTCTAGTGGGACAACTTGCAGCTTATCCGGGTAATAACTTGAAACTTGATGTTGTTATTGTTGACAACCCAGCCAAGTGGGGTATGTTGTTGTCTAGAAAATGGGCTGCAAGTGTTGGTGGGAATGTTCAAATGGATATGTCCTGTGCCACCATTCCAATTGAGGGCTGCCTTGTCAAGTTGTATGGGGAAAAGAAGATGTTACACCTCATTGAAGACCCCAATAATGCATCTTATGAAGTGTTGTACACAAGTTTTGATGCTGATAAATTTATCAAGTTTGTTGATGGGAAAGAGAACAAAATGGATCAATGTAAGAATCTTGAAAAAGTAGGCTCTCCATGGACTCTGTTGTTTGATGGACTTTCTCCAAATTTGGAAATGGTGCTGGTGTAGTTCTGATTTCCCCAAGCTTGGAAGAGTTTTTTTTTATTTCAAACTTAACTTTGAGGGTACTAACAACATTACTGAGTATGATGCATTGTTGTTAGGTTTGATAATTGCTTAGAAATACTATGTTAAAGAAATCATTGTTAAGGGAGATTCATAACTAATTGTTAAACAAATCAGAAAATTGTATGCTACAAAAATTCAAAGAATGAAATAGTACAAGCATGCAGTCTGGGACTTGATTGAGATGTTTGATTCATTTAACATTGTGCATCATGATAGGAATTTCAATGTTATGGAAGACAAGATTACAGTTTTGGGATCTCGGTTTGATAGTTGTACAATGTTCCCATATTATGAATAAGATGTTAAAGTGTTAACAAGGCCATCTGTCTCTGACAACATTAAACATTAGCAAATTTTTGATGATAATTCTCAACTCAAAAGATTTCTATAGAAAAAAGGGGAGTTTTTTTATAAGTGTATTGATTGGGAGCCAATGGTATGTGCAATAGAGGGTAAAGAAACTTTTTTTGGAAAGGATATCATTCAACTGAAAACTAATACCATTCTTAGAGGACTGGTTACTCTTGAATCAAACTTAGATAGCGTTGATTACATCATTAACAAGCATATAGCAACCTCAAGGGATGTTGAAGATCATGACCTGGGTATAGAGGAGAAACCAAGGAATATCTGGTTGGGAAGCAATCTAAACACGGAGGAAAAACATTTGTACGTCCAATTGTTGAAGGAGTATCATGACTGCTTGGCTTGGTCTTATTCAGAGTTGAAGGCATACAAAGAGGATCTATTTCAGCATGAAATTCCTCTGGAGCCTAATGCAAAACCATTTAGAAAAAAGAAGAGGCCGATTAATCCACTCCTCTCTGTGAAGATGCAAGATGGGGTTAAAAAGCTAAGAGATGGAGGGATCATTCAACCAATAAGGTATTCTTCTTGGGTTGTGAACTTAGTGCCAGTTAGAAAAAAGAATGGTGATATTAGGCTGTGCATGGATTTTAGAAATCTGAATAGAGAATTAATGAAAGATAATTATCCTTTACCAAACATGGATAACATGTTGTAATTGGTCACTGGTTTTGAGTTGTTATCTACTATGGATGACTTCTCTGGGTATAACCAGGTGGTTGTGAAGTAATCAAAGAGAATTATAACTACTTTCACTACTCCATAGGGTACCTATGTGTATGTGAGGATGTTGTTTGGCTTGATGAATGCTGGAGCTACTTTTCAGAGAGCAATGGATGTAGCATTCTCAAGATATATAAATGACTTCATTACTATGTATCAGGATGATGTGAAAATTTTCTCCAGGAAGAGAAGTGATCACCTGCAACATTTAGAAAATATGTTGATAAGATGCAGAGAGTATGACATTTCACTCAATCCAAAGAAGTGCCATTTCGGAGTCCAAAAGGCCAAGTTACTTGGTCACATTGTATGAAAGGATGGTGTCATGATTAATCCTGAGATGGTGGTGGCCATCAGCAAGGTCCCAATTCCAAGAACCAAGAAAGGAATTCAATCCTTCTTTGGGAAAATAAATTTTATCAAAAGATTCATATCAAACTTAGCTGAGTTGACCATTCCAATTACTTGGATGCTAAAAAAGAACCAAGTAATCAAATGGGAAGAGGTTGCCATTCAGGATTTCAATAGGATCAAAGAAGAATTAAATCACGCCCCTGTTCTTAACAGCTCCATATTATAATAAGCCTTTTCAAATGTTTTCTTTTTCTTTGGAGAACACTATTGCATCTGTCTTGTTACAGAAGGATGATGAAGGGGCTGAGAGACCAATTACTTTTTTCAGTAAGGCACTGCAAGGGGCTGAGTTGAAGCACACCATTATGGAGAAGTAAGAATTTTCCTTGGTAAAAGCAACAAAGGTTTTCAGACCTTACATTTTGAGCTCTAAAGTTGTTGCTTATGTTCCCCACACCGTGGTGAAATATGTCTTATCAGAGATGGAGGTATCAAGCAAAAGATGCAAATGGGTGAACAATTTGCATGTTTATGACATGGATATCCAAACCACGAAATTGGTAAGAGGTTTGGGTTTAGCTAAACTTATGACTGAGAGAAACCTACAAACTATTGAGGTGAATGAGGTAGAAGAAGTAAGGGTGGATTTCCTTGAAAAGTTGGTGAGTTCTGAATGGTACAAAGATATAATTTTTTATCTCAAACATCTATACTGCCCTGAGTATTTGATTAAAGTTACTAAAAGAGCTCTTAAATTGGCTTCCCATTTATATGCCATTACTGATTTTGGGTTAGCTTGGAAGAACCCTAAGGGAGTCCTCTTAAAGTGCATTACTAAAGATTAAGCCCCCAAGATAATTGTTGATCTCCATGGAGGAGTTTGTGAGGGGAATTTTGCTGGAAGAGTCACAACACACAAGATCTTGAGGGCTGGTTATTGGTGGTCAACTCTTTTCAAGGATAAAAAAATTGTTTTTCAGAAGATGTGATAGTTGCCAGTGTTTTTCTGGAAGACTGAAAGCCTTATGATCCCTTCCTTTACAGCCTGTATCAATTGAAGCCTTATTCAAACAATGGGGAATGGATTTCATTGGTGAGATTTCAGACCCTTCAAGTGTTGGCCATAAGTGGATTCTTGTAGCCATTGATTACTTCACTAAGTGGGTGGAGGAAATCCCCACCAAGAGAGAAACACACCAAATTGTCATGGAATTCTGTTGAACCATATCATCTGCAGGCTTGGAGTGACAGTTAAAATTATTGCTGAAAATGCCATGAGCTTTAGAGCTAAACCTTTGGTGGTAATGTTTAAAGAATATGGGATCAATTTGACATATGCCTCCAACTATAACCCCCAAGGAAATGGAAAAGCAGAGTCTAGAAATAAAAATTTATTAAAAATCATCAATAGAACCTTGGAACTGAACAAAAGGAAATGGAGTGAGCAGTTGAAGTTTTCTGTTTTATCTGATCGAATTAATATTAAAAGAGCTACTGGAAAAAGTCCATTTGAAACGGTATATGTCACTCAATCACTTCTGCCCTGCATATACAATTATCCTCATATTAGTTCATTCAACAACTATAAAATCAAGAAGTTAGTCCATATGAGGCTCACATTAACTAGATTATTGAACTTGATGAAGAAAGGAGAGCATCTCACCAAATGCATGTGAAGTTCAGAGAAAAATTGAAGAATTTATTTGACAAGAAGGTCACTCCCATAGCTTTTAGCATTGGAGATCTTGTGTTGTTATAGGATAACAAACATGAAGACAAGGACAAGCTTGGTAAATTTGATGCACTATGGATGGGCCCTTACTCCATTGACATTCAGATTAGTGAACATACCTTCTTATTAAAAGACTTGGATGGTGAATTGCTTGAATTACCTATTAATGGCAGACACTTGAAATTTTTTTTGAATTGATTCCCCAGAATCAAGGTGAGCATCATTTGTACAGTGTATAGTTTGTTGGTCACTTTCTGTCTTTTGTGTGTTTGCTCATTTTGGTCCTTGGTGACCTAGTTTTCCTAGATCCTTGGTTCATTTTTAGGAGATGGTTCTAGTTTTCTTCTCTGTAAGTTGACTCATTTTCCCAATGGATTTTTTTGGCCCATGGTATATTATTTGGTTCTTGTAACACTCACAGGGAGTATGCATCCCTGAGTCAGAGCCGATGTTGGTGCTCGAATTGGTCTCACCTCGTTTTCCATTAAAATACCTCAGTTTCAGCCTCTGTAACATTTTTTATTTCCCTGTGTTGGTACCTAAGGTCTATGTCCTCCATTAGGTTGCCATGATTGGTTCCTCCTTGGTCGAAGGTCATTTAAAATCCTAGAATTTGTTGATTTGTTCCTCTGTCAATCTGAAGGTGTCTATCAATTGGGTGTAAAACTTGGGCTATTCATTCCCTTCTATTTTCCGTAGCCGTGTGTTGATGTCCCTATTGTTTTGTCTCAGGTACTTGAAGAAATTTTTATCCATATTTCACTCTCGAGCTAAATATTGGATCAAACCATGACCCTGTATAGAAGGAACCCAAGAAAACTCATTCAAATCCTACAAATTGGTCGCAAAAAGATTCAGGAATGAAGTGACAGAGGTCAAGAGAGATCAAAGGATCCTGTACAAAAGAAAATGACTCTATCAAGCCATTTCTACATCTTAAATCCATTCTCCAAGTTATAGGTAGGTAGAATTATAAAATAGCAGTGTTAGACAATAAGGATCAATCCTACAAAGAATCCAGAAGAAGGAAGAACGAAAAATATTTGAAGTCCTTGGGCTCGAATTGGTTCAGGAAAAGGGAAAAAATGACTAAGTATAGAGGAAGAAGTGGAAAGGGCCACATGCCTTAACGGAATTGTTTCAAGGGTGAATCCAAAAGGAGAAGTCCAAATTTGCACCATGCTTCCACGCATCCAAATTCCCCAAAAGTTGTGGGGCATTGAAAATTCTTCGGTTGAGAGCGAAGCATGCCAAGTGTTAGCTTGGCGTAAATTCACAAAGGTAACCCAGGGCAGAGACTCAAACTTGTGCCAGCCCTCCATGTAGCCAAGGGTAAAATAGGTTCAAAAGGTGGGCTTTGAAATTCGTTAAGTATAAAGTGCAAGAGGAGAGTACCGTGTGTCAGCCTGGTGCATTTCCAAGAGTCAGTCCCTTGGCGGAAACCCAAATGAGTGCAAGGCCACCACATAGCTCAAAGTCTAAAAAGTAAGAAGGACTGTTGAACAGTCCAAAAAGTAGCGGAGGCAGATAAGTGTCAATCTGACGCTCCTCCAAAGGAAAACTTTGGGTTGGGTTTACAAACAAGCGCGGTGCCTCCACATGTCCTTAAAGGGGGTAGAGTTAGTTTAATAGTCAATGCATAAGTTAGGCCGGTGGAGGCTGCCAAGTCTCTCATTGGCACTGATTCAAGGGTCAAATAGAGAAAAGGTTCCCAAGTGAGTGCCAGACTGGTGCATGTCCCAGGGGAAGGTGAGGCATTGGGGAAAAGTTCATTTTTCGCCCTTTGCCCCAAAAGGATTAAAAGATGTAAAATGGCCCATGACTCCACCAAGGAAAAAGTCAACATATAGACCCGAGTCAAAGCCAAGGTGGGGTGTTAGGGAAAAAAGTGAAAATTTTCCTTTTGTCCAAAAGGCATAGAGGTAAAAATGGAAATGCATTTCCCAGCCAACCAAAAGGAGCCACGCTTCTAGACGGAATTTCGGGCCTTCAGAGGTTTTTGATTTTTTATGTTTTTGCGCAAAAGACTAAAAGGTAAATTACGGGCCCGTGGACCTGAAATTTTATCCTAATCTGGTTACCACGTATCCCAATAAAAAGGACCCATTTTTCAAATTGTTTTCCTGTCCATTTGTACAGAATTGATGCAAAACTTCAAAGGGGCATATCTTTCGACTTAGGGTCGAAATATAGCAAATTTGACACCATTGGAAACATCTCAACGTCCTCTATGCCATGGCAGGATTAAAAATTCATTTTTTGTAGGCACTGGTATGTAAAATGAAGAAAAGTATTCCAGGCCATTAACACAAAATCCAATCTCTTCAACTACCAAATCTAATTCGATTCAATTCGCTGGGGAACCAAAAGTGACATATTGTGGGTGGATATGCATAAGACATTGATATTCAATGGTTAAGCTTTCAAGGCAAGATTTAATGCGTATCTCATGGTGGTTGGAGTAGGATGCGAATTTTCCCTCTTCTCTCTCTTTTCCTTCTATATATATTGTAACAATTCTCGTTTGAAGAAGAGAGACATTCTGGGCATAGAGAAACTCTGTCAAATTTGTTTCTCGACACCATTTTTGAGCAACAAACCTTCTCCCACTCCTGGAAAATGTATTTGTGCCTCTATTCTAGAAATGTAATGGTCTGTGCACCTTCTAGAGGAATAAAAAAATATTTTTTTGTTGTGTTCTTCAACCCTTTGCATCATTTTGTTGTTTCTCCATACCTCTCCCTTTCAGTCTTTTTTTTTGTGAATGTATTTCACATTTGTAGGTGCAGGATGTTGTGTTTCATGGATTTTAATGGATGATTTATAGATTTGGGCCGTGTCACTTCTGTCTGACCTCCCTCATCTTCACTTTTCTGTTTCTTTCTCCCTCAACAGAATATCTCGCTTCCTTTGCTGGTTTATCATTGATTTAGTGTAGGCTCTTTTTTTCCCTCTTTCTCTCTTGCCTTTGTTCCTTAGAATGGTTAGATTCGGTTAGATTTAGTTTTACTATGCACTGGAGTAGCTTGTGGCAGGTAGTTTTAGGAGTAAGAACCAGATTTCTCTGGAGAGCTTTCCCAGTTTTGTAAGGTTCCACACCTTGGGGAAAGTTCAATGTTATGTAATCACACCAAATGATTCTACCTTAGAAAATTAGATCCATAACTCATTTGGGGGTGCTGTGATTTCACACTAACAGATTTAGCATGCCCAGTGGGACCAAGAGGTCTCAATTTCATTTCATCAAGTTGATTTGTTCTTGGTGAGATTCAACCTTTAGAGGCACACTTTCAGGCACATCTGGCAACTCAATCTAGTCAAAAACCCCATTCTCTAAGTTACAGACCTTTTCCATCCATTTCCACTTATTTTCATCCATTTTCTTCTTCCATCTCTTTCATTTTCTCCAATTCCATGAGGTTGTACAATCATGACTTCATTCCCTCCATGGAATTCACATCTTACAGCAACAACAATACAATACACCTCCAATGTATTTCACAACTCCTCTAGATCAACATTATAATTAGATCCAGGACCATTATGCTTACCCATATGAGCAGAGTCAAAAATAGTTTGGCTATGGAGCTTATCAAGAGACAAGGAGTATGCATGTAATGGAAAAAGTTAAATGCAGAAGATACTGATCTGTTGGAGAAGATCAAAAAAATGGAAGTAAACATGGTTCAGTTAAGGGCAACAGTTCAAATGAGGGCTTTCAACATTGGTTGCTGGGCACCTTGTCCATGGAAAGGCCCTTTACCAAGACACTACAGCCCTCAGGAGAAGCTGGACTTCATGATTGGAATGCTTCCCCAACTTTGCACAATGCATAGTGGAAATCAGTGGCTTATGAGCTTGAGTGCCAGAACAACCTTGTCAATGGGTAAATCCTACACCATTATCTGGTAATTTTCTCTCTACTCCTCAAGCAGGACCATCTCAATTTGGGCTTCAATTTCCAAGCTTCCCATTGAATGTTTCCCCAAGTGTGAAATCCATTTCTCCATCCCCTAGTCTTCCACCTCATCTCATTTTTTCTACACTTTTCTCTTCCAAATCCAAATTCCCTCCACAAGATCAAAAATAAATATCCTCCCCTCTAAAGAAACAAGAAGTTTCATCTCCTCCCCCTCTACCACAAAAAATTGCAAAAATGGTTGAAACCCCAACCTGCCACACCTCTTGATTTCCCAAGCCCATGTTGTGAAGAGACTTAAGAATCCAGTCAAGGAGAACAATAAAGAAGAGGATCCCAATAAAAAATAAATGACATAAAATCTGAAGAGTTGGGCTGCCAAATTTGGGTTTACAAAGATCCCCTTGATGGTTGAGCCAATAGAGGAGGTCAAGATTGAAGAACTAGTGGTGGTTAAGGCTGAGTTTGTACATTATAATAAGAGAAAGAACAAGAGGAGGAAAAATCATTCCCAATTCCCATTGAAGAGGAGCAGTTGGGAGAGATCAAATCAGTGTCTGAGGCCACTCAATGAAGAAGGCATCATCGAATAGTTTTTTGCTTTTATTTTAAGGGCCTGATTTCATTGATGAACCCATGATGGAGGAGGAACATAGAGTTTCAGAGGCCCCAAGTGTGGAGCGGGCCATAGAATAACCTTCAGTTCTTCCTCCCACTTCATCCCCTTCAAGCTCTAATGTTGAAGAAGAGTTTGATCTTTCAAACTTCATGTTTGAGAGTGAAGGGAACCATGGTGAGGCAAGTTGAAGATTAGGAAGGACACCATGGAGGAGGTAGAGCACATGCAACACGACAAAAAGGAGGTAGACCGTCTGTCAGAATTGAGAAATTGCTTTGATGGAAGAGGATACCCATGGAGATTACATCATCCACTCCTGCATCTCATCACATTCCACAGCACATGAACCTCCTGCCATTTAGGAGAACATTCAGGAACAACAATCCTGCACTTCATAACAACCCTCTGGAATCAAGTTTGGAAGATATTGACTCTTCCATGTTCTTCACAAAGAGGAGGAAGGGAAAAAGAAAAGGAGTATCTCACCACTTCTTCCACACCATAAATCCAAGAAGGTCTAGAAGAAGACTTCAATTCTTGAAGTTGAATTTCATAAGCAAGGGGAAAATTCAAAGGATCAGACTGTTCCTCAATCAGGTACTTGGCTTCATTAGAGCCAAAGGAGTAGACCAAAACAAGTCATGCCTACTTCTAGGGCATGAGGATGATCATCAAAGTACCAAGGGTCACCATCAATGCCTCTAGGAGTCTAATACATGTCAGACTTAAAGAGGTATTTTCCATTATTGCTGATACCTTGATTATTTGGGTGGAGGACCAGCTTATTGTTAGCTTTTCACTCATCCAACCAGCCACATTCAGTGCCAAATCAGTTGCATGGCTGCCTTTTTTTAAGGAAGGGAAGCTATTTCTCCTTGCCAGTTGTAGGTTTTTTTTTTAGCTCCCTTTGGTCTTGGTTAGAGTACTGTAGGTAGATTTTTTTTCAACAGAAGAAGTACTTATACACACTATGCATGTCTCATTTGAGACATGTATGATTTGATCTTTGTATATAAGTTTTGTTTGTATTGCTCAAGATGGGCATGAGGCTAGGCTCTTAAACTATTTAAGGAAAGAAGGATCATGTTTTCCTGTGACAGTTGCAAATCAAAATAGGGAACAAATGCAGAGTCAACTAATAATTCATTTCGAGACAGTCTATTTGAGGGACAAATGAAAGTCCCATGGGTCAAAACAATTTTCTATTCTCAGAAACTCCATTTTCTCAAGGTTCTCTTATGAAAATTGAGAGTGCAGACATGTGGGTAGGCTCAGAGACAGACGAAACATAGAAAAGGCTTGTAGTCGGGCTCGCAATGGCTCAAGGATCAGTTCCATGTTTATCAAGCAGACTCCATTCCCAATGGATGCTTCAAGGCCACTGGTCTCTCCATCTAGCAGGCAGATGTCCCCGTGAGTCACCAAATTGTTATCCATATTTCACTCCTGAGCTAAATATTGAGATCAAACCATGACCCCCGCATAGAAGGAATCCTGAGAAAAATCATTCAAATCCTGTAAATTGGTTGCAAAAAGATTCAACAACGAAGTGACAGAGGCCAAGAGAGATCAAAGGATCTCGTACAAAATAAAATGTCTCTGTCAGGGTTTTTTCCACATCTTAAATCCATTCTCCAAGCTACATGTAGGTAGAACTATAAAATAGTAGAGGTTAGGCAAGAAGGGTCAGATGCTACAAAGGAGACAGAAGCAAGAAGAAGGAATAATGGTGAAGATTCAAAGTCCTCGGGCTCAAAACCATTCAAGAAAAGGGTCCAAAATCGACTAAGTATGGAGGAGGCAGCGGAAGAGGGCCACGTGTCCTTAACAACGGTGCTTCAAGGGTGAATCCAAAAGGAGAAGTACAAACTTGCGTCAGGCTTCCACGTGTCCAAAGTCCCCAAAATTTGTGGGACGTTGAAAATTATTCGGTTGAGAGTGAAGTGTGCCTGGTGTTAGCTTGGCGTAAATTCACAAAGGGAACCCAGGGCAGAGACTCAAACTTGCGTCAGCCCTCCACGTAGCCAAGGGTCAAACAGGGTCAAAAGGAAAGCCTTAAAAAATTGGCTAAGTATAGAATGAGAAAGCAGGAGAGTGCAAAGAGTCAGTGTGGCGCATCCCCAAGAGTTGGTCCCCAGGCGGAAACCCAAGTGAGTGTGAGGCTCGTCACGTAGCCCAAAGTCTAATAAGTAAGAGGGACCGTTGAAAAGTCCACAAAGCAGTGGAGGCCGATAAGTTTCAACTCGATGTTCTTCCAAAGGGTAAACTTTGGTTTGGGTTTACAAAAAAGTGTGGTACCTCCACATGTCCTAAAAGGGGGAAGAGTTAGTAGAATAGTCAATGCATAATCCAGGCCAGCGGAGGCTACCAAGTGTCTCAATGGTGCTGATTCAAGGGTAAAATAGAGAAAAGGTTCCCAAGTGAGTGCCAGATTGACGCATGTCCCAGGGGAAGGCAAGGCATCGGGGAAAAGTTAGTTTTTTTCCCTTTGCCCCAAAAGGAGTAAATGTTGCAAAATGGCCCGTGACTCTGCCAAGGAAAAAGTCAACATATAGACCCGAGTCAAAGCCAAGGTGGGGCGTCGGGGAGAAAAGTGAAAATTTTCCTTTTTTCCAAAAGGCATAGAGGTAAAAATGGAAACGCATTTCCCAGCCAACCAAAAGGAGCCATGCATCCAGACGGAGTTTTGGGCCTTCGAGGGTTTTTGAGTTTTTGCGTTTTTACGCAAAAGACTAAAAGGTAAATTGCGGGCCATGGACCTGAAATTTTATCCCGATCTGGCTACCACGTATCCCAATCAAAAGAAGGACATATTTTTCAGAATTTTTTCCCACTCATTTGTACAGAATCGATCCAAAACTTCAAAGGGGCATATCTTTCGACTCAGGGCTTGAAATATAGAAAATTTGACACCGTTGGAAGTGTCTCAACGTCCTCTACACCATGGAAGGATTAAAAATTCATTTTTTGAAGCCCCTGGTAGGTAAAATGAAGAAAAGTCTTCCAGGACATTAATTCAAAATCCAATCTCTTCAAATACCAAATCTGATTTGATTCGATTCGTTGGGAAACCAGAAGCGACATAATGTGGGTGGATTTGCAGAAGGCATTCATATTCAGTGGTTGAGCTTTCAAGGAAGGATTCAATGTGTATCTCATGGTGGTTGGAGTAAGATGTGACTTTTCCCTCTTCTCTCTCTTTTCCTTCAATATATACTGTAACACTTCTCGTTTGAAGAAGAGAGACATTATAGGCATAGAGAAACTCTGTCAAATTTGTTTCTCGATGCCATTTTTGAGTAGTGAACCTTCTCCCATGCCTAGAAAATGTATTTGTGCCTCTATTCTAGAAATGTAATGGTCTGTACACCTTCTAGAGCAATAAAAAAATGTTTTTTTGTGGTGTTCTTCAACCCTTTGCATCATTTTGTTGTTTCTCCGTGCCCCTCCCTTTCAGTCTTGGTTTTCTGTGCATGTATTTCACATTTGTAGGTGTAAGATGTTGTGTTTCATGGAGTTTAATGGATGATTTGTAGATCTGGGTTGTGTTATTTTTATCTAACCTCCCTCATCTCCATTTTGATGTCTCTTTCTCCCTCAATAGAATATCTCACTTTGTCTGCTGGTGTATCACCGCTTTAGTGTAGGCTCTGTTTTTCCCTCTTTCTCTCTCCTTGGTTCCTTCGAATGGTTAGATTAGGTTAGATTTAGTTTTCCTGCACTGGAGTAGCTTGTAGCAGGTAGTTTAGGAACAAGAGTCATCTTTCTCTGGAGAGCTTTCCCACTTTTGCAAGGTCCCACACCTTGGGGAAAGTTCAATGTTATGCAATCACACCAAATGAGTCTGCCTTGGAAAAGCATATCCATAACTCATTTGGGGGTGCTGTGATTTAGCACTAACAGAAATGTGAATGGATATAACTCAGAGGGTCATGTGTGAACATTACAACATTTCCAGATTCTCTGTCCTTGAAGAAAATTTCATTTTCAGGCTCAAACAGTGGTGTCCCTACATTTTTACTGTTTGACAGGTGTGTTGTTCCCATCAAATTTACTTCTCTACATCAATGGAAACATGGTCCTTTTCGGTTGGATGCAGCTTGGTGGGGAACTCTAAAACCTTGTGGATTTTTTCAGCCCAAAAATTTTCCATGTGGAGGAACAACGCTCGTTTGAAGACTCACCTTTTGTTTGGCCTTGAAGTTACGTCGGGAGGACATGTGGAGGATTCTGCTGCTTTTCATGGACTTAGAAAAAAAATTATGCAGCTGATATAGTTTTGGCGGGCCGTGGACACGTGGTGGGCTGGAGCTCATTCAGGGTCTACACTTTTGGGGATCATCTTGAAGTTGCGCCATAAAGACACGTGGAGGTTTCCACCAGGTCTTACTTCCTTAGAATTTTCAGCAACTTCTTAAAGGGCCTGAGACATGTGGAGGGACCATGCATGTTTGGGAACTAGCCCTTGAGTTTTATTTTGAAGAAGCGCCACGAGGACACTTGGAGGCTTCCGCTCACTCTCCCTTTTTGCTTGGAATTTTCAATGACAAAATAATACTGTCTCAGACCTTGGACACATGGCACCCTCTACTGAACTCTCATTCTTTTTAGCAGACTCTACCAAACTGAGACACGTGGTGACCCCACAATCATTCAGGGTCTCTACTTTTGGGGATCATCTCAAGATGCGCCATTAAGACGCAAGGTAGTTTCAAAAGTTAAGAGGCAGGGAGACGGACCATCGGGGGCAACTTGGATTTTTGCCCCTTGTTATTTAAAATATTAAAATCATTAAAATGACCCTCAATCCCAACAGAGAATAGTCAAAAAATTCTCTAGTCAATGGTGGAGGTGCAAAATTTTGGGGGAAATTTGGAAAATTTTCCTTTTGTGGAGAAAGAGGTTAAAAGTGTAATAAGGAAGTATGGTTACACTAGGACCCACATCAGAAACTAAAAGCGGAAGGGCAGAGCTATGTGGAAAATTTGGAAAAAAATTCCTTTTTCCAAATAGGATGTAAAATAACATAATTTAGTCACAAATCCTTTAGGACCCACATTGGGACATGTTTCAAGCCCATTTTTCAAAGGAAGAGGGGCAGAGCAAATTGAGAAATTTTGCATTTTTTCCAAAAGGTGTAAAAAGTAAAAAAGAACCCCCAGGCCCATCTTAACTCGAATCTCCCATGTGGACAGTCCAGATTCAAAAGAGAGATCAACGGAAACTATGCATCTATATCTGATTTTCCACCATTTCTGCTCCAAAGCTCCTGGGGATGTGAATTTTTATGGTTTTTTAACATATCTTGGAGTCTCCTGCATGCCAAATGAAGAGGAACATTAATTTGATATCCTGGTTTGGTGGGGAAGGTCTAAAAATGTCTTTCAACATTGAAGATGTAATCTGAATGTCAGATTTGACCTGATCTTTCTTTCCTTGGCACGCAAGAGACCTGTTGATATCTCGGTTTGGTGGGAAAAATATGAAAACATATTTTACCATTAAGATTTGATCTGACTATTCACCTCAATCTAATTTTCCAATTTTCCCTTCCTTGTCATGCAAAGAACCAGATTTGAAAAATTGGAGGAGGAAGTAGTTGGCACGCAAAATGAAGAATGAATTACTAAGTGAGGGATTGAATACTGGAAATATTTGGTGATATTTTCCCTCTGCACACCTGACAACTTTTTTACAAATCTAATTCTAGGAGTCATGATCAATGGTCGTAACATGCAATGGTGCTATGAATGTTTCTTGTTTTGGAGGGAAAACTCTGTTGTAAATGAAATATTATAAATTACATGAATTTTTCGTGCAAATGGTTGGAGTGTTAGAGGTCGGGAGCTAATTCCTAAGAGAAAAGATTTAACAAATCCCATATTTAATGAGAGACTACCTGAGGAACCTGTTTATATATTTTTGTGTTAAATTTGATCATGTCAAGGTGGTTGCGAATGTATAGCCATTGACAAGCTCTGAGATTGTTCTAGAAACTTTCCCCTACTGATAAATTTAATCAAATTGGAGTAAATTTTTGTCTGATTTTGAAAAAAATTGTGTCTTCTTTAGTTATGAATGTCTGCAAACAATTTTTATTATTCCCATTACAATCTTACATTCAAATCTCTAAGAATCACACAAGATCTTAGCTTTGTGATAGTTTGGTAGCACTTGAAATTTCATTTATCAAAAGAGATTTCATTTGATAGTGAAATAAACAAGTTTAAGATCACTTTACTCCTAGCATGATGATTAAGATTATTTGTTAGCCTTTGAGGTTATCTTAGGAATGATAAAATAGAGATTGATAGTGTTTAATTAAGTTTTTTTTAATTTGAGCCTTCATTTTGGATCCTTAAAGTTTGTGTGAAAATTTGCTGATTTGGGCCTCCACTGAAATCACACCATTCTAGTTAAAGGGACATTTTAGTTTTTTTGAAGCATTCGATTGGTCAAGCCTTCAATTTTTGTACAAAATCTCAAATATCTAGTGAGTCAAAATCCACTCTGCCTCACCTCCCACAAAAATCCATTTAAAAACAACCAATCCTACCCATACTACCCCTGTTTGTCCTATGTGTGCACGAATGGATAATCTCTGTTGCCAAAACATACAGAAGCAATCAAGTTTTCATTGTCTTTAATAGCCTGAACCTTACTCAGAAAATATCTCCATTATCTAGGGTGACAACTCGTGAGAGTTAGATTTTTGTTGTATTGATCATGTTTTCTTCAAGGTCTTCTTAATAACTTTGCAAAGAAAGATATCTCCATCTCCTCCAAAAACAGCAGGCTACAAAAGGCTCCTCTCACCTTGGTTGAAAGGCACAACCATAAAGTAGTGAGGATAGATCAAATCCTCTTAAGGGTTCTACCCATTTCTCCACATCTGAGTAACAAAGAGAAAGATGCATTCCTCCCCAATTACAAAACAACACACAACGTGCTTTTCTTGCCTCTAAGATTCCTGTCAAAACCATGATGTTGCTCTACTTCTAAGGGAGAATCAATTTGGGTACCAACAGAGGATTTTACCCAAATCTAATTAAGCTCTTAAGTCTCATTAAAAGACTAGTTAATAACTAAATATATTTTGATGATGAATTAAATTGACCTTCTCACTCTAACCTTTGCCACAGTACATCGTAATCTTCTCTTTAGTAGGTTTAATTGTTGATCCTTGCATAAAGAGGTTGTTGATCTGAACCTAAAATGCTATCTCCCTTGATAGGAGCTTACACTCGTCTCCTTGTGCAATGGAGGTTGGAACGAGTTTCTGTAGCTTGTGTTTGTTTAAGATAACCTTTTGGGGATTGGTCCACCCCACCCCCTTTTAGTGATTAATCTAATAACTGATCAATCAAATAAGTTCCATATTAAAGATGATCCTCTTCGAAAAGTTTATCCAAGCCTAATGTCCATAGTATAAAAGAAAGGAATCTAGCCTATGTAAGAAGAATATCTCAAATCAAACCCAAATCTTCTAGATCATAAAGTCAGGTCTTGAAAGATGTTTTTAGTAAAATGCATAACCTTAAAGGACTTTTCACTGTGGGGTGTACTTAACTGAGACTGTGTTTTGTGGTTGGACTTGTTTCATGGTACCTTGTCAAAGAGAAAAGTGAACTACCATTTATAGGTGTTGGGTGTTCCGTGTTTCCTGTCTAGTCATAGTTGTGTCAAGTTGTTCCAAGAGTTAGTTGTAATCCATGTGTCCTCCTGTAATGTCATTTTATACTTCAAACAAGTCAAAAAAACATTTATCCTATAATTTGTAATGTTGTCTTGTGTGTCTGAAATAGTGGGTGCTACACACATCTTCATCAATATAAAATGTCTCTCTAATAAATGAATCAATTGAAATGTGAAAAGGTCGTCTTCTTCAATAGAATCTTTTCTTTGGAAACATTCATTTATGGACTAAGATACTAGGTGGTGCAAGATGGTTTTTTTGTTTGCGATATAGGTAGTTATTTCATAAGTTGTCACTTCTCCCTTGGCATATAGACTCTTTTGATATCTTTGAATTATGTGTACATTCACAAACAAAAATTGTGTATGCATGATATGGGTAAGTGAAAGATTTTGTGAGAATCGAATCGGAAACAATGCATCATGAATTAGTTGCACTCCAATGGAATCGTAATGGCTCCAGCATAATTGCAAGGATCGATAAAAAATGTAAGAACTTTCATAATAGAAACAAAGATTACTCATACAGGAAATAAAACGGAGTGTCTTGACATACTCATAAATCAAGAATGAAAGGGTACATATAGGGTGTTGAGTAACCCTATTGCATGACACATAAGAAAACCCTAAACCTTACCCATGTTATATGACCCTCCATATGTGAGTGGAGGACACATAGGATCCCACACACCAACACCCCCCCTTTATTGAATCTAGGGTAACGGCTATGTTGAGTCAGACAGAACAAGAAGACACTCCTAAACAACTAAGAAAGATGTGTCAATGGGGCCTGAAAACTAAAGGCTTGATAAGGTGCCTATATACAAACAACATCTTCCTAGAATAATAAGAAGAAGAAGAGACATACTATATAGCCCAAAGAATATGAGCAGCTACATAAGACCTAGCCCCAAGAAGAGACCTCAAGTGAAGAAAATTCACCTTAGTGAAGGGCTTGGTAAATATATCTACAATCTGATCAACTGTTTGAATGTACTGAATGTCGATGATACCATCATGAATAATCTCTTGTATGAAGTGCATGTGGATCTCAATGTGCTTCGTCCACTGATTCTGAACTAGATTTCGACAAATTGAGATTGTGCTTGTGTTATCACAATAGATAATGGCAGGGTGCCAAACTCTGTCATAATACCCTGTAGCCAAATAGATTTTGTGGCAGCGTTAACTACTCCTATGTATTCTACCTCTATAGAAGATATCACAATTACATTCTGCTTCTTGTTAGACTAACTAACAGGACCTGAACCAAGAGAGAAACTGTAGCCAGAGGTAAATTTTTGATGATCTAAGTCACCGGCCCTATCAAAATATGTGAACCCAATCAAGTCAATATCCACCCCTCCATAATAGTGAATGCCATCAGTATAGTTGCCACAAACATAATGAAGGATCCACTTAGCTTCTTTCTAATGTAGCTCATGTGGCTCTTGCATGAATCTGGACATGGTCCCAACATCATAAGATAAATCAACCGACTTCTTCCCTAAAGTTAACTGTCCTTTTTCCAGTTCTGGGTTTTCCACTGTCAGCCTCATTTTTCTTTCCCATCTATGTTAGGGTCCTACATTAGTTCCTAAGGGAGCTGATGAATGATCATGACAAGGATGTGATAGGAAAGACACCTTAGGTAGGAGGTAGACATTCTAAAACTAGAACAGTGAATTTTTTTTTTCGTTTTTCTTTCAAGTTAGGTCCATCACATCAATCCCTTCCATTTGAAAACGAAGTTTCGATTTCACATTTTTACATGGGTGCCAAAAATGTCAACACCTATTAGTTAAGAAAAATCTTCAGGGGATTAGTCCAACAAAATAACCAACAAGGGTAAAAAATTCAAGCCAATGACATGCTTTATCAAATGTTGATAAATCAAGAATACGATCTCGCAAAGGGATTTTTGGGTCAAAACCATTACCTCATTAAACACCTTTTGGACAAATTTCCTTACTTTTTTGTGTCTTTTTTTTCTAGAGATTTGTCAACAATCTTTATATTATTTGATGCAAGGGCTAAAGAGATAGCCATTAATAGAGGCTTTTACACTACCAAAATGGCGGAGAGAAGGAATAAATCAACTTAATAAATTTTTAAAGAAAACAATATCGTACCTATATTAAATGACAGATCGACGACATGAATACATCTAGATGTTATCCCAAATTGATCCCCTCAAGGTGAATTGGATAACTTGCATGATTCCTTTAGGATTGAGCAGGCAGAGATGATGGAAGGACAAAATTTCGATTTTTGGGGGTCCCTTTGGCTCTTCTCTAACTTCTCTCTCCAAGAAAAACCCAAGAAGTTAGAAAAAATTACAAAAAAAATAAAAAATGGGCTTCTTGTAGTGTATTGCAGCTAATTCAGATATTTCTATCCCAGACGATCTATGGGACAATGGGACAACTGGGACCCAAAAATCCAAAGTGGCCCCAGGCAGTTCAAATCAGCAAAATTAGATACTTTTGTCATAGGCCACATAGGTTCCGTCGAGACTGTCGGGACCCGAAAACCTGATTTTCCTGAAATGGCTTAAAATAGAAGGAGATGGAAAAGTCAGGTTGAAATTTCCTGGGAATTATGTATGACTTCAGGTGTAACGCCCACTAAAAAAACCCACTTGAGACCTAATAAATTAACCTAGGGTTAGTTAGGAAAAATTAAAAGAGGCTACAACCGGGTTACAAGACAACAGTTGTCACTACTAGAATATACTTTTATTTTATTAATAATTATTAGAGGTCATAAGGTCCAAAATTTAGGGTTAGAAGTTTCAATTAGGTTCAGAGGGAAAATTCCTCACCATACCCACTCTCTAACAGGCTTAAAGTTTCAACTTGATTTTTCTCACCCTTAACACATTCAAAATTTTCCTAAATTACTCCCATTGGATAGGAAATTTCCTCACCTTTCCATTGATATAAATAAGTCCTCCTAACTCCTCATATTTCTCAAGTTATGGGCCGGTGGGCCTTGGGGTGAAAATTTTCCCCAAGAGCGGGCCTGCGGGCCCAGGGGTGAAAATTTTCCCAAAGGGCGGGTTGGTGGGCCGCGGGGAGACTTTGAAAAAAATTTCCAGCATGGGGGAAAAAATTTTGCCCCATTTCCGTGGGTCTGCAAGTCCATAAGACGTGGCGCTCCCTAAGGCATCGCAGGGAAAAGCGGGGAAAGGCGGGGCGGCAGGAGACATTTGCAAATTCTCTCATACAGGGTGAAAAGTAGATTTTGCACCCGCGCTCTCGTGAGTCTATAGGGGACATGTGGCATCTCCCTAAGCAATGTGGGGAAAGTGGGGTGTGGGAGAAAATTGACTTAATTTGCCCCGAAGGGCTAAAAGGGAACATAGACCCGTGCCTCTGCCGATGACACCTCGCGATGCCATGTGGCAGCCTTGATTGGCTGTGGCCAGCGGGACGGTGGAGGAAAACTTGGAAAATTTTCCAAAATTTTTGAACATGCAAAAGAAAAAAGGGACCCATTCCTCCGCTGATGCCTCGTGTGCCATGTGGCATCACCTGATTGGCGGGGGCCGGCGGGGAAAATTTGGAAAATTTTCCCAAAATTTTCTTGAAAACGCTAAGTTCAAAAGAGGATCCACCCCTCCGCTATCACCTCATGGTTCCACGTGGAAAGATCTGATTGGCTGGGGGCTGGCAGGGTGGCAGAGAAAATTTAGAAAATATTCCCAAAAAAAATTTCCTAAGTGCTAAGGGAAAAATTCGGGCCACGGGCCCGCCAAGGAAAATTTTCTCCAAATTTTAACTCCAAGTGAAGAAAACTTCAGAAGGCCATAACTTTTGATAGAGAGCTCAGTTTTGGGAAAATGAGGACTTTATGGAAATATCTTGACGTCCTCTTTGTACAGAGCTCAATATTTTTTGATTTTGATAAAGTTTAAGGGGTCAATTTTAAGAAAACGATCTGCAGGATATTATAGTGCAAACTGGTAAATTTTAACTTGTTAGATTTGTTCAATTTGATCTTCCTCCTCTTTCAACATGTCAAATAGACATGGAGGATTGTTCTTAGGTGGATTTAAGGAAGGATTCAAGGTTCAATTTGATCTATTTGATTGAGTTGCAATTTGAAATTTCCATTTCTTGACAAAACGACTGCAAAATGGTTTGAGCCCAATTTTGCTAAGTTTTGAAATATTTCCTTAAGTATTTTTTGTCTAATTGAACTCATTTTAGGGCCTACTACTTCAATTTAATCATTTAATTTTTCATTTTTTGTTGCAGGTTTGAACTGTGTGTTTTTGGTTTAGATAATTGCCAGTTTGAAATTACAAATAACAGGGATCAAATTTTAATGGATCTATTTGCCATTTTCTTCTTCCAAGTATTTAGAATACATTCCAATTCCAATCTAACACATTTTAGTTGATTCAATTCAAACCATTCAAGACCAAAATGCAATTCTGATTTTCAATTATAAACATTTCAAAAGACAAAATACTATATTTTTTTTCTCACATGCATTTCTTCCTTTCAAACAGAGATTCCAATACATTGAAATGATCAGATTCAATTTAACAATGCAATTTGAGAAAAGCATTTCATTCATTTATTGATTTCCAAAAGACAATTTTACAACTTCTTTCTTTTATTCCTTCCAAAATCATTTATTGTAACATAGGGCAGAATAATACATTTTCTTTTCACGTGTTTCACATTTACACTTTTCAAAACAGAGACTTCATAGTATGCATGAAACACAAATTTCCAATGGAATAATATCATATGAACAAGGTAAACACTTCCATTAATTCAAATGAAACTCTTACAAACTTCCTTTCCATTTGATTTCAAAATACAGTATACAAAACACAGTATCATTCTTTCACATTCTTCCAAAACAGAATACAAAGTATAACTCTTTTACATTTCAATTTCCACTTGCAATCAAGTACAACATCTTTCCATTACAAACATTTACAAGTTCATCCACTTCAAGTGGGAAAGGTTACAATGAGATTTCATTTCACAAGGGACTGTCAAACTGTCTTTTCTCAGCTCCAGAACAACAACATGCATTCTTCTCATTCTTCCAATTTGATCACAACAAAGTAGGGGAAAGGCAACGCTCTCCACCCAACCAAGACATCCAATGAAGAGGAGAAGCCATCCTTCTTCATTGGCCCCTGAGCCCCAACCACAATGTAATAAAAGATGTGATCCAACTCATGGCAACAACAGGCTTCCACAAAACATACACACAACATTTTCACAATAAAACACAGTCCAAAACAGAATGTAGTTTTACAACTACATTAAAACATGACAAACAATACTAAGGCTTCATCAAGCAAGCCAAAGGAGCAAGAACTATGGGGGATGCTTCTTATACCTACCAAAGGGGAAATGGGTATCACCACCTGAGTTACGAACAATATAAATATATATATATATATGCCAAAAAATATAGTATATCAAACCCTGACATTCCTTATGCCTCCCCCAAGTACCCCTTATTCCTCACATTTCCTTATGTCTCCCCAACCTCTTATGGCACCCCATAACGAGTAAAGAAATGCAATCTATTTCTTTGTAAGGTGGAACCCAAATCCCAACTCCCTCCACCCTTATACCTCCCTAAAACACACTTGTGCCTCCCACAAAATAAACCCCATAGTCTTCTCCTACACCATTCCTAGGCCATCTACCCAATAACCCACAACTATACCAAAACATTCACAATAAATAAAAGAATATTTCAAGAGCCAATCTTACCTCTCCAAGACAGAGTTTTCAAGAGCCAAGCTACCTCTCCAATGGAGTCATTCCAAGTTCCAATCCAATGCAAAATCCAAAATCCACCAACACAAGCATGCAACAATCTTCAAAAACTTCTCTAAAAGCAAGAGCTCCCAAAACAACAAGAAAAATTCACCCAAAATGAAGTCTCCCAAAAGTTGAAGCAACCCAAAACAAGGCAAGAAATTCAAATTTTATAGAAGAGGGAAGAGAAGAGGATGAGGTGGATCCATGTAGGATGCCACATCACACATCCTCAACCCCAAACACAAAAGTCAACTTCATTCTCCAATGCATAATAAATAGGTGGGTGAATAATATGACAATTTACTTACACACTCAAATCCAACCCACACCCCAAAGGACTGAAATTAAATCATGTAAGAAAAGTGCAATTAAAACCTACAATTTGTCTTCCCAAAATGCATTAAAAAATTCTAAATTTCAACCCTCCAACCATAGGTAGGTTGGTATGTAAATTTTAGAGGTATAGGACAAGTTTAACTTGTCCCACAAGCCTCCAAAATCAGCCTCCAAGGAAAAATTCGAATTTCCAAGAAGGTGGAGTGTTTCACACTCAAAAGTTAACTTACACATCACTTACATAATCACTTACACTTACACTTACACACTTTAAAACAAGGCCAACAACTCTATTAATTACTTTCTTATGACATATTTTAATTAATTAACTTAACAATATGATTACTCACAATAATTTACCACAATTAAATAAATAATGAAAGGGGTAAGTGCACCACAAATAAACACATACAAACATTAAATAAAAAGGAACCAAATAAATAAATACACATAATCCCTTGGTCACATTTAAAGGTGATCCCCCCATGGGAATCCCTAACAAACAAACACACACAAACGAAAATACTAGTTGTCATGGTGACCTTGTTGAATTCATCTAGAATTCCAATGTGGTTGGTCTCCAATCCCCCGATGTTTGTTGTGATATTTTTAACCTGCAAAATACAAATACCTCCTTTGGCCTCGTGGCCATATCAAAACATCCAAATGAATATAATATAATTTCAAAATCATCAATATATATATGAATCACAACAACATCCAGACAATCAACAATATCACTTACAATTTCATCAGCAACTATATAATCATCAATTTTAAATTTAATTTTCTCGGTCTACTCAATATATCCAAATATCACATGTCCTAACAACATCAATATATATATAAAACCATGTCCAACAACATGTCAACATCTATATTAAATGTCTCTAACAATCATCATGCATCATATATGAATCAGAGTCAACAATAATCCATGATCTGACATCTAACACCATACTAAATCAAAACTATAATAATGTCCATAATATAGTCAGCAGTATCATGATCAATATCAAAAGTGTCGAAGGGAAGTGGGCACTACATCCCCCTCCCCTTAGACTTGACTTCCTCCTGGAAGTCACTGGAAAGAGAGATAGGAACAAATGCAATAGAAAAAGGATCACTCCATTATGGGATTGCTTGCTTCAAACAAGTGTGGGTCTACAGAACCTAAGTTTGGTCCAATGCAATTCAGCAAGAAGAAGGGAGATTGCAAGGGATGAGTTCTAAACTTTCTGCATGCAAGGCTATGAACACTTAAATCTAGAGAGTAAATTTACGCTATCAACCAAGATACCACACATAACAATATAACATGAAGAGTTCAAAAGAGTCTTAAGAGTAACCACCAAGTAGAGGAATAATAAGGAGAATTCCATGAGTTTGAGAATGACCACATAGTTTCCCAAGGAATACAACATACTACATTAATAAAAGTTAAGGTTTCTACATGTTTAAGCCATGATTTCAAGGTTCGTTGTCTAGACAAGGCTAGCAAAAATCAACTATGACCAAATTTGCACAAGGAACAAGTCTACTCAAGGTCCCACAATTTGAGGATCACACAGGATGAGGTGAATCAACAAGGACACCTAAATCAGCAAAACATTTAAAATCAAGGAACTATTCCAGGAAAGCACTTCTATAACTCGAGAGGGTACAATTAACTTTTCATGGTAATAAAAGTGAAGTCAAGACCACAAGTTTTCCTATAGTCTGATTTTTACACTTTTGTTTTAAGAATCGAACACACCATACCAACCAAATCTAAAGAAGTCAACCGTTTAGCAAAAGAAAATAATATATATAATATATATATATATATATATATCCCCTAGCAACTAACATATCAATACAAGTACCATACATTATAGCACAATGGGATTTATTTATCTTATTTCCTACTCAAGCTCAGAATAACCATAAAGAGAGCACAAGAAACACCAAGGACCACTCAAGGTCACTAGGGAGAAGAACAAGTAACACGGGGTCCAATTACAATCCAAGGGTGCATCGTATCAAAAGTGAATAACATCATCTTGCACTTTCCATCCTAATGGAAAAGGGGCAACAACAACAAGGTGACCCAAGAAAATATGAAGAAAAGAAGACTTCCCAAAGTTATTTTATATCCTTAACATATGTTGCCTTAAAATTACAATAACTTAGGTCTCCAAGGACAAGACAACACGCAAGGAGGTTGCTTCTCAAACAACAGATAAGTCTCAATCCAAAAGGACCACAACTCACATTCATCGAGCTACAGGACGATAAGGGTATGATGACCCAAAACTCCCACAAGAAAGGCACATACATCTATGAACAAGAAGTACTAAGCAACTAGAACACATTACTATCCACCAGGTGTTTCACAATTTCAGGTAGGCGACAAAACTACAGGTTCAACTATACATTGCACTCAATACACATAAATCTTACTTATTTTATAACTCAACTAATTAAGTCAAAAGTTGTAGTTTCATTTTTTTTTCCTAGCACATTCCTTTACGAGTTTTCTTAATTAAAATATTCCTTTTTTATTCTGATATCACATGTTTGCGTTATAAGGATCACCACTAAGGTGGCCATGATATCTCACCATTCTGTATAGGTGGAAAAACAAAATATTTATTCTACTCCTAGGGGAGGTAGATGGACAATTTTTTTCCTTTTCTGTTCTTCTACATGGTTTTTATTCCTTCTATTAATCTACCAAGGTTAAAGCAAGGACCATTTTCTCTTTCTATGTTCCAGTTTATTTGTTAAGCTTCAAGGCCAAATCTCCTCAATTATAGTTTTATGATGTTTGGGTGAGTCAATTTGTCAATTAAAAAAATTTAATGAGAAGGAATGGTAAACATATCACACTATTACTTTTATGGGAGAGAGAGGTAATTCAACACATCACATTTTTAATTCTAAGGAAACAAGGGACGTTCAACATAGAAAGCACATTATTAATTTGGTAAGAACTAGGAAACAATCAACCAACATGGATCACAACAATATTTCGAGATTTTTCCACTAATTACAAGTATCATAAAACATTCCTAGTGGGTTTCTACAAGTTCTCAAAAGAAGTTACGAGGAAGACCCATTAAGGAAGCATAATTACTTTTACTGATCTACTAGGGTTTAACACTGTTTGTTGTTTTGGTGAAAATATTTTACTCACCTGATAAGACAAGGAAAGTTTTCAAATCTACACCCATATTACCACAGGATACCACCAACCAAGCAATCAAAATGACAAGGAAATATTTTAACTATAAGAACACCACATACTCATTAGAAGCATCAAATGTAAGCAGACAATAAGCCATCTTATTCAACATGGCTTTACGACCAAGAGTTACAGTTTCGCAAGAGAATCACATTATAAAATACCACCGAGATTAAATTATCAAGGTCTAATTACACTATCATCACCAACGTCATGGTCCAAAAGACTCAAAGCATCCATAAGTGTCTCCACGTAATCCAAAATTAATAGGTCATAGAGTATTATTCATAGTAACTAAAAAAAAGTTAAGGAAAGGGTAGACTTATTTATAGGTCAAGAGGGAAAACAGACACACTTAATTTACACACAATACTCGAATGGGATTAAATCTAACCATAATTACCAAGATGCATACAATCCTCAAGTCACTACTTAATATAATGAAATGAGGAACTCTTGATAAAACTTAGCATGCCATCGAAGAGAAGCCACTACCAGACAAACACTTTTCCACTAACATCCACAGCCAGCCAAAAGCAAACTGATCCCACCATAATTCATCAACCCACAATTAAACACCTCTACTCTGACGAGGTTCAAGCTCTTATCGGATTGTAAGAGAATCACCACCACCGCTAACAGGCTGCCAACTAGAACGCACAACACAACGAACTCTCTTCCCAACAAGGTCGAGTAATGAAAAGGTCACTCTAAGATCCTAGATACACTCAAGGTTCTGTGCATCTAAAACCAAGGCATAACTTTAAGCACCTAAGAGGACATTCAAGACACCTAGGGTGTACCCCCATATGAAAAATGTATGAATACAAGTAGCATAGAACCAGCTCATCATCATGCAAGAAGAAATCCATGTAACGTTTAGCTAAGCAACCAACAACATAACGAGCTCTGAGTCACCAATCAAAATAAAGTCCAAGAAATATCGGTAATCAAGGAAAGTGGCTAAGTAGCCACATTGCAAAGTCTAAAAATTCTCACAAAAATATAAATAACTAGAAGAGCCTCAGAGCTTCTCAATCCAATCATAAAATAAGATGTTGGTCCTTGATAAAATGACACAAGTTTACGAATGTAAAATACAAAATGTTAACACCACATTCACTTCGCAGCCCTTCATGGCCGCCAATAGGGGTACTCTACCTCGAGGTTAGTTCCAAGGACACATGCACAGGATTGGGTCATAAACTACACCCAGACTTAATGTCCACTCTCCCATACGGGTAACAAAATGAAAAACTGACAACCAGACCAACTTTCCTAACTACTGAAGGAAGGAAGCTCTAAACAGCTTCTAATTAACTCTTCCCGACCCTAGGACACAACCACTATTGTCCAACCACAAGATTCACACCATACAATTTATCATTCCAACAACTCCAATAAGGAAGGGTCTCAACAAAGGGCTTAATGCATCATACAATTAAATCAAGTTTTAGGACTTGTAAAACAACACATTTTCAAAGGGGAACCAAGTTTCCACTACACTAGAAGTTCACAAAAATCAATTTAATTTGACATTCTTAGTTACCTGGGTTCAGAGACAAAACGCCACTGAGTGAGTACAACAATTCAAACAACTTATTATTTTATTATTATTTTAATTTTGGTAGTTCAAATGAACAGAGTAATGTAATATTTCTTCATACGCATTTCTTTTTCAATTTTCAAACAAGTTTGTTTTCTTAGATTCAAAAGTGTGCTAGGTTTACAGTTCATGTCTCAAGTTTTCTAGTGTGCCCAAGGGTCCAAGATTTTGAACCCATGGCTCTGATACCAAGTGTAACACCCGCTAAAACAACCCACTTGAGACCCAAGAACAACCTAGGATTAGTTAGGAAAATTATGGAATAATTTTTATTTATTTATTAAAAGAATCTACAACCAGGTTACAAGACAACAGTTGTCACTAACAGGTTCCAGAACAATTCTAATCTACTAGAATATAATTTTCTTTTATTAATAATTATTAGAGGTCACAAGGTCCAAAATTTAGGGTTAGAAGTTTCAATTAGGTTCAGAGGGAAAATTCCTCACCATACCCACTCTCTAACAGGCTTAAAGTTTCAACTTGATTTTTCTCAAACTTAACACATTCAAAATTTTCCTAAATCACTCCCATTGGATAGGAAATTTCCTCACCTTTCCATTGATATAAAGAAGTCCTCCTAACTCCTCATATTTTTCAAGTTATGGGCCGGTGGGCCTTGGGGTGAAAATTTTCCCCAAGAGCGGGCCTGCGGGCCTAGGGGTGAAAATTTGCCCAAAGGGCGGGTTGGTGGGCCGCGGGGAGAATTTTGGAAAATTTTTGTGTGGGGAAAAAATCACATTTGTGCCCGTGCTTCCACGGGTCCACAAGTCCACAAGGGACACGTGGCACTCCCTAAGGCAGCACGGGGAAAACGGGGAAAGGTGGGGCGGGGAGACATTTACAAAATCTCTTTGGGGTGAAAAGTCATTTTATGCCCGTGCTCCGAAGTCCATAAGGGACATGTGGCATCTCCTAATCCAACATGGGGAAGGTGGGGTGGTGGGGAAAATTGAATTGCGCCCCGAAGGGCTAAGAGGGTAAAGAGACCCGTGCCTCCGCCGACACCTTGCGATGCCACGTGGCAGCCCCTGATTGGCTGCGGGACGATAGAACAGTGGGGAAAACTTAGAAAATTTTCCAAAAAAATTTTAAAGAAAAAGGTAAAAAAAAAACTTGTTCCTCCACCAATGCCTCGTGATGCCATGTGGCATCACCTGATTGGTTGCGGGGGCCGGTGGGGAAAATTGGAAAATTTTCCCAAAAATTTCTAAAAACGCTAAGATTAAAAGAGGATCCACCCCTCCGCTGTCACCTCATGGTGCCACGTGGCAGCCTCTGATTGGATGCAGGCTAGTGGGGTGGTGGAGAAAATTTTGAAAATTTTCCCAAAAATTTTTCCTAAGCCCCAAGGGAAAAATTTGGGCCGCGGGCCCGCCAAGGAAATTTTTCCCAAAATTTTAACGCCAAGTGAAGAAAACTTCAGAAGGCCATAAATTTTGATAGAGAGCTCGGTTTTGGGAAAACAAGGACTTTCTGGAAAGCTCTCAACATCCTCTTTTACATAGAGATCATTAATTTTTGGTTTTGATAAAGTTTAAGGGGTCAATTTTAAGAAAACGGCCTGCAGGCTTTTATAGTGTGAACTGGTAAATTTTAACTTGTTAGATTTGTTCAATTTGATCTTCTTCCTCTCTCAACATGTCAAATAGACATGGAGATTGTTCTTAAATGGATTTAAGGAAGGATTCATGGTTAAATTTGTGTAATAGATTTACAATTTGAACATTTTCATTTCTTGACTGCAAAACGATTTGAGCCCGATTTTGCCAAGTTTTGAAATATTTCCTTAAGTATTTTTGTCTAATTGAACTCATTTATATCCTACTACTTCAATTTAATCATTTCATTTGTTATTTTCTTATTGCAGGTTCAAACTGTGCATTTTTGGTTTAAATAATTGCCAGTTTGAAATTACAAAAAAAGGATCAAATTTTAAAGGATCTATTTGCCATTTTCTTCTTCCAAGTATTTAGAAATTCATTTCCAATTCCAATCTAATACATTTAGTTGATTCAAATCAAACCATTCAAGACCAAAATGCAATTCTGATTTCCAATTTTTCACATTTCAAAAGACAAAATATTGCATTTTTCTCACACGCATTTCTTCCTTTCAAACAGAGATTTCAATACATTGAAATGATCAGATTCAATACTAACAATGCAATTTGAGAAAAGCATTTCATTCATTTATTGATTTCCAAAGACAATTTTACAACTTATTTCTTTTATTCCTTCCAAAATCATTTATTGAACACAGGGCAGAATAATACATTTTCTTTTCACGTGCTTCACATTTCCACTTTCAAAAAAAGGACTTCATAGTGCATGATAAACACAGATTTCCAATGGAATAATATCATATGGAACAAGTAAACCATTTCCATTAATTCAAATGAAACTCTTACAACTTCCTTTCCATTTGATTCAAAATACAACATACAAAACCATATCATTCTTTCACATTCTTTCCAAAACAGAATACAGAGTATAACTCTTTTACATTTCCAAATTTCCACTTGCAATCAGTACAACATATTTCCATTAAAAACATTTACAAGTTCATCCACTTCAAGTGGGAAAGGTTACAATGAGATTTCATTTCACAAGGGACTGTCAAACTATCTTTTCTCAGCTCCAGAACAACAACATGCATTCTTCTCATTCTTCCAATTTGATCACAACAGGAGTAGGGGAAAGGCAATGCTCTCCACCCAACCAAGACATCCAATGAAGAGGAGAAGCCATCCTTCTTCATTGGCCCCCGAGCCCCAACCATAATGCAATAAAATATGTGATCCAACTCATGGCAACAACAGGCTTCCACAAACACACAAGCAATATTTTCACAATAAAACACAGTCCAAAATAGAATGTAGTTTACAACTACATTAAAACATGACAAACAATACTAAGGCTTCATCAAGCAAGCCAAAGGAGAAAGAACTATGGGGGATGCTTCTTATGCCTCCCAAATGGGAAATGGGTATCACCACCTGAATTACAAACCACCAAAAATATAGTATATCAAAGCCCTGACATTCCTTATGCCTCCCCCAAGTACCCCTTATTCCTCACATTTTGCTAATGCCTCCCCAACCTCTTATGACACCCCAAAATGAGTAAAGAAATGCAATCTATTTCTTTGTAAGGTGGAACCCAAATCCCAACTCCCTCCACACTTATACCTCCCTAAAACACACTTGTGCCTCCCACAAAATAAACCCCATAGTCTTCTCCTACACCATTCCTAGGCCATCTACCCAAACAACCCACAACATACAAAACATTCACACATTAACATTTACATTCATAAAAGAATAAGTATTTCAAGAGCCAAGCTCTTACCTCTCCATGATGGAGTTGTTCCAAGTTCCAAAACAACAAGCTGTTTCCAATGCAAAATAATCCAAAATCACAACCAAACAAGCATGCAACAATCTTCCAATCTCCTTCCAAAAGCAAGAGCTCCCAAAACAACAAAAATTTTCCCAAAAATGAAGTCTCCCAAAAGTTGAAGCAACCCAAAACAAGGCAAGGAATTCAAATTTTATAGAAGAGGGAAGAGAAGAGGATGAGGTGGATCCATGTAGGATGCCACATCACACATCCTCAACCCCAAACAAAATTTAACTTCATTCTCCAATGCACAATAAATAGGTGGGTGAATAATATGACAATTTACTTACACACTCAAATCCAACCCACACCCCAAAGGACTGAAATTAAATCATGTAAGAAAAGTGCAATTAAAACCTACAATTTGTCTTACACAAATGCATTATAAAAGTCTAAATTCAACCCTCCAACCATAGGTATGGTTGGTAAATAAATTTAAGAGGTATGGGACAAGTTTAACTTGTCCCACAAGCCTCCAAAATTAGCCTCCAAGGACAAATTCGAATTTCCAAGAAGGTGGAGTGTTTCACACTCAAAAGTTAACTTACACATCACTTACAAGGTACTTACACATACTTTAATTCAAGGCCAACAACTCTATTAATTACTTTCTTATGACATATTTTAATTAATTAACTTTAACAATATGATTACTCACAATAATTTACCACATTAAATAAATAATGAAAGGGGTAAAATGCACCACAAAATAAACACATGCAAACATTAATAAAAAGGGACCAAAAATAAAAAAACACATAAACCCTTGGTCACATTTAAAGGTGATCCCCCCATGGGAATCCCTGACACACACACAAACATGGACAAAAAAACACTAGTTGCCATGGTGACCTTGTTGAATTCATCTAGAATTCCAATGTGGTTGGTCTCCAATCCCCCGATGTTTGTTTTGATATTTTAACCTACAAAATACAAATACCTCCTTCAGCCTCGTGGCCATATCAGAACATCCAAATGAATATAATATAATTTCAAAATCATCAATATATATATGAATCACAACAACATCCAGACAATCAACAATATCACTTACAATTTCATCAGCAACTATATAATCATCAATTTTAAATTCAATTTTCTCGGTCTACTCAATATATCCAAATATCACATGTCCTAACAACATCCATATATATATATATATAACCATGTCCAACAACATGTCAACATCTATATAAAATGTCTCTAACAATCATCATGCATCATATATGAATCAGAGTCAACAATAATCCATGATCTGACATCTAACACCATACTAAATCAAAACTATAATAATGTCCATAATATAGTCAACAGTATCATGATCAATATCAAACCCGCATGGCTAAAATCACTGATTTACAAGCAGGTTAAGAGACATGCGGAGGAAGTGGTAGTCTACGGCCCTGATGGCCCGGTCAATAGAGGGACAGACAGGACATCAAAAGCCAAAATTTCCAAACAAAGAGGGAATCGACAAAAGCGGAGAAGGGAAGCCCGGGTGGTAAAAGTACACGTGAGACACGAGTTTGCCTAAGACCCAGTTTCACCAAAAATGTCACGGAAGGAGGCTTGTGGGTGGATTGGAGATTTTCATTCGGGACATCTAGGACACCAAGACCTAAAATAGCTGAAATAGCCACATACAAACGGAAAATAGTGTAAATCAAATCCCTAACTTCAAACAGCCATATCTTTTGACCCCGAGCTTCGATTTTCACAAAATTTGACTTTCTAGAATGAGCACGATGTCCTCTATGCCACAGAAACATTTCTTAATTTTTATGAGGGTAGCTTTATGAGAATAAATGAAACATATTCAGATCTATTCAATCAGATGCTCATTCCCGTAAAATGACATAAATTCCTGGCAGACCCAAAATAGCTGCCCTCATTCAGAAGGCCATAAATTTTTCATTTCTCAACAAAAAAACACGAAATTTATACCATTATAATCGTGGCTCTGAGACCGATGCATAGAAATCAAGAAATATGGAATTTGATGAAGTATAGATGGATAGTCTTTTATAAAACATTCCCAGTTCAGAACAGTGATTCTAGTGGTGGTTGGGACGCATTCAATGAAGCATGCACTGGCATTTCTCACTATTGCAAGTCATGGGACAGTATGGGGGGAATTTTTCAAGAAAAATAACATCATTCCACTTCATATAGCACCTTTACAAGTGGTGTAAGGACAAATTTCAGGAATTTCATTTTCGTTCTCTCTCTCTCCTCTTATAAATCTATAAATTGGAGTATTGGGCTCATCAAAAGAGAGGATAGTTTTGAGTAGCAAAACTCTGTCAAAAAAAATTTATTAAGACAATGTGTTGTAGGCCCTTGTAGTGGACTCCTTGCATGGTGATCTAGGACCTTATTCTATAATAGATTGGATTGTGCATATCAATGAAGCAATCTATACAAATTTGTGGATACTTCTTCCCCTGCTGCGTTTGTTTTCTTTCTTCTTGCCCTTTAAAACTTATTACAAATATATTGTGTCTACCTTATATTCTATAGGTATTCATTCTCATTGTACATGTAT
Organism: Taxus chinensis; assembly: GCA_019776745.2. Classification (NCBI taxonomy): domain Eukaryota; kingdom Viridiplantae; phylum Streptophyta; class Pinopsida; order Cupressales; family Taxaceae; genus Taxus; species Taxus chinensis. The sequence continues at coordinate 145,715,701 of CM034149.1, forward strand.
GGAATATTTTTGTGAATGCATTTGCTGGAATGTGGGGAACTGTCATCACCTCTTCTAGTATGCACTTTGTTTTTGTTTTTCACACATTGGATACTATTCCCACACCCTCGTTTTCTAGTGTATCACCTCTTTAGTGTAGGATTTTTTTCGTGCACTCTCTCTCGCTGGTCCCTTGGAAATTTAGATTATGATTAGATATTTTATCCTGCATTAGAGTAGATTATTGAAGGTAGTTTAGGAGTAAGAACTAGCTTTTTCTTGAGGTATATCTCAAGTAGAAAGTCCCACAACTTAGAGCTAGTACCCATGCTATCCAATCACACTATGATCTCAAGCACACATAATTTTACAAACCATAGGGTGTTTTGATCCGATGATAACACTAGCCATCCAAAATGTTAAGCTATAGCTAAACACTCACTAATCATTGCATCTTCTGGACCATCTCAGGCATGAATTTTTTTATTGGTTAACACTGGTTGACGAGTCCCTTTCCCAATGGTTTTCTTTTCAAATACCAAAGAGATAACTGGTTTGTAAGACAACTAGGGGTCCTTAATCTCCCACACATAAGCCAGAATTGAACCTTGGTAGGCTAGGAAACATTCAAATGACCTAACCATTACACCCCCCCTCTCATCGGCCTCAGGTGTGAAATTTTATGTATCATTACTCCTAATATTATTAGATCATTCTCATATTTAATTTGAATAAGTAATTTTAACAAAATGTTATTGTAGTAAAATCTTACATGTGAGAAATACATGTTTTCAATGATTTTTAATTTTCTTTCAAAGTATCGAGCATTATTAGATATGTTCCAACAAAGTTAAATTTTTAATACCTTTGTGGCACAGTTTGTACCTCACTTATTAAAGGGGGGCTTTCCATTTAGGTGTATATATTTTTGTGGAGATATAAAGTTTCTCATAATGATTTTACATGTAATATGTTCATCTTGAGTTAATAAAATCTTGATATCTTGGACCGTGTATGTTTCCCTAAGCACTTAGTATGGGTTTTACCATGTAAATTTGGTGTTCATCTCTTGCATGTTTGGTGTTTTGTATATTTCATTTATCTCTATCACTGAAAAATTGTTATTTTGTTATTCAAATTTCTGTGTATTGAGTTCTGCAAAGTGTATGGTATCCTAACAAGTGGTATTAGAGCGTCATTTTCACATTTGCAATAATTTTTCTGTATTTTATTTTTCTATTACATCAAATGGCTATAGTGTCAAGTGAAAAGTTTCAGGTGGAGAATTTTAATGGAAAGAACAACTTTGAGCTATGGAAACTCAAAGAACATGATGTACTAGTGCAACAGGGGCTACACAAATACCTAGATGGAAATGAAAAGAAACATGTAGGGATGGTTGATGATGAATAGGAAGACATGGCTATGAAATCTCTAAGTGCAATATGGTTATGTTTAGTAGATGAGGTTATTGTCAATATATAAGTTAGAGAAAAGACAACTGTGGGTTTATGGACTAGATTAGAAAATATTTACATGACGAAATCTGGAACAAATCATATTTACTTGAAAAGGTAATTTTATACATTATGGATGAAATAAGTTATGAAAATTGTTGATCATTTGAATATTTTCAATACTCTATTATGCCAGTTGACTAGTATTGATGTGAAAATGGAGGACGAAGACAAGGAAGTCACCTTGTTATGTACTTTACCGTATTCTTTGGATCATATAGTAACTTCTATTAGTTTTAGTACTGTTGATGACCTTAACTATGATTTTACTGTGGGAGCATTTTTCATTGAGGAAATAAGAATAAAATCTATTGGAGAGACCTCTACACCTCAAGCCATGTTTTCTAGAGGCATCTCTAAATAAAGAGGTCAAAACTCAATAGGTACATCTAGATTTAAGTCAAAATGTGGGAATATTAAGGAAAGGTGATGGAATTGTGGAAATGCACGGCATCTTAAGAAGGATTGCTTGAAGAAGAAAGAATAAAGAAAGAAAGAACATGTCACCCAGGAAGCAAATCAGGTAGAAACAAATGAATGTATGACTCATGAAGTTTTATCTATTTGTAATGTTTCCTTTTATCATCATGAATGGTTGTTGGATTCTAGTACTACAAATCATATATGTCCACATATAGCTTGGTTTTTTTCTTACCAACCCCTTTACGGTAGTTTTTTTCTTTTGGGAAATGATGTTTCTTGTAAAACTAAAGGGATTGGTAGCATTAAGATCAATATGTTTAATGGTATAATAAGGACTCTAATAGAAGTAAGACATGTACCAGAACTACAAATAAATTTTATTTCCTTGAGTGAATTAGACTCTAGTGGTTATAAGTTCCAAGATCAAGGTGGAACTCTTAAGGTGTCTAAAGGTGCCTTAGTTGTAATGAAGAATCTGAAAGTAGGGAATATTTACATATTAAAATTGAGTAAAAATATCAATCAAACATTTGTGGTATGTATAAAAATAGAATATTCTACTCGTTTATGGAATTTACATTTGGGACACATGAGCGAGAAAGGATTAAAGGTTCTGAAAGATCGTAAGCTACCCCATGATTTAAAGTTTCTAGACTTAATTTTTTGTAAGCACAGGTCATTTTGGGAATTAACATAGATAGAAGTTTAAATATGGAAGTCATTTAAGTAAAGGTATTCTTGATTATATTCATTCTAATCATTGGGGTCCATCACCTTTAATTTCATATGGTGGAATGTTTTATTTTGTTAGATTTGTTGGTGTTGTCACATTTGGTTTAACAACATCCCACAAATCCTTCTCAATCAAGGTCAACTGCATCTGGATTCTCCATGTATGAAAATCTCGTCCTTTGAACTTCTCAGTGAGACTCAATTTCTCCATTTTTTTTAAAAACTTTTCCCACAATTTAATGAGTGTCAGTTTCAACCGAAAATGCACTCTCTCAAAAACACACAATGAAAAAGTGCATATTGCAAGGACTCAATAGATAAATGTAATTAAAGAGTGCAAAAAAAATGATAATTAAAAAAAAGTAATTAAAGATTACTTTTTTTTAATACAATTACGGAGAGACTCTTGACCAAATATACTTTAAAATGCATGCAGTTGTGGGTCTAAGATCCATTCTCTATTCAAATGATATGTAATGACCAATATTCAATGTTGCATACATAGCTGAAACTAATCTATTGAATGCCAAGGAAATACCACATGGATAGGCTGCGCACAAAATTGAAACTGTTGTCTATGTTGAAAAAGTAGATACCTTTCTCAATTCATCTCATCCTTCTGCTTGATACTGCATATATTTTGTTAGCTGTGTGGCAGATTAACCTGTGTTTTGTTTTGTATGATGAAATTAACCTATCTCAAACCGTGTCCTCAGAAAAAAATACGAATGCTCAGAAAAAACACGATTGCTCAGATAAAATGCAATTGATCAGATAAAAAATGTGGCACTCATATGTTTGAACATCTAAAGTTTGTCTCCAATGACTGCACGTGCTCCAGTGACTGTTCCAACTACTAAAATTGCTGCAACATTCTAGACTGCGACTTCTCCACCGTATTCTCTCCAAGATCAACGTTGCTCTGTTACCAAATGACAGATTTGGATCATAATAAAATAATAAAATAATATATTAGTCTTCATCATCAGTCGTACACAATACATGGCTAATATATAACCAAGAAAATAGCTAAAACTACATCCTATAATGTAGGAGTAGTTACAAACAAAAAGCTATATATGTGAAGTTGTTTAAAACAACTTCACATATAATATCAAGTAATTATGAGTTGTTTATCAATAACTCATAATACAATGTTTACACTATATTAATATTCCCAACATTAAGATATCAAGGAGATTTGTTGTCAAGATGGAGATTGCTAGATATGTGCCAACAAAATTAATTTTTGGATCCCTTTGTGGCGTGGTTTGTACCTCACTTCTTAAAGGGGGTGTGGGGGGGCTTGCTCCCACACTCATGTTGCTAGGGATCCCTTGTTTTTAGAAATAAAAATTCAACTGAATTCTATTTTGAGGAAGGAAAATCTTAATGGTGTTTTTTCACTCAATTTTTAGCAGGAGGAATCCTAATTATACTTCGCCAATTAGATGTACAAATTTTTGTGGAGATCTAAAGTTTCTCATAACAAGTTTGCATTTAATATGTTCATATTGAGTTAATAAAAGATTGATATCTTGCACCATGGATGTTTCCTTAAGCACTAAAGTGGGGTTTTACAACATTAATCTGGTTTTCGTCTCTTGCATATTTGGTATTTTGTAGATTTCATTTTTCTCACTATGTAAACTTTTATTTTTTATTTAAATTTCTATGTATTCATTGTTGCAAAGTATGTGGTTTCTTAATAATCAGGTCTTATAAATTTATAAAAAACACCATGCATATAATATTAAAGGTAATGACAGAGTGCTATATATGGTATTAGTGGTTTTCACAGCACATTGTATAATGTACACCTCAAAATTCCATGCTTCATTCATTCATATTTGTTTTCTTCATTCATTCATATAATTGAGTGTAATTTACATGATGATCTGAATGAAATTATAGAGGCCATCTCCTAGAATGGGCACAATGCACACACATACCTGCACATATGTGATGAAATTTGTTCTTTATATCAAAATGAAATATGTGAGTGATTTCAAGGGAAAGATACACTGGATCAATGAAATTCTTTAACTTGTAACCATTGAGGATCTTGATTTTGCTTCAGGAAGAATTTCAAGGAACCATTTTATTTTTTAGTTCCTAATCAGAGACCACACAATTCCCCACGAAGCAACAACTCTGATAAGTAGAGATATATTAATTATATGAGAGCAGCTCATCCCTGTTGAGTACTCCCATGATGTCATACTAAAATCAAAGTAGAAACTACCATGGAGAACAAATGTCATCGTACAAGCTTGGCCTGGACAAGATGAAGATTTATAACTATTTCCAAGCTTCAATAAAGCTTTCAATCCGAAAAGAAGGAAACTTGCAAAGCCACAATTTTCTCCAATAGTAAAGAACTATTGGAAGAATGCTCAAAGGAAGCTAAAATTGAAGTACTTACGAAAGCACCTGAACTTCTTGAAATCAGAATTAGATCCTCTTGGATGAGTAAAATGTAACTCAATATTAAGAAATATTTTAGTGCTTTAGCCTGCTGAAAATTTCAACCGCTACTACGCCCTTCATTTAAAGAATAAATATAAATAATTTTATATATATATTTGAATTTTGTAATTCCCGCTAAAAAAATAACCCACTTGAGACCCAAGAACAAACTAGGATTAGTTGGGAAAATTAAGGAATAATTTTTTTTAAAAGAGTCTACAACCAGGTTACAAGACAACAGTTGTCACTAACAAGTTCTGAAACAATTCTAATCCACTAGAATATACTTTTCTTTTATTAACAATTATTAGAAGTCATAAGGTCAAAAATTTAGGGTTAGAAGTTTCAATTAGGTTCAGAGGGAAATTCCACACCATGCCCACTCTCTAACAGGATTAATATTTCAACTTGATTTTTATCACCCTTAACGCATTCAAAATTTTCCTAAATTACTCCCATTGGATAGGAAATTTCCTCAACTTTCCAATGATATAAAGAAGTCCTCCTAACTCCTCATATTTTGCAAGTTATGGGCCGGCGGGCCTTGGGGTGAAAATTTTCCCCAAGAGCGGGATTGCGGGCCCAAGGGAGAAAATTTGCCCCAAGGGCGGGTCTGTGGGCCGCGGGGAGAATTTTGGAAAATTTTCCATGCGGGGAAAAAAACCACATTTATGCCCGTGCTCCTGCGGGTCTGCAAGTCGACAAGGGACACGTGGCACTCCCTAAGTCAGCACAGGGAAAAGCGGGGTGACGGGAAACATTTGAAAAATTTCCCGCACGGGTGAGGAACCAATTTTGTGACCACACTCCCGCGAGTCCACAAGGGACATGTGGCATCACCTAATCCAACACAAGGAAAGCGAGGTGGTGGGGATAAAATTTTCTTAATGCCCCGAAGGGATAAGACGATAACAAAGACCCGCGCCTTCACCGACACCTCACGATGCCACGTGGAAGCTTCTGATTGGCGATGGGCCAGCGAGACAGCGGGGAAAACTTGGAAAATTTTCCCAAAAATTTTTGAAACAAAAAAAGGGAATAAGGGACCCACTTCTCCACCGATGCCTCATGACGCCACGTGGCATCCCCTGATTGGTTGCGGGCCGGCGGGGAAAATTTGGAAAAAATTCCCAAAATTTTCTGGGAGCGCTAAGTTAAAAAAGGGATCCGCTGACACCTCGTGGTGCCAAGTGGCAGCCTCTGATTGGTTGCAAGGTGGCAGAGAAAAATTGGAAAATTTTCCCAAAAAATTGGAAAATTTCCAAGCGAAAAATTTGGGCCCGTGGGCCTGCCAAGAAATTTTTTCCTCAATTTGTTTTTTTGACACCAAGTGAAGAACAATTTCAGAAGGCCATAACTTTTGATAGAGAGCTTAGTTTTAGGAAACAAGGACTTTTTGGAAATCTCTCGATGTCCTCTTTACTTAGGAATCATTAATTTTTTATTTTGATAAAGTTTAAGGGGTCAATTTTAAGAAGATGACCTACAGGATTCTACAGTGCAAACTAGTAAAAATTAACATATAAAATTTGTTCAATTAGTTCTTCTTTCTCTCTCGACATGTCAAATAGGCATGGAGAGTTGTTCTTAGGTGGTTTTAGGATAATTTTTTGAGGTAATTAAATTTTATTGAGTTCCAATTTAAAATTTACAATTTTGACAACAAAACGACTGTGAAAACTTTGAACTCAGTTTTGCCAAGTTTGGAAAGATTTCCTTTAATTATTCTTGTCTACTTGGATTCATTTAGGGAAAAATACTTCAATTTAATTGTTTAGTTTGTTATTTCATTATTACAGGTTTAATCTGTGCATTTTGGTTAAATAAATGCCAGTGTGGAAATACAAGACAGGGATCAAATTTTTAAAGGGTTTATTTTCCATTTTCTTCTTCCAAGTATTATATTATGTTCCAAATCAAATATAACACCTTTATTTGACTCAATTAAACTATTCAAAAACTAAAATACATCTCTAATTTCCAATTTTCACATATCTCAAAAGACAGAGTATTACACTTCATTTATACGCATTTCCTTTCAAACAGAGGTTACAACTCACATCTAGATGATTTAAATTCAATACAATGGTACAATTTGAGGAAGGTTATGCAATCCTTTATCTATTCCCAAAGAAAAATTTAGAAATTCTTTCTTTTATTCTTTCCAAAATCACATATTATATACAGGGCAGAATATTACATTTTCTTCTCACGTGTTTCACTTTTCCACTTCCTAAACAAGGATTTCATAGTGCATGTTAAACACATATTTCCAATGGAAATAATATCATATGAACATGGAAAACACTTCCATTAATCCAAATGAAACTCTTACAACCTCCTTTCCATTTGATTTCAAAATTCAACATACAAAATACGTTTCATTCTTTCACATTCTTTCCAAAACAAAATACAAAGTATAACTCTTTTACATTTCAAATTTCAACTTTCATTGACAATACAAGTATCTTTCCATTGCAAAGAATATATAGATCTTCCACTTAAAAGTGGAAAGGGGCTACAATAAGATTTCATTTCACGAGGGACTTTCAAACTGTCTTTTCTCAGCTCCAAAACAACAACATGCAGATTCTCATACTTCCAATTTGATCACAACAAGAGTAGGGGAAATGCAACGCTCTCCACCCAATCAAGACATCCAATGAAGAGGAGAAGCCATCATTATTCATTGGTCCTCGAGCCCCAACCATACTACAATAAGAGATGTGATCCAACTCATGGCAACAACAGGCTTCCACAACATGCAAGTAGCATTTTAATAATAAAAACATAGTCCAAAATAGAATGTAGTTTACAAATACATTAAAACATGAAAAACATTACTGAGGCTTCATCAAGAAAGCCAAAGGAGCAAGAAACTAAGGGGGATGTTACTTGTGCCTCCCAAAAGGGAAAATTGGTATCACCACCTGAGAACAACCCACCAACAATATTTATGTATATATATCATTTCAAATCCATGGCATGCCCTTATGCCTCCCCCAAGTACCCCTTACTCCTCACATTTCCTTGTGTCTCCTCAACCTCTTATAGCACCCCATAATGAGTAAAGAAATGTAAGTTATTTCTTTGTAAGGTGGAACCTAAATTCTAACTCCCTCCACCCTTATACCTCCCTAAAACACACTTATGCCTCCCACAAAATAACCCCATAGTCTTCTTCTACACCATTCCTATGCCATCTACCCAATAGCCCACAAACATGCCAAAACATTCACACATTTACATTTACATTTATAAAAGAAGAGTATTTCAAGAGCCGAGCTCCTACCTCTCCATGATGGAGTTGTTCCAAGTTCCAAAACAGCAAGCTTTAATCCAATGCAAGCAATCCAAAACAGCCAAGCACAAACATGCAACAATCTTCCAAAACCTTCTTCAAGAAAGAGCTCCCAAAATAGCAAGGAAATTCACCCAAGAATGAAGTCTCCAAAAATGAAGCAACCCCAAAACAAGGCAAGCCATTCGAAATTTATAGAAGAGGGAAGGGAAGAGGATGAGGCAAATCCATGTAGGATGCCATATCACACATCTTCAACCCCCAACCCAAAATTCAACTTCATTCTCCAATGCACAATAAATAGGTGGGTGAATAATATGATAGTTTACTTACACACTCAAATCCAACCCACACCCTAAAGGACTGGAATTAAATCATGTAAGAAAAGTGCAATTAAAACATAAAATTTTTCTTCCCAAAATGCATTAAAAAAGTCTAATTTTAACTCTCCAACCATAGGTATGGGTGGTAAATAAATTTAAGAGGAATGGGACAAGTTTAACTTGTCCCACAAGCCTCCAAAAACAGCCTCCAAGGATAGTTTCGAATTTCTAAGAAGGTGGAGTGTTTCACACTCAAAAGTCCATTCACTCATCACTTACATATCTCTTACACATCACTTACACATTACTTATAACACTTTAAATCATGGCCAACAACTCTCATTAATTACTTTCTTATTACACATTTTAATTCATTATCTTAATCAACATGATTACTCATAATATTTACACACCATTTAATAATTAATGAAAAGGGTAAAAGCACCACAAAATAAACACATGCAAACATAAACAAAGGGACCAAAATGAAAGAAATACATAAAACCCCTTGGTCACAATTAAAGGTGATTCCCCCCATGGGAATCCCTAACACACACAAACATGCACAAACAATACTAGTTGCCATGGTGACCTTGTTGAATTCATCTAGAATTCCAATTTGGTTGGTCTCCAATCCCCCGGTGTTTGTTGTGATATTTTACCCTGCAAAACACAAATACCTCCTTCGGCCTTGTGGCCATATCAGAACATCCAAAATAATATAAATATAATTCCCAAAATTATTTAGATATATAAATCACAACAACATCAAAGCAATCTAACAATATCATTATAGTTTTGTCAACAACTATATCATCATTCAATAATTTCCATTTCCACGTCTACTCACAATATCCTAATATCACAAGTCCGAACAACATCCATAATATAACCATGTCAAGCAGTACATCATCATCGACATATAAAATGTCTCTAATAATCATCATGCATCATAACTGAATCAAGTCAACAATAATTCCTGATCGAACATCTAACATCATACTATAATAAGTTCCATAATCATGTCCATAATATAATTAGCAGTATCATGATTAGTATCAAAAGGTGTCAAAGGGAAGTGGGCACTACAAATTCCAAGGACTATTGACATGAATTTTTGGGATAAAAGCAATGTTAATTATTTTCACAATATTATATTTTTAATTTTTAAAACTTTAATTTCATTTTTTTGTAAATTTATAAAGAAAAAATATTGCAATTTACAGCTTCTTAGAAGAACTAATAAGCACTCAAGAAATTTTGAAGTAACAAACATGATTATAGTGAAATTTTAGGCTTACCAGCTACATTCGCCTTTGATTCTTGTATGAATTTTAGAGTTCTCATCTTGCCAATATATCACCATGAGGTGTGTGGAATTAGAAACCACTTAGATAAGATAACTTATGATCAATAATTAGTCCCTACGATGAAAACCAAACACAGTAATTAGAACCGGTTATAAAATCAATTATCCAAAACCAAACGCCTATCATTTGAAATTAAGACTCAACTCATCCTGTTCATAACCAGTGTTCTTACCTTCCTGAGAGGCACCAAAGGTAAAATGGCAATGACTGTTGATAAGTCAGTAATATTACTGTCGCATTCCCCTGAATGTAAATTTTGGTCATACATAAAGAAAAGAATGAAATGCAGAGTACTAATGAAATAATGCATACTGCCATATGCAGTGCCTTAACAAACAACAATACAGGTCTGGATCACAGTGTTTTTTGTTTGTAAAATTTTAGATCCCTTTGCGGCGCAGTTTGTACCTTACTTCCAAAGCGGTGTGTGGAGGGATTTTCCCCCCCACCCATGTCGCGGGAAGGGTTTTTTTTTTAAAAAGAGGAATTTAACCGAATTCTATTTTTTTTTTTAAATCCTATTGGCGTTTTTCCACTCAATTTTAGGAGGAAGAATCCTAACTATACTTCGCCAATTAGGTGTATATATTTTTGTGGAGATCTAAAGTTTCTCATAACGAGTTCGCATGTAATCTATTCATCTTGAGTTAATAAAGGCTTGATATCTTACACTGTGGATGTTTCCCTAAGCACTCAGCTGGAGTTTTACCACGTAAATATGGTGTTCGTCTCTTCCATGTTTGGTATTTTATATATTTCATTTATCTGTATCTTTATAAACTGTTATTTTGTTATTCAACTATCTATGTATTCATTACTTCAAAATCTGTGGTTTCCTAACAGGATAGCTGAAACGTTAATTGTAGAAACTAGTCCAGTGGTGAGATTGAGCTTCACAACTATGATGTTGAACATAATTCCTATCAGTATGGCCACCAATAGTCCTCTCAAATTCATTTGCTCACTTCATGGGGGCATCTTCTTGCTCTAAAATATCTCTTCCATTCTAAATTATATCCTAGAATCTGCAACGGTCTCATCTCTTCCTTTGCCTTTCTCCGATCTTCCCTGGCTTGACATCAAAATTGTTTTCATTCCCAAAGGATCTATAATGCATTTCTTCATACATCTCATCACATCTCATCTAAAACAAGAAATTTTGTTCTAGGACCTAGTCCATATGAGGTTTTTATCTCTGAAAATGAACTTTTAGAGACGATGCTTTCCCTAGGCAATCAACTCTGAAAAATCTATCACGACATTAATGCCTTGGCATATACAATATTTAATGTATGGGTCAACCCACCAATGAATTGCGGGTTGGATCTAGACACACTTCCCTTCCAGGTATGCACAAAGATGCCATTGGGTGTAGACAAAGTTCAAAGATACCATGTCATCAACATTCATACAGAAACCCCGAAAAATTGAACAATCGGAGTCGGAGATTCAAAAGAAAAACGAAAATCAAATATCTAGCCATATGTTTGGCAGAGGTAGATCGACAAAAATGAGGTAACTTTCAAAATATTCAGAGAATTTTGCGTGCAAAAAAACGAAACATTCATGCTTCCAGAATTTTTAGAGCGCGATGCATGCAAAAAAAGAAAATTAAAAATGCATCCTTCCAGCCTGTTACATAATGGTTAATTTGGAACAGGGTAAAGTACAACTTTCCATTCAAATTTAGTCATCATCATTTTGTATGTGGTTATTTAGATTCAGAATGATAAATGAAATATGACAAAGGTAGTTTACACAAGACATGGACGTCCTTGGCAAGCATTCACATAGTTTCAGATGTGGAGCCATGCATAACATGGAAAATATACAGTCGCATGAACTGCACAGTATAGGATATACACATAATGGGTTTGTTGAAAGGCCTTGAAGTGGTCTCTTGGGAGGGGGTTCTAAATTTTCTTAGCCGGTGTGGAGAGTAATTTTAGGAGTATTTATAGTAAATGCGGTCCCATGGTATAAATGGTGTAAAAAAAAATTGAGACTCTGCTGCAATTTTTTAGGGAAGATATTTTAAAATATTTATTTTGATTTACAATAAAATTCAAAACCAAATCTACTTATTTATAAATTGACATTTGCCATAATAAGCTCCTACAAAAATCGAAATGGGTGGGGAAAACTTTTAGCCCCCCTTTTACCATCCGCTTAAAAACTCTCCTTCTACAAAAGTGGTGCTCCTTGTTTTTAGGAAAAAATTCTAAAATTCCCTATTTCCCTAAATTTATTTTGTCATGGAAGCACACACTGAATAAAAATAGGAGCAACCACCCCCAACCCCTGCCATTAAACTCTCCTCCTACAAAAGTGGTCATCGTTGTTTTTAGGAAAAAATTCTAAATTCCCAGTTTTCCTTAAATTTATTTTGTCATGAAGCCACTTCTTGAATAAAAAAAAGAGCAACCACCCCCTCCATGGAACCCCTGCCTTAGAAACTTCTAAACAAATTCGCTACTTTTTCCTTGATTGTTGATGCGGTATAACTTTCAATTAAATGTATCAAAATGAATCAGAATCTAGACCTAAAAGCATTTTCTAAATAATCATTTAACAAATCTAATCACCAAAATTCATCTTCAAATAAGGGAATTATGGTTCCTCTCAGCGTTCATATGCCCGACCAAGATGGTTGGTTTCTCAATCCGCCTTCAAACGAGCCACGCTCCCTCTGCTTTCTTCCGTCGCGGGATGATCCACCTCCTCCTTCGGGTGCCGCAATTCCTTGTGCCTAATCCTATTTTCTCTTGATGTAATTTTTGGTGCTCTCTCTTCACATATTGGCCATCATTTGTAGCCCTATGCGACATGCTTTTGTTTGCCCTCGTGGCTTGTCTTTTGTATGCCCACGTGACTTTTGTTCATTTTTTAGGCTACGAAAACTGCCAACCGCCCCCTTACTATGTAACACTTTATATTATTTTGTCTGTAATTTAATATAAAGATGGTTCCAATAATAAATATTGATATTATTTATTTTTTCTGTGAACCCATCCGCGCAACCATTGAACTCTTAGATTCCAATGCTAATTAAACCGGGTGCTAAAATTATTTAATCAGAAATATTTCAATAACTCGACGAGTATCTTAGTGATTACCTGGTTATAATAATCGCTTCAATCTTTGAGTTAGCCTCAGAAAAATCAAACCCCCTTCGCTAATTTCGAGATATGTATTTTATTTAATGCGACAAGCCTTCGGGAAAGATGCGGTGGCCCCTGTCACCCATCGATCGGCCATTCGAATTCACCACAAAATACAATTCCACCTCATCATCATATGGAGTGTTTATTTAGGGTTTAACGCCGAACATTCCTTCACAGTCAGAAGTTTGTTAATAATCCGCCAAACCAGTGGCAATCCCGACACGTTTATGATCATGCCTATATATCCCGACATGGTTTACTCAATTAATTTAGAATTGGTTTTGAGAGGATTAACGGTCTAGATTTGATCATCACGAAGTCGGATCCCAACTCAGACAAAAGACGCGATGCCGTTGCCCCGAAGAAAAGGTTTGCAGAATTTCTCGGCGAGGCGTGGCCGGCCACACATCGCCAAAAATGTCTGCAGTTAAGCCCTTCCGAATCTCCGATATAACCCTTCATTTTCCGCCTCTAATATTTGCAAGCTCTTTGATCATCAGTATTACTATTAGTGTTGTTGCAGGCTTTCAACAAATATAATGGACTTCTATACTCTGTATCGTTGTTTTGTTGTGAAAGCAACTGTGTTCTTCCACAAGTCTTTGCAAACAATTGGCATAACTGCTGCCGACTCATCATTGGAGTTACCTGAGGTCACAGACGATCCAGTACCTGTCATTAATGGAGGCGCCAGCCAACTTCTCCAACTAGAGGAACAAATTTCTACTGTAGAGAAACAAAAGTGGAAATACATCAACTTTTGCTTGCATTCCTTGGAATCTGTGTTACCATTATTTTTGGCGGTGAAAGGTTTGCGTCGCCAACTGCAATTGTAGTTCATATCTCGATATGGATTATCTGTGTGATTTTAGGAGTGCTTTTTTATGTGGTGTATAAGAAGATTGTGCAGGAGGGGCAACTAAGGCTTAATTATGTCCAGATTCTTAATCGGCCTGGAGAAACAATAGTTACTACCAGTACCCAGTACCAGATAATTATTCTTATCGTATCAGCGTGCTTGACATTCGCGCTATTTCTTTCCATCTGCGTCGATGCTCTCCTGAAAAACAACAAAAATTAAGCCTTCTTGAGCAAGATTCAGCTCTTTCAGCAAGATTCGCCGCCTTGAGCAAGATTCAACTCTTTCAGTTTATCATATTCTCGAATTCCATGTCCTGATATATTTTCTTTACATATATGCATGCATCCATTACCATGGTTGCATAAGTAGTTTTCTTTCTTGTTGATATTAATAACTAGTATAAGTTGCTCTCTATATGCATCCCTTACCGTGGTTGCAAGGGTTTTTGGCGGCTCGATCTGTAGAAATGTCTAGGTTTATGTGTTCTTTTTGTAATGATATGTCGTATTTTGTTGTTTGTAAATTTGTAGTGCTTTTGTCATGTGTTGCAGTTTAAATATGTATGTTAATAATTTGTAACCTGAATCAGTTTTTAAGGTTTGGCGTTGTACATATATTTTTAGAAAGAGACCTAGCTAATACTATTTGATTTCATAATAAAAAAATAATTACAATTGAGTGGGTTGTAATATAATGTTGTCAAACTTTTTGCATATTGGTGTTAGGATTTTTTATATGGTATATATAAATGTATAGATTTATCAATTGTTATTAATTTCTATTTGTTATGTACAGAATTGTTCATAATATTTGTTTCAAGCAATTTGTTGAGTGTCTTCAATTGCAATTGTGGCCTGGTTCAGCATATGTGTGGCATGCTGCAATGAATTAGTTGAAATGTGAAAAGGTTGTCTTCTTCAATAATGTATGTTCTTTGGCAGCATTCATCTACGAACTCAGATACTAGGTGTGCCAGAAGGTTGCATCATTTGCGATACAGGTAGCTATTTCATAAAAGTTGTCACTTTGCCCTTGGCATATAGACTCTTTTGTTCTCTTTGAATTACATGTACATTCACAAACCAAAATTATGTATGTATGATATGTTAAATAAGAAAAAGTGCTGAGTGTAGTTTTAAAGGAAGCATATATATGTTTATTATTTTAATTACAAATTGTAAAGTGAGTGTATGCAATCGAGAGTAATTGAATAAGTGAAATGAAGTGAATAAAATAGTAGCAAAGTAAGCATAGAAAGGATTTACACACATAAAGTATTTGGGTGGTGTTATTTTTTATGCATTGTGCACGATATCGCTTTTTACGTGAAGTTGGGCTTACGTTTATTTTCAGTTGTCGACATATTTTTTACACTTCATTTGTGTGTAATGAATGAATGAAAAAGTTAGCGAGATATAGAGATCCAATAGTATTTCACCTTGTCAAATTGCAGTAAAGGTTAGTCCTTGATGACCGGCACCACCAATATCTATTGTTATTTTTTCTGTAATAATACCTTGTGCTTTATAGATTGTCAACACCCATGCCATTTTCAGAAGAATTTTTCGGAAATTGTTTCTTTTGATTGGAGGGATAGGTATGTGGATCAGGTTATCATATCCCATGTGGGGCCTAAGTATCTTACAAAAGTAATGACAACATAGAGTAGAAAAGCTAGAGGTTTTGAGGGTGCCTTGTAAACAATGACAACTACTTGCTCAAATGCTCCATTATCTAGTCCAACATCTACCCATAAATTGATTGTTAACATGATTTTATTTCCAACACATAGTAGAAAGTTTTGTTCGAGTTGTGTACCATGTATGGTACTTTTTTTTTCGTGGTTATTTTGTTCAATCTTACTCAAGGAAATTTGCATATTTAGAATTTTGAGTGTGGACTTGTTATGCAAAGTGTTAAGATGTTGGTTGCATAAAAATGAGTGTGTGTCTTGAAAGTTTTTGTTCTTTAGTGGACATAGTATATGATGTTCTAGTCATTATAAACCTCCAATCTTCTTCTATAGGATCTTAGTTTCTAATGTTTGATAGTGATTTCTTAAATCCTATTTGTGATGAAGTAAAACCTTGCTGGTGGAAATTGGTATTTGACATTATAACAGTATCTATGTTTTTTCCATATTCTGTGCACAACTGAGGTGCATGTATACATTGGTATGTCGTTCACAAGGGGTAGTTTACCTAAATCACCAACTAGTATGATTGAACAACCTTCAGAATATTTATCCCCACATTTTGGAAGTACTTTTCGTAGTCAGCTATTGATGTTCCCTAACATTCATGGCACTATGAAACTCATTTCGTCAAAAAAATGTAATCAATACATTTCATTTTTTTGAAAACATAGCAATGTTTGGCCTTCTAAGGATTGAATGTTATGAAATATTGAAATCAAAAGCATAGAATTTATTATTTTCACATTTTGTATACTACAATGCATATCGGTGCAAGAAGTGATAGTCGAAAGCTAGTTGTGGTGGAAAGGGAATGTAGTACATGAGCATTTCTCTTGATTAGGTAGAATTTTCTTGTACCAATAGTCCCTTGAAAAATAAATTTTAATGGCTTATTTTTTATAGCTTGCATAGCATGTTGTGCAATAATCTATAAAACATTTTGTTGTTTAAAAGACAACATGTCCATACATGTTTTACTTATAGGTTGATGTCGTATGTTTCTTGATGAATTTTTTCTCACTTCTATGAAATCGATAGTTGATTCTTGCAAGTCATTTCGTAGCTCATAGTACATCCAATTGTAGTTGGTGTCAATCTCTCGAAGGAAAAGTACGTTTAGATCATTCTTTTTAATGGTACCTATTGGGTGTAATTGTGATAGTTTTTCCCATTCTTCCATCTTTGTGATTTCTTCTTCTATTTCATTTTTTTTCTACTCCATTGTTCAACATTTTTATTTGAATCGTCTAAGCACTGAACATGACAATTATGGTAAGATTCTTTAAATTATTCCCAATTTCTACAAAATTTTGTTGTAGTTATCCCTATGTTAGTTTGAATATTGTGAAATTATTTATACAATAGAAACTCACTCTATAAAAAACCCCTTATATGTTGTTGATTCGATGCATAGAGTAACTGTATAGTGAGGGAATACTCTTACTATTACTTGTGGGCCTATGCACAAAGATTGGGGGCCAAAAAGCAGACACAAATCTAATTTTAAGAAAAATGTGAGCACATTTGGTTAAAGCACAGGTACGTTTTGTATTATCAGGCTTGGTTGTTACCAAGCCAAAAATGTGAGCGCATTATAACGCACTCATGTTCATGTGTGCTATGTGGTTGAGGCATGCTTCTATGCACAAAAATAAATGTTTAAGTATAAGAAATAATAAAATATAAATAATAATAAATGAAAAACCTATAAAATATAAATAATAATAAAAGAAAAACATATACTTTAAATTTACTTTAGTAAATATAAGATGTTAGGGTCACTCAGCACGTTAGAGAAATAGTCTCACAATTCCATCTATCACGGTTTAGAAAATAGTTTTTCATATTCTAATTTGGTCAGTACATAGGTATTTTTCAGGATTTCAGCATTCAACCTTCAAGCTTTTAGGGTTTAAATTACACAATTGATATCTATTTTGTGAAAGAATATAGGTGTTGTTTAAATTTTGGGTCCTTTTGGATTGGTTATTGATATTTTTAGGAGTTTTAGATGTGTTATTGATTGGTTATTGATATTTGTAGGAGTTTTAGATGTTCTCAGACAACTAAACCACCTATTTCACTCATCTAGTTGCTCAACATTCATCCAAAGACTCCTCTCACTTGCCTTTACCAAAATTTCCCTTACATTGCACAAGAGCAATGTTCATTGGTCACTTCTTGGTTTTTCTACACTACAAACTCTTCAAGAAAGCTAAAAGCATCCCTAAACACCCTTCTCAATCTCAAGGAATTATGACAAGTTTGGTTAACATATATCCCACTTATATGGGGTTTTGTAGGAGAGGTATTCGTAATTATGGGAGACTTTAAGCAGTTGCATCAATCATGCCACATTAATAATTGTATTGTCATGAATAAACCTGAGAGTGATTTGGTAATCTCAAAAACCCACTTATCATAATAATGGCAAATAAATCCAAATAATAACAATTAATCATCAATAAGTAAATCTATGGTAGGACAATTGATGTGAGGTAGAAATAAAGGAGAAAGAATAGAGATATGTTATCTCATATTATTCTATTAAACAAAGGAACCATGTACAATATTTATAGGTATGTGAATAAACAAGAACCCCTTAAATGAATGGAGAAGTTACAAACAAGAAGGAGAGAATAATGGAATAGATAGGAACTAGTCTAATAATAAAAATTAAGTACGTAGACTATTCTAAAATTCCCCCCTTATTACATTATTCTTGAAAATGTGACCTCTAAAGAGATCAAATTTAACTTTTCCAAGAGCCTTGGTGAGAATATCAGCTACTTATGCTTATGTAGGACAGTACTGGAGCTGAATATGATGGTTCAATACGTGCTCTTGACTGAAATGACATTCAATTTCAATATGTTTCATTCATTCATGAAATACTGGATTTTTCACGAGCTTCAACAAACTTTGATTATCATAATAGAGAACAGGTGACTATTTTTCAGGAATTCCCATGTCATCCAAAATGCGACGTAGCCATATCGCTTTGCACACAGCTCCTTGTGCGGTGCGATATTCTACCTCTATGGATGAGATAGAAACAACATTCTACTTCTTTCTTATCCATGAGATGGGTCTAGATCCGAGATGAAATATATATATCCTGTAGTTGACTTCCTGTCATCAACAGATCTGACGTGGTCCAAGTCGATGTATCCCTGTAAGAAGAATTGATCATTCTTCTTATATTCCAGACCATAATCAAATGTTCCTCGGACATATCTCAATACATGCTTTCTTGCTTTCCAATGACATTGCTTTGGCTCCTACATGAACATGGAAATATAGCTGACGGAAAAGCATAGATCTGGTCTGGTATATGTCAAGTAGATGAGCCCTCCAATAAGTTTCCTGTAGAGTGTAGCATCTACTTGAGGTGAGTCCTAGAATCTTGAAATTTGCAAGCCTTTTTCCATGGGACTGGATATAGGTTTACAATCAAACATTCTATACTTTTCTAAGAGTGTCTTGGCGCACTTTATCTGGGAGACAAAAATATGATTCTCCTTTTTCCATATTTCCAAGCCAAGACAGTAATGTAGTAGCCCTGTGTCTGTCATGTCGAAGGTCATTTTGAGATCATTCTTCACAATATCAACCTGATCTTCTAAACTACCAGTGATCACAAGATCATCTACATATACAACAAGAATGCCAATTTCCTTACCTACCTTCTTTATATACAAATTTGAATCTGAGGGGCTACAAGTGAACCCATGCTACAAAAGGTGATCATAAATCTTCATATACCATGCCCTTGGAGCTTGTTTCAGACCATACAGTCATTTGATGAGACGACATACCTTCTCAGGATGCTCTTCATCAACAAATCCTTTAGGTTGGGTCATGTACACTTCTTCTTTTAGATCACCATTTAGGAAAGCACTCTTGACATCCATCTGTTGAAGTCTCCATCCTTTTTGTGTTGTCAGTGCACAAACAACTATGATGGTCTTGATCTTCGCAGTGGGTGAAAAGGTTTCTTCATAGTCGATGCCCTCTTTCTAAGCATATCCTTTTGCTACAAGACGTGCTTTATGTTTTTCAATGGATCTGTCTACCTTATATTTTGTGTTGAAAACCCATTTGTAGCCTATGGGTTTCTTTCCTATAGGCAGATCAACAAGTTCCCATGTCCAATTTTTCATAAGTGATTCATATTTTGTATCCATAGCTTCCTTCCACTGAGGTTGACTGAGTGCTTCACGAACATTTTCTTGCTCAGAGCTATTAATCAGTGAACTCATGAGTGTAAATTTTACGTCATTTCCTGTTTGACTCCTTGTTTTTACTCCAGATGATGTATCTAGGAGTTTTTGCAAATGTGAATCCTTGATTGTGCTTTGTACCCACTTCAGACAAGAACTTGGTTGCTTTTGAGAAGAAATATGTCGTTGTCATGTGAATTGATGTGGATTCACATTCTCCAGTTCTCCAAGGTCAACAAATAGCTCTCCTAATAGCATTTATTTTTTTAGTAGTCTCCTTTGGTTCTTCATCTTATTCAGAGACTAGTCGATGAGAGGTGGTTGGTAATGGTTCTTCTGATGTCAATACAGACTCAAAGGATGACTCGTCAAAAACCACGTCTTGCGTCTCGTATATTTTCTTTGTCGCAGGATCCATGAGATGAATGCCTTCAAGGTAGTGTTATAGCCAAGTAGGATACATAGGAGTGTCTTTGGTTCAACCTTATTTCTCTTCTAAGCTGGGATATGCATGTATGTTGTGTAGCCAAATACTCGCAAATGAGAAATTGATGGCTTTCTACCACTCCATACCTCTTCTGGCATTTTATTTTTTAGAATCTTTGTCAGTTCCCTATTAAGAAGATATACAGCTGTCTATACTACTCCAGCCCAATAGCATTCTTCTAGATTTGCAGTTGATAACATGCAGCGAGCCAACTCCATCACTCTGCAATTGTGACGCTCAACAATGTCATTCTCCTGGGGTGTGTAAGGAGCAGTCTTGTGTTGCTTTACGCCTTGTTGGTTCAGGAATGCCAAGAACTTGTTTGATGTCTATTGGTATTAAAATTTGTTCTCCTTTTCAAGCCAAGGAGCAACACAGATTTGACAGGGAGCTTAGAGGAAGGTAGATCATATTTTGTATAATTTTTTAGCCATGAATGAGATCTAATTGGCCCTTTGTTACTTAGATTTGTGGAGAGATGGATAACACCTTTAAGAGTATTTGACATGTCCTCACTACTTTAGGTTGTGCCTCTTCAACTAAGGTGAGAGGAACCTTAGTGTAACCTCTATTTGATGAAGGAGATGAATATATCCTTCTTTTGCATAAATATATGAAGAAAACATTGGGAAAATATGGTCAATACTCCATGATTTAACTCTTAAGATTTTTCACTTCTAAATGATGGAGATACTTTCAACACAAGGCTGAGGTTACTGAAGACATTAAGAAATCCTAATTGTTCTGCATATTTTTGCAAGTAGATTTTGTTCCTTTTTTGATACACAGGGAAAACAAGGGTAGTTCCAGGTGGATTCATGGTTTTTTGAATAATTTTTGTGAGAAATGAAGCAGGATAAAGTTGATTATACTAGATATTCAAAGGGACTTCACAACAATGAACAACTTGAAAACAAAAAGCTTAAGAATAGTTAATATATTCCTTCAACCGGAAGGTGTGCTTCAATGGAGGCTTAGATCAACACATTTTAACATAATATTTAAGACCCTAACATGAAGGCTTGAATTGAAAAACTCAATTAAACATCAAAATATTTGATCAATCACATATAAGGTACACCTGAAGGCTTACAGACAATCTTTATCAACAAATGACAGTGAATTGATTTTAGATTTTTTTATCTCATCTAAGCTGAAGGCTCTTCTTGAAACAAAATTACAAGCGCCATTATCCAATCATAGGGATGAGATCCTATGTGATTTCACAAATATTTCAAGATAAGATTGCCATGGGAATGGAATAAACTATTTGCAGACACTCTAAAACAAAGCAGACACAAATTTCTATAGATTAGACACAAACTAACTTCAAAATTGCTTAGATTCATCAGCAGGGAATAGCTTCAAGAGAAATATTAGTGCTTATCAATGGCTAAACATATGCAACTAACTTGACATGATAGAAAATATAACATAAAAGAAAATAACAGGTTATCTCAGCTTAGGTCTCTCACATTGACGAATTTCTCAAATTTTCTCTAGGGAATTCAAACTTTAACCATTTATAAGAGTATTCTTATTGCATTTATACATTGTTATCATTCAATTTTCACCCCAAAAGGGAATAATATTTGAAGGACCTTTGCTTGTTACCAATTTGTTTCAGATAGTGACGTTTAACAAATTCAGATCCAAAATTTTCTAGGTCGAACAATTGTGAACTGATCACATTTCTTGGGCCCTTAACTAATGACTAGGATGCCATGCCACAAATTTTAGGGAGTCCTTTTAATCATTCTGATTCTTTCATGCCAGGAATCCCCTTTTTAATCATTTTTCGGAGCCTCTACATAGCTAGACTTGACAGGTCATCCCTTTTTGCTCTCGAGGCAATGCCTTTTTAACCTTTTACGCCTGCACATTCATCATTTCATCCCTTTTCCCTCTCTTTCCCCTACAATTCTACCCCGCATCCGTTTCCTCTAATAATTCCAATTTTTACATGTGCCTGAGCAACTCTAACTCCAAAATATTTACCTTAACAATCCTTAGACTCATAATTTAATTTTCTAATCCATTCAATGACACCTTACATATAGAGACAACAAAGAATTTCATCAAAAAATAATAAAAAAGAGTGTGTATTCACGGCTTTAGGAGTCTTGGAGTAGAAGTGGCAGAAAAATAGTTAAAATGTACAACAACCAATGATTCTTCCCCATTTCCAATTTATATCCCATCCTTACACGTGTTTCCTAGGCACAAATGCAAAGGAGAAGAATAGAGGCAAGTCCCAAATAAGTGTGATCCTTCCACGTACCTTGGGCCAAAGAAAAATAGCTTTTGGCATTTGAAAATTTTTGGTGATAAAAGGAGCTAACGGAAGCCTCCACATGTCTCAACGATGCATTTTGAGATGGTCCCTGATAGCAGAGAACCCAAACAAGTGTGGGATCAACACGTGTCTCAGTCTGGTAGAGTCTATTTAAAAAGTTGAAGGTTCAGTGGAAGGAGCCATGTCTCTAGGGTCTATGGTAGTTTTCCTTGGCCATTGAAAATTCCAAGCAAAGGGAAAAGTTAGTAGAATCCTCCAAGTGACCTCCTAACGCTTCTTCTAGATAAAACTTAGGGGCTAGTCCAAAGTTAAGCGCAGTCCCTCCAAGTTTCCCATACCTTTATAAAGTTTCTTGAAAATTCTATGTATGGGAAGACCCGGCAGAAGCCTCCACATGTCTTCATGGCGTAACTTTGAGATGGTGCACAAGAGAAGAGAACTTGAACAAGTGTAGGCTTTCCACATGTCCCATGCTTTACAAACTTTCTTTGAAAATTTTATATACAAAGCGGAGCCGAGGGAAAACTCCATGTGTCCCCCCCGACGCAACTCCAAGGCCAAACTAAAAGGTGAATTTTCAAATGAGTAATGTTCCACCACGTGGATAAATTTTGGGTTGAGGTGAGTCTTAGAGTTTTTAACATGCCCTGTCGAGCTACATCCAACCAGAAAGGGCCACATTCCCACTGATGGAGAGATGTAAATTTCACAGGGAAAAATAGTCCCATCAAAATGTAAAAATGTAGAAAAACCACTATTTGATTTTGAATATGAATCTTTCTTTATGGACAGAGAGTTTGGAAATGATATAAGACCCAATTTTGATCCTCCAAGGTGTATCCAATCACATTTGCAAATATATTTGGGACACAAAATATAGGGACAACAAAACGTAACTGTGGAAAAGGGAGGGAAAGGAAAATCTTGTGTTTTACGACCAAGTTACATATTATTTCAGATGAACAGAGGAAAAAAAAAACTATGGACCTTTAAGTGATCCTTGACCAAGGAAGGGACTAATCATGTCAACCAAATGGAGGAAAAATTCTTCAAGCACCAATACAGGGAGATAGAAAACATGACAGAGGCCGCAAACTAGGGAATATCGATGACAAATGAGGTGAGACATCCACTCCGACTCAGGGATGGGAACTCCCTATGAGTGTGAAAAGAACAAATAGTAGACCAAGTTCTAAAAATAGACCATTGGGAAACAAAATCAAATAATAAGTTTGTAGAGAAAAACAACCATAACCATCCTCAAAAAAATGAACTGAGAAACCAACAAAACTAGGTCACCAAGGACCAGAATGAACAAAAACACAAAAGCAAAATGATAACAAAGAACTATACACTATACAAATGGAGTATACCTTGATTCTAAGAAATCAATCAAGGAAATGTTTCAAATTCCTGTAATTAACAGGTAATTCAAGCAGTTCCTCGTCTAAGTCTCTTAGGAAGAAATTATTTTTACCTATTTGAATATAATTTGAATAAGGTCCCATCCACAATGCATCATATTTTTCATGCTTTCCCTTATCTTCATGCCTGCTATCCCATAAAAGCACAAGATCTCCAATGTTGAAAGCTCTGGGAGTCACCTTTTTGTCAAATAGCTTCTTCAAATTTTCTCTAAACTTCACATGATGCTGATAAGATTCCCTTATTTCTTCATCCAACTCAATAATCTTATTGATTCGAGCATCATATGAACTAACATCTTGATCTTCAATTTGTTGAACAAATTGAAATGAAGAAAATTGCAAATGAAGCGACAACAAATCTTGAGTTCCATATACTAGCTCAAATGGGCTTTTACCAGTAGCTCTTTTGACAGTGATTCTATTAGCCCAAGAAAAAAACTTCAGTTGCCCACCCCACTTCCTTTTTTTCAGATCCAAGGTTCTTCTATTGATCTTTTAGAAGTTTTTATTACTATACTTATCCTGTCCATTTCCTTGGGAATTGTAGTTATAAGCATATGTCAAATTGATCCCATACTCTTTGCACATTGCAATAAAAGGTTTGGATCTAAAAATCATGGCATTATCAGTGACAATTTTGGCTGGCACTCCAAATCTACATATGATTTTATTTAGAATGAAGTCCATGATAACATGGTGTGTTTCCTTCTTGGTTGGGGCTGCTTTCACCCACTTAGTCAGATAGTGGCTAAAAGAATCCATTTATGACCAGCACTGGAAGGATCAGAAATTTCCCCAATGAAATCCATTCCCCATTGTCGGAATGGGGATTCAACTAACACAAGATGTAAAGGAAGGGATCTTGATGCCTTCATTCTTACAAAAAAATGCTTGCAACTTTCCCATTTCCTTACCAATAGAGTTGTATCCTTGAAGAGAGTTGGCCACTAATAACTAGCCCTCAAGATTTTATGTCTTATAACTCTTCTAGCAAAATTTCCCCCACAGACTCCTCCATGGAAATCAATAATTATTTTTGGGGCCTCATCTTGAGTAATGCATCTTAAGAGCAGTCTCTCAGGGTTCTTTCAAGATAACCCAAAATCAATAATGACATAATCTATAGAGGCTAACTTAAGAGATATTTTCTTATTTTTACTCAAATATTCAGGGCAACATAGATTTCTAAGATAAAATATTGTATCTTTTTATCATTCAAAACTTACAAAATTTTCAAGGGCAAGCACCCTTTCTCCTTCTACTTCATTCACCTCAATAGCTTACAGGTAGCTCTCAGCCATAAGCTTCACTAGGCCCAAACCTCTTACCAATTTCATGGTTTGGATATCCATAATATCAACTTGTTCACCCATCTGCATCTTTTTCTTGATACCTCCATCTCTGATAAGATGTCTTTCACCATGGTGTAAGGAACATAAGCAACAACTTTATAACTCAATATGTAATGTCTGAAAACATTTGTTTCTTTCACCAAGGAAAATACTTTCTTCTCCATGACAGTGTATGTCAACTAAGTTCCCTACAATGCCTTACTAGAAAAAGGTAATTGGTCTCTGAGCCCCTTCATTATCCTTCTATAACAAAACAGATGCAATGGTTTTTTCAGAAGTAAAAGAAAACACTTGAAAAGGATTCTTGTAATTTAGGGCTCCAAAAATAGCGGCATGATTTAGTGCTTCTTTGATCCCATTGAAAGCTTGAATGGAAACTTCTTGCCATTTAATAACTTGGTCCTTCTTTAGCATGTTAGTAATGGGGATGGTCATCTTAGCAAATTTAGAGACAATTTTTTTGATAAAGTTTATTTGTCTAAATAAGGATTGAATTCCCTTCTTAGTTCTTGGAATTGGAACCTTGTTGATGGCTTCCACTCTCTCTAGATCTATCATGACTACTTATTTTGATACAATGTGACCAAGAATCTTTGCCTTTTACACTCCAAAGTGGAACTTCTTGGGATTTAATGATATTCCATACTCTCTACACCTTATCAACATTCTCTCCAAGTGTTGCAAGTGATCATTTCTATTTCTGGAAAACACAATTACATCATCGTGATAAATAGCAAAGAAATATGTGTATATAACTAGATAATGCTACATCTATTGCTATTTGGAAATTTTTTTGAGCATTCATTAAACCAAAATGCATCCTAACATAAACATAAGTTTCCCAAGGAGTAATAAAGGTAGTCTTTATTCTTTCTGACCCTTCATAACAAATTTATTATAGCCAAAGAAACCATCAAGAGTTGATAACAATTAAGAACCAGTTACAAGCTGAAGCATATTCTCCAGGTTTGGTAGAGGGTAATTTTCTTTGAATGATGCTTTATTTAGGTTCCTAACGTCTATGCATAGATTTATGTCACCATTCTTTTTTCTAATAGGAAGTAGGTTTTCAACCCAAGAAGAGTACCTTATGGGCTAAATAATCCCTCCATCCCTTAACTTCTTCATTTATTCTTGCATATTCAAAGAAAGAAGTAGATTGATGGGCCTCTATTATTTCCTGAAAGGCTTGGCATTAGACTCAAGAGGAATCTCATTTTGGAACAAATATTCCCTGTATACCTTCAACTCAGAGTAAGACCAAGGTAGGAAGTCTTGATATTTCTTCAGCAATTGAATATAGGACTATTCTCTTCCTTGTTGAGATTGCTTCCTAACGAGAATTGACGTGGCTTTTCCTTTGTACCCAAGTCATGCTCTTCCACATCTCTTGAAACAGACATATTCATTTTAATAATGTAATCAAAATTATCAAAGTTCGACTCAAGAGCCACCAAACCTTAGGGAATCATGTTTTTCTTCTGTTGGATGATGTCTTTTACAAATAAAGTTTCCTTTCCTTCAACAACACAAACCATTGGTTCCCAATCTATATTTTCGTCAGAAAACTCACCTTGGTTCTACAAAAACTATTTCACCTTGGCATCATCATCAAATACATTCCAATTTTTAACGTTATCAGGGACAGATGTCCTTGTTAGTATTTCAACATCATACTCACAAAATGGAGACACTATAAAATTCCCAAATCTGGATCCTAGCACTGCTAAATTTTCAGCACATCATTAAACTTTTTATCATGGTACAAAATATTAAAAGAATAAAACATTTCAATCAAATCCCAAATTGCATGCTTGTATTGTTTCATTCTCTGATTTTTAGCAGCATACAATTTCCTAATTTGCTTGACAGTCAATTCTAAATCCCCTTTGACAGTGATATCCTTTGTACCATATTTCCATGTAATTATCAAGCCTAATAACAATGCTTCATATTCAACAATGTTTTAGTGCATTCAAAGTTAAGTTTGAAAGAAAATACAAACTCTTCTTGGCCTGGGGAAATCAGTACAATGGCAGCACCATTTACAAACTTAGAATAGGCTCCATCAAATAACAAGGTCCAAGGTAAACCCACTTGTTCAAGAAATTTACACTGGTCAATCTTGTGCTCCTTACCATGAGTAAACCCCACAAATTTATCTTATTCTACATTAGCATACAATACTTCATAAGAAGCGTTATTTGGATCTTTAATGAGGTACAACATCTTTTTCTCTCCATACAATTTTTTAAGGATTCCTTCAATTGGAATGGTGACAAAAGACATCCATCTAAACACTTCTACCAACACTTACAACCCACTTTCTTGATAACAGCATGCCCCATTTGGTAGGGAAATCAACAATGAAAACATCAATTTTCAGGTTCTTACCTGGATAAGTTGCAAGATGTACCACCAAACCTTTCACACACCCTAAAACTAGGACCTCTCTAGAATCCATTGAAGTACACTTTCCATAGAATTTTGTCACTGTAATGTTCAATTCATTCATGACTTCTAGAGGCATAACATTGCATGATGATTCGGAGTCAAACATACAATTGTGCAATAGTCTAACATTAATAATCATTGTTGTAAAAAATGGATCAAAATTTAAGTGAGACTCAACTAAAGATGTCCCCAAGTAGACTTCAGATGGTTCACCTATCTCCTCTAATGCTAGTGGTTTTTCTAGGTTTGTAATACTTTGAGGAGGAGTATTTACATTATTTATATTTCTACCTTGGGCACTCGTATCGTCCTCCAATCCTAAATACTCAAAATCCCTCTTCTTATGCTCAGGAATCCTAAGAACTTCCACAATTGGGACAAAAATCTTGATCTGACTCACTCAAGACTTGGGAAATGTCATAGGGAATGTATTTAGGCAAAGTAGCATTTCGAGAAAGATTGACAAGCTTATCAGATGTCATAAGGTTTTTAACATTTTGGGCATGGGTGGGAACACTAGTTCTATTTGAGACAACAAGACCTTTTCTAGATGAATCTTTCTTTGGAGTCTCTTTTGGTACATTGGTGAGAACTAGAATCTTTGGTTTGGCTTTAGGCCCTACCCCTTTGACAAATTTACTTCTTGTGTTATACTCTTTTTCTTCGGCCACAATAGCATTCATTAGTAGTTGTCTATCCTTTTTTGATGGGATTCCTCCATTGTACTTCTTAATCATTAGAGCTCTTAGGTACTCAAAATCATTATTAAGATGTTCAAATGCATGTACCATATCTATTTCTAAAGCATGAAAGGGAGGAAGAAGAGGTACCCAGTGAATTGCAATCCCAAAAAATTGCAGCATTTCTTGCACTTATTACCTCAGTTGAATTTTCTCCTTGTTGTGAGCTTTTAGAGTAGTCTACCATGCATGACATAATCATGATTGTTGTCATCATCATTAGCTTCTTCAACTTTCTGATCCATTTCACATGGTGGGTGGGGTAAGAATCATTTTTCACACCAATCCATTTGATTTGTCTCTTCAATAACAACAACTCTGGCATTTAGAGGATTAGGCGCTACTCTATTTTCCCTAGCTTGGGGTTGTCTACCTCCCATGGGTCTCATACCTCTGTCATCAGACATCTGATCATTTCGAGGATGATTTGCATGTCTTTCTTGTCCTTGTTGCCTATGTTGACCCTGATACCCTTGTCCAAATCCTTTCTCTACCCTAGCCAGCTTTTTAAGAGATATTCTATGACAGCCATGGCCAAAGTCCTTACAACATCCTCAAGATCCACAACCTTACTTGATTGATTCTTATTAGGGTTGATCAGTTTAACACCCTCCCTCTTAGGAGGTTTTTCAAATTCTTTGATGTTGTTCTCAATTTGCAAGAGCCATGGTAAAGGCCTGCCCCAAAGTCCCAGGGTTCTTATCCCTCAAATAGTAAACAAATTTCTGATCAAATGCATGTGAATACTTTATCAGACATGATTCATCACATGGCCTCAAATTAACAAGATATATTCTCAATGTTATGTTAAATATAGTATTGAAATCATGCACTTATTCATTAGGATTATTTTTTATATTTTCAAAATCTGATAAAAGAAACCTAGGGTCTGTTTTATCACCGTACTGCATCCTAAAATCATTCTTCATCTCTATCTAGGAGTCAATGGAATTATCTGGCAAAGATTTATACCATTCCCTTGCATCTTATTCTAGAGTATGAATAAATAATTTAATTTATACATCCTCAAAATATATTTCAAATACCTCCATCATATTGAAAAAGAGTTTTAAGTGTTGATCACCAGTTATTGCATTATTGCCATGAAACTTAGGACAATCTATTTCTTACATCCTTTGGTATAAAATTGGGATAGCTAGCCATACCTCTAAAACTAATGGGACCAAAATTATGAACAACAAATGGAGGTCCAGGGTGGAGGCTGAGCCATATTATTTTGAGGAGGTGATCTTACAGGAGAAAAAAAATGATGAGGAGTGAGGTCTCTGTGTTGGTACAAGGATACAATTTTTAGAATGACTACCCTCTAAAGGCTCAGTCTCTTGGAAAAATCTATTAGATTTTGAAAATACAGGGGCAGATTGAGAAGAAGATGTTTCAAATACATAGATGGACCCTCTCTTGATGGAGAATTCAATTCAATAAAGAGACTACCTAATTCAGAAGCACTTGAAGAAGTAATACAATCTTCAATCACAAGATGATCAGTTTCACTAATCGAGATCTCTTTTCTTGATGCTTGATCTCCAATAGCCTTCCAAATTCTTCTTCCTTCTAAATTAGAATTTCCTAGCTCTTGAAACAACCTTCTACTAGGGTCCTTGGTGAAGAAATATCTTCTTCCTTCCATCTTTGCAGATATTAGTGATGAATATTACTTGATATATGTTAAGACACTGGTATTTATAAAGAATTTAAACAACATGAAGTCACCACCAAGGATTTTCACATTAGTTGGTGAAAATGCACTATGAAAGACCTATCAAATGTCTATCAATACCAAGATTCATGAAAATATTACAAGATCTACTCTTCTTTTACCCAAATTTATAATTGATGATACAAATCTTAGTGCAATAACTATATAAGCTGAAATATTATCACTTAAAACTCACAACTTTGAACAATTCTTACAAATCTGAACAAATAATGATGTTTCAGAAATGTATTTGCACTTTAAAATATAAAAAGCATTAGC
This sequence comes from Taxus chinensis, assembly GCA_019776745.2. Classification (NCBI taxonomy): domain Eukaryota; kingdom Viridiplantae; phylum Streptophyta; class Pinopsida; order Cupressales; family Taxaceae; genus Taxus; species Taxus chinensis. The sequence goes on from CM034149.1 coordinate 145,746,515, forward strand.
ATGGTCTATATACATACACCTTTGTTTAAATACTTCAAAGAGTCCCCGTACGAGTGGCACCCTGAGTGTTGTTGATGGGCCGAATGGATACGAACTAGAAAAAAATAAACAAATCAATTCAAAAATGTAAATCAGTTCCTCGGCAATGGCACCATGAGTGTTGGTATCCAAATTCATTCTCCTTTTCAAGCCGAGCAGCAACACAGATTCGACAGGGAGCTTAGAGGTAGATAGATCATAGTGTGTGTCATTTTGTAGTCAGGGATGAGATCTAACTGGCCCTTTGTTACTCAAATTTATGGAGAGATGGATAACACCTTTAAGAGGATTTGACCTATCCTCACTACTTTAGGTTGTGCCTCTTGACCAGGGTGAGAGGACCCTTAGTGTAACCTTTGTTTGATGAAGGAGATGGAGATATCCTTCTTTTACACAAATTCTATGAAGAAAACCTTGGGAAAATATGGTCAATACTCCATGATTTAACTCTTAAGAGTTGTCACTTCTAAACGATGGAGATACTTTCAACACAAGGCTAAGGTTACTGAAGACATTAAGAAATCCTGATTGTTCTGCATATTTTTGCAAGTAGATTTTTTTCCTTTGTTGATACACAAGGAAAACAGGGGTAGTTCAGGGTGGATTCATGGTTTTTTGAATAATTTTGGTGGGAGATGAAGCAAGATAAATTTGATTATACCAGATATTCAAAGGGACTTCACAAAAAGGAACAAAGCGACAATAAAAACCTTCAGAACAGTTAATATGTTCCTTCAACCAGAAGGTGTGCTTAAATGGAGGCCCAGATCAACATGTTTTCACATAATATTTGAGACTCTAACATGAAGGATTCAATTGAAAGACTCAATTAAACACCAAAATATCTGATCAGTCATGCCTAAGGTACACCTGAAGACTTACAGACAATCTTTATCAACAAATGACAAGTGAATTGATTTTAAATTTGTTTATCTCATCTAAGATGAAGGCTCTTCTTGAAATGAAATTACAAATACCATTAAACTATCACAGGGATGAGATCCTGTGTGATTTCATAAATATTTCAATATAAGATTGCAATGGGAATGAAATAAACTATTTGCAGACATTCTAAAACAAAGCAGACACAAATTGCTAGAGATTAGACACAAATTAACTTCAAAATTGCTTAGATTCATCAGTAGGGGAAAGCTTCCAGAGAAATATAGATGCTTGTCAATGGCTATACATATGCAACCAACTTGACATGATAGAAAATCTAACACAAAATAAAATAACAGTTTATCTCGGTTTAAGTGTCTCACGAAGATGACTTTTTCAAATTTTCTCTTAGGAATTCAAACTCCGACCATTTGCAAGAGTATTCTCATTGCATTTATACATTTTTCTCACTCAATTTTCCCCCCAAAAGAGAACAATATTTGAGGGACCTTTTCTTGTTAACAATTTGTTTCAGACAATGATGTTTAACAAATTTAGATCCGAAATCTGCCAGGTGGACCAATTGTGAACTGATCACATTTCTTAGGCCCTCAACTAATGACTAGGATGCCATGCCACAACTTTTTAGGAGTCCTTTTAATCATTCTAATTCTAACATGTGAGAAATCCCCTTTTTAATCATTTTTCAAAGCCTCTACATAGATGGACTTGACCGGTCATCCCTTTTTGCTCTTGAGGAAACACCTTATGCACCTACACTTTCATCATTTCATCCCTTTTCCCTCTCTTTCCTCTATAATTTTGCCCCACATCCATTTCCATTGGTAATTCCCATTTTTGCAAGTGCTTGAACAACTCCAACTTCAAAATATCAAGCTTAATAATCCTTGGACTCACAATTTAAGTTTCAAATCCATTCAATGGCACCTTATAGACTGAGACGACAAATAATTTCATCGAAGAATGATGAAAAGTAATGCCTATTCAAGTCTCCAGGAGTCTTGGAGTAGAAATGGAAGAAAAACATGTGAAATGCACAACAACCATTGATTTTCTCTCTTTTCCACTTTATATCACAGCTGTCCACCTGTTTCCTAGGCGCAACTACAAAGTAGAAGCACAGAGGCAAGTCCCAAACAATCGTGAGCCTTCCATGTACCCTGGGGCCAAGAAAAATGCCTTTTGGCCTTTGAAAAGTCTCGGTTAAAAAAGGAGCCAGTGGAAGCCTCCACATGTCTCAATGGCTCAACACGTGTATCAATCCGAAAGAGTCTATTTAAAAATTTGAAGGTTCAGCGAAAAGTGCCATATGTCCAGGATCCGCGACAGTTTTCCTTGGCCATTGAAAAGTCCAAGCAAAGGGAAAAGTGAGTGGAAGCCTCCAAGTGTCCTCTTAAAGCTTCTTCCAAATAAAACTTAGGGGTCGGTCCCCAAATAGGTGCGGTCCCTCCACGTGTCCCAGACTTTTATAAAGTTGCTTGAAAATTCTAAGTATGGGAAGACCTATCGGAAGCCTCCACGTGTCTTCATGGTGAAACTTTGAGATAGTGCCTAAGATCGGAGACCTTGAACAAGCATGGGCTCACCACGTGTCTCAGGCCCTAGAAAATTGCTTTGAAAAGTTTAAGTATATAGAGGAGCCAGAGGAAGCCTCCACATGTCTCCTTGTCACAATTTTTAAGGTGGGACCCTGAGGCGGATCCTCAAATGAGTGCCAACCCTCCATGTGTCCATGGTCTACCAAAACTATACCAGTTGTATGAAAAAATTATCTAATTTTGGGAAAAGCAGTGGAAACCTCCACGTGTCCCCTCGGTGTAACTCCAAGGCCAAACCAAAAGGTGAATTTTCAAATGAGTGTTGTTCCTCCACATGGACAAATTTTGGGTTGAGGTGAGCTTTAGAGTTTTAAAATTCCCTATTGAGCTGCATCCAACCAAAAAGGGCCATGTTCCCACTGATGCAGAGATGTAAATTTGACGGGGGGAAACACACTCGTCAAAACATAAAAATGCAGGAAAACCACCATTTGAGCCCAAAAATGTATCTTTCTTTACAGACAGAGAGTTTGGAAATGATATAAGGCCCAAATTTGATCCTCCAAGCCACATCCAATCACGTTTCCATAGATATTTGGGACACAAAAGATAGGGAAAACAAAACATGAATGTGGAAAACAGAGGGAAAGGAAAAGCTTGAGTTTTATGACCAAGTTACAGACTCTTTCAGATGGACAGAGGAACGAAAAAAAAATTATGGACCTTTAAGTGATCCTTGACCAAGGAAGGGAATGATCATGGAAACCAAATGGAGGAAAAATTCTTTAAGCATCAATACGGGGAGATAGAAAACATGACAGAGGCCACAAACTGAGGAATTTCAATGACAAACGGGGCAAGACTAATTTGAGCACCAACAATGTGAATTCCCCCCCTTGATCTGACCAAAGTAGAATAAGAGGTTGGCTAGTCTCTTTCACAACACGATGATAGAAGTTCTAGAAATGTTGAATATCCTCACTTTTCTTCTTCAATAAAAACACCCACATCTTGTAGGAGTGGTCATCCATAAACAGTTGAAAGTACTTGTATCTTGAAAACAAAACAGGGAGAGGGCGGTTCAAATCAGTATGAACTACCTCCAGATGCTTCTTGGCATGGAAGGTGCTTTCTTGAAACAGATCCCTATGTTGTTTTCCTGTAAGATAGCCAGGGCAAAGAGGTAAGGAACTAGACAATTTGGGTAGTCCATAAACCATTACTTTTAAACTCATCTGATGTAATGAACTAGCCTATAAGTGTCGATATCTAAAATTCCAGAGTGCAATAGATCGTACTGTTGATACAGATAAAGCTATTGTAGAAGATGCAACAGTATCCAAAGCAAATAACTTATCTTTTAGAAATGCTCTAGCAATAATCTTACCTTGTCGTGAGATCAAACATGATTTGATGCCATTTTGGACAAGAAATTCTACATTCAGGTGATGATTCAATAGCTGAGTCACTGATAGGAGGTTGCTAGTCAATCCAGGAACATATAGTACCTTTGTAAGCATACATTTTCATGGTCCCAGAGGAATGGTGACTCTTCCTATTCCCTCTGCAACGTACTATTTGTCATCGGCTATCTGAACCCGATCACCAATGGGTTGTTCGTCTAGTGAATCAAACAACGCCTTGTCACCTGACATGTGCTTACTTGCACCAAAGTCTATTAGCCAGACTCTCTTCATGGGCTATGAATTCTGAGAGACAAATACAATATTCTTACCAGAATGTGCTCCTTCTAATGTTTCTTCATCAGACTCATCATCTTGTTAGGCTGCAAAATGCCCCTTATGCTTTCTCCAGTGGGGACATCATTTGGAATTTTGAAAATCTTCACTCCCTAATGTGCTTGTTTGACTTGAAGACCCTTGTTTCAAGATATTGTACTAGTAGTGATCTGTGTCATGAGTGTTGGTTCCACAAATGTGACACCACCTCTTTGAATTTTGATCTTTCTGTTGTTGTTTTGGTTGTGCATGAATTGATGGCCTCTTCCTACTGCAGTAAATTCACAAGTTTTTCGAATGCCACTATTTGTTTTGATACATTCAGTGTTGTAACGAACACTCAAAATTGAGAAGGGAGTGCTCTCAAGGTGATCAGTACGAGAATTTTTTCATCCACAATTTCACCAAGCGCTAATAACTCCGATCACAGATCAACCATGTGATGTAATAACTCCTCAACTTTCTCATCTAAACCCATAAAGAGGGTGTGTAAATTTGACTTAAGATGGAGGATCTTAGTCTGATTTTTGGCTTCATAAATTGTTGTCATCTTGTCTCAAGCCTCCTTTGGTTTCTCCGCATTCCAAACATGCATTTATAGATCGTCACTAATACTGAGCATTATCAGCATTAAGGATTTGGCACTAGCCATTTCATACTTTATTAATTAATCAGGGGCTGTGGGAGCGGTCACAAATTTGGTCACAATGCCCCATAATCCTTCAAACTGAAGGATTGTCCTCATTTTTATTTTTCATGCTGCAAAATTGGGCCCTTTGAGAAACTGAGCATTGGAGAGAAGGAACTGCAGAGTGGACATTATAATAAAAATAATAATTTTTATTTATCTATTCAAGAGTTATTACAACTTTTACTCACTGATGAGAAGTATTGGCTCATAGATGCTCTCAATACTCGCGTGCTATGAGATGGAGGAACTTTGTGGGGTGTTCTTCTTCATCTTCACATTCTACATCATACCCAGCTTCTAATTCTTCTCGTACTTGCTTTTCTTGGCAGCTGACGTTGAAAAGGAAATATTCAAGAAGTCCTTGTCAAAAAAGCTCATCAAAGACTAGATTGTCAGTGTTCCAAAGCTCATTCAGCAAAGAAAAGTAGAACATGGTGCTCTCAGGAGTTTCTTCACGGTGTTCTCTGGCTTGTGAGTCAATGTTGCGGCTTTCAGCAATATTGATTTTTTTGTTTACGCTTGACATTCAGTGTTTCTTTGAGAGACTCCAAGTTCCTTTCTCCGGGAACTTTTTTTTAATTATTTTAAGAGACTTACAAGATTTCACGAATCCTAATTCCCTTCTCCTCTGTATTTGACACAATGATGAATGGATTTTATTTAGAGAAGAATTACCTTTTACACATAGAAAACTCTTGTAATTTTCACGCAGTTGCAATGCTTTCTCACGTAGTATCTCCTTTCTTCATGTACAGGAAATTGAGAGGTTTGTCTACCATTCTACCAGTCGTAGGAGAACAGAAAACTACTATAGTATGTCTCTTATCCATGCAGAGTGCTGGAAAGTTTATGTCAAGTGCATATGCTATGGGATTGAAAGGTATTAGTGTGGGGGTTTAGCACCTGCATGTGAATAACCAGCTTCTCGGCGTAATTCCAATAGTCACATACATAGACGTTGGTGTTCTACTGATAAGTATTTCTATGAGAAATTCCTTTGATGCAGATCTTTTAATAATATCCATGTAGAAATCGAAAAGGAATGCACTTCCACGTAGGTTTCTACACAGGTGAAGAAATCTCCTTTTCACGCACTTTCTACCACATAGATTACATCAGATGGAGAGGTAGATCTTATGCAGCTTCCACATAGAAAAATATTATGTCTTTTTGTGTCCACACAGGCTAAAGATCTATATGCAATACACTTCCATGTAGTCTTGGAACACTGGGTTAATTATTGGACCTATCTCCATAGTAGGTAGACATCTCTTCCTCACGTCCAGGTCTCCTTTCACACGGCAAGAAGGCTTGTTTTCTTGTTGGTGCACATAGTAGGAGATATTGACTCTCCACATTGGAAAGTATAGTCATGTTTTTTGTTGTGCCTACTTCAAGTAGATTCTAGTCTAATCTTCCACACAGCAGCCAGAGAAGGACTCTTCACAGCTGATAGAGAAAGCTTCTTCACACATCAAACTCTTTCTCCCAATTACCACACAAAAGACAAGAAACTTCTCCTTTCCACATACGTAGGTCACATATTGAATTCAAACAACAAATAAAATAAGATAGATTGCTGCTAATTTCATTACTCACTGGCTCAAAGAGAAAAAGATCGCTCTGATACCAAACTGTGAGGCAGAAATAAAGGAGAAAGAATACAAATATGTTATCTCATATTATTATATTAAACAAATGAACCACGTACAATATTTATAGGTTCGTGAATAAACAATAACCCCATAAATGAATGGAGAAGTTACAAACAAGAAGGAGAGAATAATGGAATAGATAGGTACTAGCCTAATAATCAAAATTAAGTATGTAGACTATGCTAACAATCAATGTCTACCACATGCCACCTCCAAATTCCAAATTTCATTTCATTTAAATTTTCTTCAAGAAAGGTTTGGGGAAATTAACTTGCCATTTTCTTCACGCTTTTAGAGGTCCAGAATGTCAATTCAACCCAAATTTGGAAAATATGGGGAATATGGAAAGCTGAATTCCATTTATAAAGATAAGCTCGAAGCGAAGGAATGCATTTCATAAGTAATTCTAATCAAAATTATTTTCTTTTTATGTTAATACCATCTAAAACTAGCCTTGTTATTGCATCCTAATAAAAAAAAGTTCCCATGAGCCAAGGGAGCTTTTAAACTTATCACACAACCATGGGGAGTTCTCTCTGATAATACTAGAAAGGATACCAATGACACCATGAGAAAAACCCAACAAGGGAACAACCCCACCTTCCACCAACCAAATTCCACAGGCACTGCCACTGCCATTAGAATTTCCAACAATATAAATGGGAATAATTATCGAAGTGTGGATTCCTTTCCTGCAACTTCCATATTTGATGACCACAACCAGAATAAGAACTTGAAATAGAAACAGGACTAGGAACACAACCTAAACTGACAATTTGAGAGGATTTCTAAGGTTCAATTTTATTTTCCAAGATGCATTAATCCAATGTTTGAGAATGTTTCTCCAAATGTAATGACATTCTGATTCAGACACTCGATGATTCCTAAATGTCCAATCCTGCCATAGACCACAGTAATCCTCAATATTTAGATAAAGGGAGACACCCTTACTTGTCTTCCATTTATAACAATAGATATATTTGTAAATTCATGTTATGAACTCTAAATTTGTTTACATTTCAAGTTGTTTGGAAATGACATCACTCCCTTCACTAGGATTGATGACTACCCCTATCTTTTTTAAGGCACTTTTGAAAGCATCCATGGATTTATCATAGAAGGAACTATTAATGCATAGAAGGTCACTAATCCATAAGCCAGCTAACTCCGACTCAGAACTAAAAAATAAATGTTTACTAGGCGATTGATAACCCCTATGTGTTCTTATCCATTCCCATGTTGTTATCCTTATTTTTTACAAGCAGACTCAATGATGGTTGTAGGCACAAGACTAGGAAATATGGTCCTAACATTGTCATGCCCTCCTAGTCGAGTAGTCGAAAGCCATATTAGTCTTGTTGATACTTAGTACTAATTACCCATGAAATATAATTCTCCATATTTCATTTTATTTTCTCATCTTCCACGTCATACTAAATAACTGATTTAACAGGGGGACTGCCCTCTTCGACGGTGATACACCAAATATGAATATGATCCTCGAGAGTTGAACCTCATCGAACCACAATACCAGTATGAAATCCTTTATTGCTAATGTTGCACGGTTAAGGGTTGATTTTTTAGGGTTAAGGGTCTAGGGTTTAGGATTTAAGGTTTATGGTTTAGGGAACTTAGGGATCAATGTTCAGGGTTGAGGATTTAGGTTTTAGTGTTTAGTGTTTAGTGTTTAGTGTTCATGGTTTAGGGTTAAGGGTTTAATAATTAGGGTTTAGGGTTTAGAGCCTAGGGTTTAAGTTTTAGTTTTAGGGTTTAGGGTAAAGGGATTAATGTTCAGGGTTTAGGGTCTACGGTTTAGGGTTTAGAGCCTAGGGTTTAAGGTTTAGGGTCCAATTTTTAGGGTTTAGGGCTCAGGTGTTAAGGTTTAGTATTTAGGGCTTAGTGTTTAGGTAACAAACAATCTAATGGTATTGATCTTATGCACTTGATCTTCAGTCTACATTAGTGATTACAAAGTGAAAACTACTCTTTATCTTTTGCACTATAAGGATAAAAAAACTTATATATTACACATCTCTACCAAACATATTTCTCTCCACATATACTTGCACTATTGAATGTTTCTTGATCTTCTGCATATACTTGTGCTATTTATAACACTCTTGGAGCTCTAAATATTTCACAAGCTATATAAAAAATGATATAGATGTATTGGGTAGCATTTTTTTGTACCAAATTAATCTTGGATATTTGGCATTTCCCTCCTTCAAAATATCAGAAGATGAAAGGCGTCAAATTGTGATGACTCTCTTTGAATGTTATTCCTACAAAGTAGATGAACCCTTTTCAATTGAATACTCTCTGTCAATACTAATAAGAATGGGTAAGACACATAACATTACAATGAGTGAAATAGTTGCCATGCGATGTGAAAAATAAGATATCTCTATTGGGTAACATTTCTTTATGCAAGCTTCTCGCAGGGAAGGGGTTGCTTAGAAAAGGGTTGTACCAAATTTTTCTTGGATATATGAAATTTCCCTCCTTCAATATGTTTGTACCAATTTCAATCATTCTCAATAGTACCTTTTTTTGGAATTCTTTCCGACAAGTATTTTTAGTGCTCAAGGTTTACAATTTAGGGTTTAGGCTTTAGGGTTTAAGGTTCAGGGTTTTTGGTTTACAATTTAGGTCTTAGGATTTAGGGTTTAGGGCTTAGGTTTAGGGTTCAAGGTTTAGGGTTTAAGGTTTAGGTCGTAGGGATTAAGGTTGAGTGTTTAGGGTATAGGTCTCAAGGTTCATGGTTCATGGTTTAGGGCTCAAAGTTTAGTAATTAGGGTTTATATTTTAGTGTTTAGGATTTAGGGTTTAGGGTTTAGGTCTTAGGTTTCATGGTTTAGGGTTTAGGGTTTAGATATTAGGGTCTAAATTTCATGATAGAATTTTTGTTACTCAACATTGGTGGCAGGACAATCAACGTCTACCATGTGACACCTTCAAATTCCAAATTTCATTTTGTTTAAATTCTCTTCAAGAAATGTTGGAGGAAATGAACGCATCATTTTCTTCATGTATTTAGAGGTCTGGAATGTCAATTCACCCTAAATTTGGTAAATATGGAGAAATTCAAAAGCTGGATTGCATTTATAAAGATAAGCTCAAAGCAAAGGAATGCATTTCGTAAGTAATTCTAGTCAAATTTGTTTTATTTATTTTTTATACATGTTGGTACCCAAATTGATTCTCCCTTAAAATTTGAGTAGCATCACAGATTTGGCAGGAAGCTTAGAGACAAGAAGAGCATGTAGTGTGGTGTTTTGTAGATGGGGATGAAATGCAACTTGCTCTTTGTCACTCAGATGTGGAGAAATGGGTAGCACCCTCAAGAGGATTTGACCTATCCTCACTACTTTATGGTTGTGCCTTTCAACCAGGGTGCAAGGAACCGTTTTGTAGCTTGCGATTTGTGGAAGAGATGGAGATATCATTCCTTCTGAAATTATTAAGAAAACCTTGAAGAAAATATGATCAATGCAACAAAACCTAACTCTCACGAGTTGTCACTCTAGGTAATGGAGATATTTTCTAAGCAAGGTTCAGGACACTAAAGACAATGAAAACATGAGTGTTTCTACATATTTTAGTAGTAAACATTATGCATTTGTATACATACATGATAAACAGGAGTAGTATGGGTATGATTGGTTTTTTTTTTTTTGAATTTTTGGTGGGAGGTGAGGCAGAAATGAACTTGATTCACCAGATTCTTGAGAAATTTTACAAAAATGGAGAGCTTGAACAACATAAATGTTTCAGGATAGCTATGATGTTCCTTTAACTAGAAAATGTGCTTCAATTAAGGCCCAGATCAACACTTTTCACACAAACTTCAAGAATCCAAAATGAAGGCTCAAATTGGAAAACTTGACTAAACATTATCAACCTCTATTTCATCACGCCTAAGATACCCTCAAAGGCTAACAAACAATATTATACTCATGCTAGGAGTCACAATGATTTTAAATTTGTTTATTTCACTATCAAATGAAATATCTTCTGATAAATGAAATTGAAAATGCCACCAAACTATCAAAAGGATAAGATCTTGTGTGATTCACAAATATTTCAGTGTAAGATTGCAACGGGAACAGTAAAACTACTTGCAAACATTTAGGAATGAAGAAAACACAATTTTTTGCCAAAAAATGTAGATTAACTTAAGTTTGATTAAATTTATCAGTAGGGGAAAGTTTCTAGAATAATCTCAGAGCTTTTCAATGGTTGTACACTCACAACCACCTTAACATGATCAAATTTAACACAAAGGAGATAAAAAGGTTTCTTCAGATGATTTCTCATAAGGAGGGGTTCTATCAAGCTTTTCTCTTAGAAAAATCAGTCCTGACCTCTAACACTCCAACCATTTACACGATAAATTCATGTAATTCATAACATTTTTTAACAGAGTTTTCCCCCAAAAATCCAAAGATTGAGTGCACCAGTTCTCACCATGATCCCGATCGCGATTCCTAGAATCAGATCTGTAAAACGTTGTCAGGTGCTCAAGGGGTAGATCTCTTCAAACATCTCCTACATTCAACTCCTTCTTCTGGTAGATCACTTTTCCCTCTACTCGCCAACCACTTCTGCCCCTAGTCTATCAAATCTTGTTCTTTACATGCCTGGGAAGGAAAAATGGAAGATCAGATTGAGCCCAGAGGTCAGATCTCATCTTAATGGTAAAATATGTTCCCAGATCTTCCTCACCAAACTTAGATATCAAATTAACTCCCCTTCCTTGTTTGGCGTGTAATAAATATCAAGAAATCATGAAGAATCGTATCTCCAAGAACTCTCGAGTGAAAATGGTGGAGAAATCAGATACATATGGACATTTGTCATTGATTTCTATTTTGAATTTGGACCATCCACATGGGAGATCCACTTTAAAACGGGCCTGTGGGTTCCCTTTTTCCTTTTACAACTTTTAGAAAAATGTAAAATTTTCACATCTTGCTCCTCACCTTCGCTCTTGAGAAATGAGCCTGACACGTGTCCTAAGGTGGATCCCAAAGGAACCACGGCCAAATTCTTCTATTTCACCTTTTTTTTTGAAAAGGGAAAATTTTCCAAGTTTTCCCCGTAGCTCCGTCCTTCCGCTTCTAGTTTCTGATGTGGGTCCCAGTGGAACCACGCTTCCTTTTACAATTTTAACTCCTTTCTCCCAAAAGGAAAATTTTCTGAATTCCCCCCAAGAGTCCACACCTCCGCCATTGACTAGATAAAATTTTGACTTTCCTCTATCAAGCCAGTGAGTCATTTTGATGATTTCAGTCTTTTGAATATCAAGGGGCAAAAAATCCAAGCTACCCCCAAAAGCCTGCACCTCCACCGTTGACTAGAGAAAATTTTGACCATCTCTTTGTCAGGCTTGCGGGTCATTTTGATGATTTTTGTCTTTTAAAAAATAAATGGGAAAAGACTCCAAGTTTCCACCGATGACCCGCCTCCCCACCTTTTGAATTTTCAAACTGCCACACATCTCAATGGCGCATCTTGAGATGGTCCCATAAGTAGAGACCCTAAATGAGCGTGGACTTGCCACGTATCTTAGGCCTTTTAGGAAGTTGCTAAAAAACTAAGGAAAGAAAACCCAGCGGAAACCTCCACATGTCGTTATGGCGTAACTTCAAGAACCTTATAAGGCTTCAAAATGATTTGGCGGGGCCGCGCGTCCATTTTAAAATTTTACTCCATTTTTCCCAAAGGGTAGAATATCCAACTTTCCTCTAAAGGCCCGCATCTCCACTATTTAACTTTGCTAGGTGTCCTTATGCGGGGTCAAAGTAAGACTTTTTCCCTGCCTCTTAAATTTTTCCTTAATTAAAGAATGGTGGGGCCACGGGGCGGGTTCAAATTTTTTGAAAAAGTAGCCAAAAAGAAAAAGTTCAAAAACAAACCCACCATGCCCGATCCAATTAGAAGAAGCCACGTAAGTACCAAAGAACCAATCAGAATTGAGCGGAGCTACGGGACCAAATTTGCCTTTTTGCCAAAAAAGAAAAAAGTGACAAGTTAAAACATTTTCCCGCCATCCCCTGACTAACCAAAATAATCCACGCGACTGCCAAATTCAAGGATGTAAATTTGATTGGGAGAAACACTCATCAAACTGTAAGATGCAGAAAAACAACCATTTGAGCCCAGAGATGAAATTTTCTCAAAGGACGGAGAATTTAGAAATGTTACAAGGCTCAAATACAATCCTCTGAACTAGATCCATTCATTTTCCTTCAAGTATTTAGGGAAAAAAGGACAAGGACAGAGAATCCTAACTGTGAAAAATGGAAAGAATGGGACAGCCTGAACTTTTACACCCAAATACAGAATATGTGCTTTAATGGAGGCCCAGATCAGATCTTTTCACACAAACTTCAAGGATCCAAAATGAAGGCTAAAATTAGGAAAACTTAACTAAACATTATCAACCTCTATTTCATCAAGCCAAAGATACCCTCAAAGGATAACAAACAATCTTAAAGTCGTGTTAGGAGTCACAGTGATTTAAATTTTTTATTTCAATATTAAATGAAATCTCTTCTAAGAAATGAAATTTCAAATACCACCAAACTATTAAAAGGATAAGATGTTGTGTGATTCAAAAAGATTTAAATGTAATATTGTAATGGGAACAAGAAAACTACTTGCAGACATTACAGAATGAAACAAACACACATTTTGCTAAAAAATAACGTAGTTTAAAGTCATAGGTTTGCACCTTGTTCACCCATCTTTGTTGGCGATGTTGAGCTCTTTTTTTGTCCCAGGAAGAACCTCAAACTGTTGTGATCCGTACGAACCAATTTTTGCCCACAAGGTACTGTCTGAACTTGGCCAAGGCATGCATGATGGCCAACATATCCTTGTCATAAATTGAATACCCTCTCTCCATGGGTTTCAATTTCTGACTCTCATAGGTGATGGGATGCCTATCCTACATGAGAACTGCCCAACACAACCCCCCTCTCCTGATGCATCACACTCTAGAATGAATGGGCGGGAGAAAGTCTGGTAATGCGAGGATGGGACACGAACTCATCACCTCCTTGAGGTGATCAAAAACCTGTTGTGTTGCATCTGACCAAGCAAAAGCCCCCTTCTTGGTCAAATGGGTCAATGAAGCAGCCAACCAAGAGAAATTATTCAAAAACCTCTGGTAGTATGTTCACAAACCCACGAATCCTCTCAATTGTGTCAATGTCCTAAGTGGCGGCCAATCTAGGATTGCATGTATCTTCCCGCTATCCACCTTCATTGTACCCCCACCAATTACATATCCCAAGTAAAGAAGTTCGGTCATGTTGAACTCACACTTAGAGGCTTTTGCATATAACGAATTAGCTTCTAATATCCCCAATATCTCACCCAAGTGCCTGATATGGTCCTCCCATGTCCTGTTGTAGACTAAAATATCATCAAAGAAAACCAATACAAAATTAGGTTGCATTCGAGGTGGAAACCTCGACTTAGGAGTGGATAACTCCAGGTCAAGAGCTCTCCTAATAGCCTCATGCAATGAAGAAGGTTCAAATGCCCTCACAAATCCAGCAAGAGCATCTATCAAACCTATTATGAATAGGGAAATCAACCTCATCTTTGTAACATCAGGTACCATGACCGATAGTCTCTGAAAATTGGCAATATATTGATCAACAGAACCGGTTTGCCTCAGATGATTCAACTCTCTAAAATACCTTTCGGGGTCCCTAATCTCAAATCTACTCACTAGCCTCTTTGTGAAATTTGCATAAGTCGTGATGTATATGTGTCCCTATGTAACTCTTTACATGGTACAATATGCGGTGTGAGTGCCTTCTTAGAGCATGAAACATGGAAGACATTATGTATCTTAGTGTGCTCTGGTAGCTCTAACTCATATGCCACTACCCCTACTCAATGAAATACTTGGTACGGACCATAAAATTGTGGTTTTCATTTCTCTACACCCTTCTGCTTCAGTGAGTACTTCCTATATGGCTGTAAATGTAGGAACACTAGATCCCCAGCCTCAAAATACCTCTCTGTCATGTGCCGATCTACGTATAGCTTCTCTTGATTCTATGCTTTCAAAAAATTCTCTCTGAGAGCCTTCAAAATATCATGGTTCTCCTGTAACCAATCTCGAGCATTGGGAGCTCGGCTATCTAGTAATACCAAATCTACAAATGTCTTGACGTCATACCCATAAAAAGGATCAAAAAGGGGTCATACGAAGCCCGTGTGAAACATACATTGCAAGACCCTGGGCCTTTGAGACCGCGAGATTGACCAAGTGTGAGTGCTGTGGGATAGGATTGTTGCTACCCAAATTGATTCTCCCCCATAAGCTGAGCAACATCACAGGTTTGGCAAGAATCTTAGAGATAAGTAGAGTATGTAGTGTGATGTTTTTTAGCCAGGGATGAAATGCAACCTACTTTTCGTCACTCATATGTGAAGAACTAGGCAGTACCATCAAGAGGATTTGACCTATCCTCACTACTTTATGGTTGTGCCTTTCAACCAGGGTGAGAGGACCCTTTTTGTAACCTACTCTTTATGGAGGAGATGGAGATATGCTTCCTTGCAAAGTTATTAGGAAGACCTTGAAGAAAATATGATAAATCTAACAAAACCTAACTCTCACGAGTTGTCACTCTAGATAATGGAGATATTTTCTAAGCAAGGTTCAGGCCATTGAAGATAATGAAAACCTAATTGTTTTTACATGTTTTGGGAGTAAAATTATGCATTTGTATACATACATGAAAAAACAGGGGTATTATGGGTATAATTGTTTGTTTTTAAGTGAATTTTTTGGTGGGAGGTGAAGCATAAATGAACTTGATTCACCAGATTCTTGAGAAAATTTACAGAAATGGAGAGCTTGAAAAACATAATTCTTTGAGAAATCCAGGTTGTTCCTTTAACCAAAATATGTGCTTCAATAGAGGCCCATATCAGACACTTTTCACACAAACTTGAAGGATAGAAAATGAAGGCTCAAATTGGAAAACTTAACTAAAAATTATCAACCTCTGTTTCATCATGCCTAAGATACCATCAAAGGCTAACAAACAATCTTATAGTCATGCTAGGAGACACAATGATTTTACATTTGTTTATTTCATTATCAAATGAAAGCTCTTCTGATAAAAGAAATTTCAAATACCACTAAATTATTAAAAGAATAAGATCCTGTGTGATTCACAAATATTTCAATGTAAGATTGCAATCAGGAACAAGAAAACTACTTGTAGACAATCAGAATATGAAGCAAACACAAATTTTGCTAAAAAATAACGGAGTTTAACTCAAGTTTGATTAAATTTATTAGCAGGGGAAAGTTTTTGGAAAAATCTCAGAGCTTGTCAATGGCTGTACACTCGCAACCACCTTGACATGATCAAATTTAACACAAAGGAGATAAACATGTTTCTTCAAATGATTTCTTAGAAGAACAGGTTCTATCAAGATTTTCTATTAGAAAAATCAATCCCGACCTCTAACACTCCAACCATTTGCACGATAAATTCGTGTAATTTATAACATTTGACAATAGAGTTTTCCCCCAAAAAATCCAAACATTGAGTGCACCAGTGCTTGCCATGATCCCGATCGCGATTCCCAGAATCAGATCTGTAAAAAGTTGTCAGGTGCTCAAGGGGTAGATCTCTTCGAACATCTCCTCCATTCAACTCCTTCTGGTAGATCACTTTTCCCTCTACTCGCCAACCACTTCCGCCCCTAATCTGTCGAATCTGGTTCTTTGCGTGCGCGGGAAGAAAAAATGGAAAATCAGATCGAGTCCAGAGGTCATATCTCATCTTAATGGTAAAAGACATCCCCAGATCTTCCCACCAAATTTAGATATATCAAATTAACTCTCCTCCAGGTCTTTTGGCGTGCCAAGAAATATTAAAAAAACATGAAGACTCTCATCTCCAGGAGCTCTGGAGTGAAAATGGTGAGAAAATCAGATTACAGACCTTTCCACCATAGATGTCGTTGATCTTTATTTGAATTTGAGTCATCATGTGGGGAGATCCAAGAAATTTAAAATGGGCCATAAGGGGTTCCTTTTGACCTTTTACAACCTTTTGAAAAAATAGAAAAAATTTCCATTTTTTCCATTTTTTGAATTTGGACCTCCCCTTTGAAAAATGGCCTGACATGTCCTAAGGTGGGTCCCAAAGGGAACTTATGGCCAAATTCTTCTGCTATTTCACCACCTCTTTTTGGAAAAGGGAAAAATTTTCCAAGTTTTTTCCCCGCAGCTCGTCCTTCCGCTTCTAGTTTCTGATGTGGGTCCCATGTCCGAAACCATGCTTCCCTTTTTTACCTTTAACTCCTATTTTAACCTCTTTTTTCAAAAGGAAAATTTTCCAAATTTTCCCCCAAAAGTCCACACCTCCGTCGTTGACCTTTCCATCAAAATTTGAATTATCATTTTTCGGGCTTGCAGGCCATTTTGATGTTTTAATCCTTGTGATGACAAGAGGCAAAAAATCCAAGTTTCACCTGATGGTCCACTTCCCCGCCCCTTTGAATTTTCAAAGCCAACTTTGACCTCCCTCTTGTCAGGATTGTGGGCCATTTTGATATTTTAATCCTTAAGAGGCAAAAAAATCAAGTTACCCCCAATGGTCTGCATCCCCGCCTTTTGACTTTTCAAACTGCCACACATCACAATGGTGCATCTTGAGATGGTCCCCAAAAGTTGAGACCTTGAATGAGCGTGGGCTCACCACATGTCCTGGCCCAGAAAAATTTGTTTGAGGGCTTAAAGCTCAGTGGAGACCCTAAATGAGCACGGGCTCACCATGTGTCCCTGCCCCTCCATATAGTACTGGCTGCATAAAAGGTTTGTCTAAGTCCAAATAGAGCAGCGGAAACCTCCACGTGTCCTCCCAGCGCAACTCTAAGGCCAACCAAAAATAAAATCTTCAAATGATTGTCGTTCTTCCACGTACACAGGTTTTTTAAGTTGATGTGATTCATAACATTTTTGAAGTACCTTGCCGAGCTACATCTAACCAAAAGAGGTCATGTTTCCTGTTGATGCAAGAATGTAAATTTGACTGGGAGAAATGCTCGTCAAATGGTAAAATGTGGAAAAACGACCATTTGATCCCAGAGATGAAATTTTCTCCAAGGACAGAGAATTTAGAAATGTTACAAGGCTCAAATACATTCCTCTGAGTGACATCCATTCATTTTTCTTCAAGTATTTAGGGCAAAAATGACAAGGACAGCAAATCCCAACTGTGGAAAATGGAAAGAATGGGACATCCCAAGTTTTTACACCCAAATACAGACCTTTTCAGGTGAACAGAGAAACGAGGAAACAATTTTGGATCTATACGTGATCCTTGGTCCATGAAAGGACTAATTACGACAACAAAAGAAAGGTGGAGACTTTTCAGGCACAATATGGGAAGACAAAATGTGACAAAGACCATAAATTGATAGATTTTTAATGGCAAAATGGGGCAAGACTATTTTGAGCACCAACATCGGCTCCGACTCGGGGATGGGAACTCCCTGCGAGTGCCACAAGAACAAAGGTAGACATAGTGCCAAAAATATCCATTGCGCAAAGGAGTCAGCTTGCAGAGCATAAAACCATAACCTTCTCCCCAAAAACAAATAGAGAAACTAGCAAAAACAGGCCACCAAGGACCAGAACAAGCAAAAAACACAAAAGACAGAAGACACAAAAGGTAACGAACTATACACTGTATAGATGAGAGCATCCTGATTCAAAGAAAACAATCAAGGAAAAAATTCATGTGCTTACCATTCTGGATATGACCATGCTAAGCAGTTCTTATCTGTTTTTAACAGCTGGTCATATGATTGCCTCCCTTTTCCATCCAAGTTGTTATCTGACCACATTTCTTCAGGCTCATCCTTTATGCCTGGGTAAAATTTTCTAACATGTCATTTTGATTGGAATGCATAAAACATCAAGTCTTAGGAAAATCATCCTGCTCATGATACCTCCATTGATCAAGTTTCATATTGCCTTAAAAGCAAGGACTAAATCCTCTTCTTGAGTTCTTGGAATATGGGACCTATGCTGCATGGCCAATACCCTTTCTGGATAAGAAGCATCACCCCTGGGATCTTGTCACACAAGGTGACCAACATATTATTTTCTCCATACTGGACTCCAATAATGGCACTTCCCTCAATTGGGATTGAGTGGCATATGACATACTCTCTACATCTTGATCAGCATCTCCCACCAAGTGTAGCAAGTAATCATCTCACTTTCTAGACAACAACAGTCACCCCATCTTGGTAAATAACAGTAAAATCAATGATGTAACCATCAAAAGCTTCAACATTCATTGCTCAGATAGGCTGCAAGGTTACACCCCCAGACCTTTCACATCATACCACCACTGGCATCTTGACATTTACATAAGTCCCCCAGGGAGTGGTACACGCTCCCATAATGCTGTCTGTTATTCCTTTGACCATTCAGTTCATTCATAACTTCTAGAGAAACCATAACATTGCATGAAAGTAGCTCAGAACCAGTTCACGACAGTTTTGCAGCATGTCTATCCTTAATGATTAGAGTAAAGTGAATAATGGATACTTCATTTATGCTCTATTCAAATATAACAAGGAAATCCCCAAATAAACCTCAGGTGATTCATTCTAGATCCTCTGATGACTGGTACTAAGTGCTCGCAATTCTTCAATGATTAGATGAGTACTCCACAATGCCGAATATTCCTTCCTAGGGCTCAGTTTCTTCAGTTCTTCTTGCAATTTGAGAGATACTCCAATGCCCTCTTCTTGTGCTCAGGAATCCTAAGCAAATCAACAATGGAAACTGAGATCTTGATATGACATCAAGATTCCAAGGGAAATCTCATAAGTTGGACAACAAATCCTGTCTGTAGGAAACATTATAAGGAAGGTTTAGACACTCAGTCCAAGCCATGGCAATCTTGATACTTTTTCAGCAAGCTTGGACATGAGGAGGGGTGTGAGTTTTCCTCCTTGCTGAGATTACAAGGCCCTTGGCAGTTGCATTTTTCTTAGGTTTTTTCCTTTAGGCCAAGGTCATGCTCCTGAATATCCAATGGGGCTGCTATGGCATTTGTTTATGAGGCCCTGATCAGCTTTGATCAACCTACTTGGATTGTGTTGCAACCAGCCCTCTTTTGGGAAACAACAATGTTCATCAATTACTTCCTGTCCTCATCAGATGGGATGATGCCTTTGCCAAACATAGGTTTCTTTATCCTTGCTATGCTCTCACAACCAGAATGGCTCCCAATTGGGAAATTCAACAGGATCTTGGAACAAACTCTAATTCTGACAAGTTCTGAGAGGGATTTCTAAGGTTCAATTTTATTGACCTAGATGCATGCAATCCCAAAAACTTGCCAAGCTTAATGTTTCTATCATGTACAGATGGACCTCAGTCTGAAGTTCAGACACCCTCGTTGATGAGCTAAATGTGGAGCAATCCATGCCATAGACCACATTAATCATCAATTATCATAAACCGAGACTTCCCTTACTTGTCTTCCAAGCTTATCTAGCCTCACATCATTGTAAACTTCCATGGTTATGAATGCAAAATGTTGTTCACAAAGAATCAATGACATATGTCTCCTCCAATGACAACAACTCTCCAAACTACAAAGGATTGTATTGTACCATTCACTATTTTTTGGCTTGGCATACAGTTTTTTCCCAAATCCAACAGGTCCCTTGGATCAATCATAGATATTTGAATCTATTCTATGACAATGATGTCTGTAACACCTAATTCATTGGCCCAAGCTAACTCCGACTCAGATCCTAAAATCTGCCCAAGTGTTTACTCAGGCGATTGTTAATTTGTATGTGTTCTTTGATCACCTCCTACCAAAGTTGTTATCCTTACTTCCTCCAAAGACAGACTCAGCTTGACTGGTTGTGAGGATTTTCTAGGAAATATAGTCCTTACACCCTCCCTTTTTGGAGCCATTTCCAATTGCCTTGGAGCAAGCTCTCTATTTGTCAAAGCCATATAAAGTCCTGCCTGAGAGCTTAGTAGGGGTTTTTGTCCCATCAAGTATAAGCAGCCTCCATTTTTCAAATTTTGAATATTTTCTCAAACATGATTCATCACATGGCCATATCCTAATGAACTGAAATTCCTCAGGGGGTCTTGTTCAACACTTGTGGTGATACATCAAATACTGAATCATAGGATCATTCTTGATGTTTTGAACCTCAATCGAAGGTGCAACAATACCAGTATGAAATCCCTTCTATCACTAATGTTGCAACGGTTAAGGGCTGCATTGTTCATCTTAGGGTTAAGAATCTATGGAATTATCTAGGATTAAAGCTTTGTACCAGTTTAGGGAACTTAGGGATCCAACAGTTGGGTTGCCCATTTAGGTTCTAGTACAACAGTCTTCATGTTCCATCTCATGGTCTTAGGGTCATAGGGTCGATAATAACTAGGGTTTAGATGTTTAGAGCACCAGGGTTATAGCGTTGTTAGTTCCTTGGAACTTAGGGTAATAGGGATTTATGTACCAGGGTCCTGGGGAACTACGGTTTAGGGATAACCAGCCTACCAGGGTGTAACCTTTAGGGTCCATAGCATGTTTACAACAAATGGAGGTCTGGGTGTTAAGGGCCATTTTGTATTTAGGAGCTTAATGTTTAGGTAACTTGGGATATGACAATCCTAATGGTATATGATCATTATGCACTTGATGCCAGTCTACATTAGTGGCACACATGAAAACTTAGTGCTTATATGTATGCGTTCACTATAATGATAAATATAACTGTATATGGTTGATGGAGAATGCTCGACATGTGGCACACATCCCCTTAGTCTCCAGATATACTGGGCTCACATAGGAGTTGAATGTATATCTTGGTAATGGGTCATCCTACATTGTGCTATTAGGTGTTACACATCCTAGTTCCTAAATGATGGTGATTATCTATTATGAACTGGTAATCAGATGTATTGAGGTGAGTCATTCCACTTGTGTACCAACTTAATACTTGGATATTTGGCAGTCTTCCCTCCTTCAAGTGGATATCCCAAGATGAAAGGCGTCAAATTGTGGAGTTACTCTCTTGCTTAAGGAGCATTCCTACAAAGTAGACTGAACCCTACCTTCAACTGTAATATCTCTGATCAATACTATAAGATATTGGGCAATCTTGACCCATAACATATACAGACTTTGTTTTAGTTGCAACATTGGATGTGAAAGGCTAATGATTCATTATATGGCTAACATTATCTTTAGTGACAAGCTTTGGGGAATGGGGAGAAAAGGGTTGACCAAATTTGGCTTGGGTATTTGAAATTTCCCTCCTTCAATGATGTTTATACCACTTTCAAAATCGATTCCTCTAATAGGATCCTTGTTTTTGGAATATCAATTTCTGAAAAGCATTTTTAGGGGCAGATTTGGCTTGAAAATTTTTCAGGCCCTGCACCTTTGACAGGCCTACTTCTAGGGTTTAAGTATTCAGGGTTTCTTGAGTCCACAACAGAGGTCTTACCTGATTCATCAATCAACTTGCCTGGTAGTCTTCAATGATAGGGATTCAGGTTTCATCAATGGCAAAGATTAAGATTTCTTGTCTAGGCTATAGGTCTCCAAGGTTCAACTGGTTGCAAGATTTAGGGCTTCAAAGTTCTAGTACTTTAGAGGTTAAGATCACTAGTACTCATCAGGAAATAATGTCAACTAGGGTCGCCTAACTAAGGATTCCCATGGTCCTTAGGGTTTGTAAAGATACTAACTAAATCTCATGACAAATAAGGAACTGGTACTTACTCAAGATTGGTGGCAGGACAATCAACAGGGATTCTACCACTAAGTGATTTCCACCTTCAGTTGTACAAATGCACTAAAATATGATCTTTCAAATGCCTGTCAATACTAGAAACTGTTGGAAATGGAATGATCTGCATCTTTTCTTCACCTATTTATCAATGGAAAGCTTAGTGCACCCTAACTGTGGAAATATGGAAAAATTGCACATAACACTTGCAACTTTGAAATACTTCTTACAAGCCTGAAACACAGGATGATGCTTGAAATAATGGATTAGCACTTTGAGCATATAAGAAGTGGTTATCGGGGTCTGAATATGAACTTTAATCACTATGTCCCCAGCAATGATGCGCTAGTCAGGTGTTGGTACCCAAATTGATTCTCCCTTAAAAGTCTTGAGCAGCATCACAGGTTTGGCAGGAAGCTTAGAGACAAGAAGAGCATGTAGTGTGTCGTTTTGTAGCCGGGGATGAAATACAAGCTTGCTCTTTGTCACTCAAATGTGGAGAAATGGGTAGCACCCTCAAGAGGATTTGACCTATCCTCACTACTTTATGGTTATGCCTTTCAACCAGGGTGAGAGGACCCTTTTTGTAGCCTACTTTTTGTGAAGGAGATGGAGATATCCTTCCTTGTGAAATTATTAAGAAGACCTTGAAGAAAATATGATCAATGCAACAAAACCTAACTCTCATGAGTTGTCACTCTAGATAATGGAGATATTTTCTAAGCAAGGTTCAGGCCACTAAAGACAATGAAAACCTGATTGTTTCTGCATGTTTTGGTAGTAAAAATTATGCATTTGTATACACACATGACAAACAGGGGTAGTATGGGTATGATTGGTTGTTTTTAAATGAATTTTTGGTGGGAGGTGAGGCAGAAATGAACTTGATTCACCAGATTCTTGAGAAATTTTACAAAAATGGAGAGCTTGAACAACAGAATGCTTTCAGGATAGCTAAGATGTTCCTTTAACTAGAAATATGTGCTTCAATGGAGGCCCAGATCAGCACTTTTCACACAAACTTCAAGGATCCAAAATGAAGCCTCAAATTGGAAAACTAATCTAAACATTATCAACCTCTATTTCATCACTCCTAAGATACCCTCAAAGGCTAACAAACAATCTTATAGTCATGCTAGGAGTCACAATGATTTTAAATTTGTTTATTTCATTATCAAATGAAAGCTCTTCTTGATAAATGAAATTGTCAAATGCCACCAAACTATCACAAGGATAAGATCTTGTGTGATTCACAAAGATTTCAATGTAATATTGCAACGGGAATAATAAAACTACTTGTAGACATTCAGGAATGAAGAAAACACAAATTTTTCCCAAAATAACATAGATTAACTCAAGTTTGATTAAATTTATCAGCAGGGGAAAGTTTCTAGAACAATCTCAGAGCTTTTCAATGGTTGTACACTCACAACCACCTTGACATGATCAAATTTAACACAAAGGAGATAAACAAGTTTCTTCAGATGATTTCTCAGAAGGATGGGTTCTATCAAGCTTTTCTCTTAGAAAAATCAGTCCTGACCTCTAACACTCCAACCATTTGCATGATAAATTCATGCAATTTATAACATTTTACAACAGATTTTTCCCCCCAAAAATCCAAACATTGAGTGCACCAGTGCTCACCATGATCCTGATCGCGATTCCTAGAATTAGATCTGTAAAAATTTGTCAGGTGCTCAAGGGGTAGATCTCTTCAAACATCTCCGCATTCAACTCCTTCTGGTAGATCACTCTTCCCTCTACTCGCCAACCACTTCCACCCCTAATCTGTCAAATTTGGTTCTTTGCATGCCCAGGAAGGAAAAATGGAAGATCAGATCGAGCCCAGAGGTCAGATCTCATCTTAATGGTAAAAGACATCCCCAGATCTTCCTCACCAAACTTAGATATCAAATTAACTCCCCTCTCTGTTTGGCATGTACAAGAAATATCGAGAAATCATGAAGACTCACATCTCCAGGAGCTCTGGAGTGAAAATGGCGGAAAATCAGATACAGATGCATACAATTTACCATTGATTTCTATTTTGAATTTGGACCATCCACATGGGAGATCCACTTTAAAATGGGCCTGTGGGTTCCCTTTTTCCTTTTACAACTTTTGGAAAAATGTAAAATTTTCACATTTTGCTCCGCACCTCACCCTTGAGAAATGAGCCTGACACGTGTCCTAAGGTGGGTCCCAAAGGAACCGTGGCCAAATTCTGCTATTTCACCTCTTTTTTGGAAAAGGGAAAATTTTCCAAGTTTTCCCCGCAGCTCCTGCCCTTCCGCTTCTAGTTTCAAAATGTGGGTCCCTGGAACCACGCTTCCTTTTACAATTTTAACTCCTTTTCCCAAAAAAGGAAAATTTTCCAAATTTCCCCCGAAAGTCATGCACCTCCGCCATTTGGATAAAATTTTGACTTTCCTTTATCGGGCCTCCATTTTGATGATTTCAGTCCTTTGAATAAAAGGGGCAAAAAATCCAATTTACCCCCAAAAGTCCTGCACCTCCACCGTTGATATTTTAAGAAAATTTTGACCTTCTCTTTGTCGGGCTTGTGGGCCATTTTGATGATTTTAAGTCCTTTTGATGAAAGGGAAAAAATCCAAGTTTCCCCCGATGGTCCGCCTCCCTACCTATTGACTTTTCAAACTGCCACACATCATCAATGGCGCATCTTGAGATGGTCCCAAAAGTTGAGACCTTGAATGAGCGCGGGCTTACCACGTGTCTTAGGCCCTTTATTTGAAGTTGCCTGAAAAGTCTAAGGAAAGAAGACCCATGTGGGAAACCTCCAATGTCGTTATGGCGTTGAAACTTCAAGAAGGCTTCAAAATGATTTCGCCAGGGGCACGCAAGTGTCCATTTTAAAATTTTAAGATCCAAAATTCCCAAGGGACAAAATATCCAACTTGCCTCCGAAAGGCCCAGGCATCTCCACTTTTAACTTTGCCATGTGTCCTTCTGTGGGGTCAAAGTAAGACTCTTTCCCTCTTGCTTAAATTTTTCCTTAATCAAAGAATGGTGGGGCTCGTGGGGTGAGTTCAAATTTTTTTCCAAACTAGTAGCCAAAAAGAACAAGTTCAAAAACAAACCCACCATGCCCGATCCAATTAGAAGAAGCCACGTAAGTACCAAAAGAACCAATCAGAATTGAGCGGAGCTACGGGACCAAATTTGCCTTTTTGCCAAAAAAGAAAAAAGTGACAAGTTAAAACATTTTCCCGTACCATCCCCTAACCAACCAAAAGAGGATCCATGTTTCATGTGGATTCAAGGATGTAAATTTGATTGGGAGAAATGCACTCATCAAACCGTTGACAGAAAAACAACTATTTGAGCCCGGAGATGAAATTTTCTCAAAGGACGGAGAATTTTAGAAATGTTACAAGGCTCAAATTCATGCTCTGAGCTAATCCATTAATTTTTCTTCAAGTATTTAGGATGAATATGTTTGAAACAAAACCTAAGTGAAAAATCATGGTTTCCACAGCATGAACTTTTACACCATGGATTTGGATTTTACAAAGGCATAAAAATAAATTGGATCTATAATTGATCCATGGTCTAGGGAAGGACTGATTCCATGAATCAAAAGGAAGGTGGAAAATAGGAAAAATGGGTAGAGCCCATGTGATTTTGCAAGAAGAGGGGAATTTTACAAGGCAAAATGGTGTGAGATCAAGATGAATACCAACATTGGCTCCAACTCAGGGATGGGCACTCCCTGTGAGTGCCACAAGAATAAACTAGTAGACCAAGTGCTAAGAACATACCATTAGGCAATAGAAGTCAAAGAGAAAGCCTAGCATAGCGGAAAAAACCAGAACCATCCCCCAAAAACAAACCAAGAAACGAACAAAACCAAGCCACCGAGGGCCAGAACGAGCAAAAACATAAAAGACATAAAATAAACCAACGAACTATACACTTGTATAGGTGATGCTCACCTTGATTCTGGGGAATCAATCCAAAAAATGCTTCAAGTGCCTTCCATTAACAGGAAATTCGAGCAATTCCCCATCCAAATATTTCAAGAAGAAGGTATGCTCACCAATCCAAATGTCAATGGAGTAAGGGCCCATCCACAGTGCATCAAATTTACCATGTTTTCCCTTGTCTTCATGTCTACTATCCCACAATAGCATAAGATCTCCAATGTTGAAAGCTCTGGGAGTGACCTTCTTGTCAAAAAACTTCTTCAATCTTTTCTCAAAACTTCACATGCCTTTGGTGAGATGCTCTACTTTCTTCATCAAGTTCAACAATCTGGTTCAATGTGGGCATCATATGGACTTACTTCTTGATCTTCTAGTTGTTGAATGAACTGATATGAGGATAACTTCATATGCAGGGGCAGCAAGGCCCGAGTTCCATACACCAACTCGAATGGAATATTTCTAATGGCTCTTTTGATAGTAATTTGGTCATCCCAGACAGCAAAATTCAACTGCTCACCCCATTTTCTCTTGTTCAGCTCCAAAGTTCTTCTGATAATCTTCAGTCAAATTTTTATTACTGGACTTAGCTTGTCCATTTCCTTGGGGATTGTAATTAGAGGCATATGTCAAATTGATCCCATATTATTTGCACATTGCCACCAAAGGTTTAGCTCTGAAAAGCTCATGGAATTATCAGCAACAATTTTGACTGGAACCCCAAACCTGCAAATGATATGGTTCAACATGAAATCCATGACAATTTGGTGTGTTTCTCTCTTGGTGGGGATTGCCTCCACCCACTTGGTGAAGTAATCAGTGGCTACAAGAATCCACTTATGGCCAGCACTTGAAGGGTCTAAAATCTCACCAATGAAATCCATTCCCCATTGCTTGAATGGGGATTCAATTGATACAGGCTGCAAAGGTAGGGAGCCTAAAGCTTTCTAATCTTCTAGAGAAGCACTTGGACAACTCTCACATCTTCTAACCAAAAGATTTGTATCCTTGAAGAGATTTTTCCACCAATAAGTAGCCCTCAAGATCTTGTGTGCTCTTACTCTTCCAGAAAAATTCCCCCCACAAAACTCCTTCATGAAGATCAACAATTATCTTGGGGGCTTCATCTTCAGTAATGCACCTTAAGAGAACTCCCTCAGGGTTCTTCCAAGCTAACCCATAATCAGTAATGACATATTTCTGGGAAGCCAACTTAAGGGATCTTTTCTAGTTCTTACTCAAATTCTCAGGGAAGTATAGATGTCTGAGATAAAAAATTACATCTTTGTACCACTCAGAACTCATCAATTTTTCAAAAACATCTACCCTTCCTTCTTCTACCTCATTTACCTCAATAGTTTGCAAGTTTCTCTCAGCCATAAGCTTAGCCAAGCCCAAACCTCTCACCAACTTCGTGGTTGTGATATCCATGTCATATTCTTGCAACTTGTTCACCCATCTACATCTTTTGCTTGAGACTTCCATCTCTGATAAGATGTCTTTCACCATAGTGTGGGGAACATAAGCAACAATTTTAGAGCTCAAAATGTAAGGCCTGAAAACCTTTGTTTCTTTTACCAAGGAAAATGCTTGTTTCTCCATAATAGTGTACTTCAGCTCGGCCCCCTGCAATGCCTTACTAAACAAGGTAATTGGCCTCTCAGCCCCTTCATCATCTTTCTGTAACAAGACAGATGCAATAGTGTTCTCTGAAGTAAAATAAAACAGTTGGAAAGCCTTCTTATAATCTGGAGTTGCTAAATAGGGGCATGCTTTAATGCCTCCTTGATCCTATTGAAAGATTAAATGGCATCCTCCTCCCATTTGATGGCCTGGTCCTTCTTCAGCATGCCAGTGATTGGAATGGTCAACTCAACAAAGTTTGATATGAATCTCCTGATAAAGTTTATCTTCCCAAAGAAGGACTGAATCCCCTTCTTGGTTCTTGGAATTGGGACCTTGCTAATGGCCTCTACCCTTTCTAGATCAATCATTACCTCTTCTTGTGACATAATGTGACCAAGCAAGTTTGCCTTTTGTACTCCAAAATGGCACTTCTTTGGATTGAGTGGAATTCCATATTCTCTACATCTTATCAGCATTTTCTCTAAGTGCTGCAAATGATCACTTTTCTTCCTAGAGAACAACAATTACATCATCTTGGTAGACAACAATAAAATCATTGATGTAACCAAAAAAAGCAACATCCATTACTCTCTGAAAGGTTTCTCCAGCATTCATCAGTCCAAAGGGCATCCTGACATATACATATGTTCCCCAAGGGGTGGTAAAGGTTGTCTTAATTCTTTCTGATTCCTTTACAACAACTTGGTTATAACCAGAGAAACCATCCAGGGTAGATAGTATCTCAGAACCAGTCACTAACTGCAACATGTTTTCCATGTTTGGTAAAGGATAATTATCCTTCATTGATGCTCTGTTCAAATTTCTGAAATCCACACACAACTTGATGTCACCATTCTTCTTTCTAACTTGTACTAGGTTTGCAACCCAAGAAGAATACCTTGTGGGCTGAATAATCCCTCCATCCCTCAGTTTCTTCAAGTTCCTCTTGCATTTTAAGAGATAGGAGTGGATTGATTGGCCTCTGTTTCTTCCTAAATGGTTTTTCATTAGATTCCAAGGGAATCTCATGTTGAAACAGATCCTCTCTGTATGCCTTTAGTTCAGAATAAGTCCAAGACATGCAATCTTGATATTTTTCAGCAATTGGACATAAGATTATTTTTCCTCCTTACTGATATTTCTTCCCAACCAGATCTTCCTTGGTTTCTCCTTTGTGCCAAGGTCATGCTCCTCAATATCCCTTGAGGCTGCTATGCATCTGTTAATAATGTGATCAACATTATCAAAATTGGATTGAAGAGAAATCAACCCTCTAAGAATGGTATTAGTCTTTAGTTGGATGATGCCTTTGCCAAACAAGGTTTATTTACCCTCTGCTACGCACACCATTGGATCCCAATCAATACTTTGATCAGCAAACTCCCCTTTATTTTTTAAAAATCTTCTGACCTGATCATCATCATCATCATCAAAAACTTGCCAATGTTTAATGTTGTCAGGTACAAATGGCCTAGTTAACACCTCAACATCATATTCACAATATGGGGATACTGTACAATTATCAACTGAGATCCCAATACTGCAAGTTTTTCTGCCAAATAATTGAACCTCCTATCATGATGCACAATATTGAATGAATCAAACATCTCAATGAGATCCCAAGTTGCATGCTTGTATTGTTTCATTCACTGATTTTTGTGGCATAAAGTTTTCTGACTTGCTTTACAATTAATTCTGAATCTCCTCTAACAATGATGTCTTTAACACCATATTTCCAAGCAATCCTCAGACCTAACAATAGTGCCTCATACTCAGCAATGTTATTAGTGCACTCAAAGTTGAGTTTGAAGGAAAAGACAAACTCTTCCTGACCTGGAGAGATCAGAACAACACCAGCACCATTTCCAAACTTGGAGCAAGCTCCATCAAACAATAAAGTCCAAGGAGAGCCTTCCTATTCAAGACATTTGCATTCTTCAATCTTGTGCTCTTTTCCATCAACAAATCCTACAAATTTATCAGCATCAACACTTGTGTACAATACTTCATAAGATGCATTGTTGGGATCTTCAATAAGGTGCAACATCTTATTTTCCCCATACAACTTGACAAGGCTGCCCTCAATTGGGATGGTGGCATAGGACATATCCATTTGAACACTCCCACCAACACTTGCATCCCATTTTCTAGACAACAACATACCCCACTTGGCTGGGAAGTCAACAATAACTACATCAAGCTTCAAGTTTCTGCCCGGATAGGCTGCAAGTTATACCACCAATACCTTTAATAAATCCGACCACTAGCACCTCTCTGGAATCCATGGAAGTGCACTTCCCATATGTTGTTGTTACCTTGATGTTTAGTTCATTCATAACTTCCAGAGGCATAACATTGCATGATGCCCCTGAATCAAACATATAGTTGTGCAACAATCTATCCTTAATGATCAGAGTGGTGAAGAATGGATCCACATTTAGTTGAGAATCTACCAAGGATGTCCCCAAATAAACCTCAGGTGGTTCATCTAGCTCTTCTGATGTTGGTGGTGCTTCTAGTTCTTCAATGATTGGAGGAGTCTCCATAATATTTACATTTCTACCTAGGGCACTCTTCTCTTCTTTCAATCCAAAATACTCCAATGCCCTCTTCTTTTGCTCAAGAATCCTAAGCAACTCAACAATTGGAACTGAGATCTTGATCTGACTCAAGACTTGGGCAATATCATAAGGGACAGACTTTGGCAAGGCAGCATTGGAAGGAAGGTTGACACACTCATTAGATGGCACAGGATTTTTGACAGCTTGGGCATGAGGAGGGGTATGAGTTTTTTTTGGGACAGCAAGGCCCTTGGCAGATGCATCTTTCTTAGGAGCCTCTTTAGGAATATTTGAAAGCAATGGAGTTTTTGGCTTGTCCTGAGGCCCTGTTCCTTTGACAACCCTACTTCTTGTGTTATACTCCTTCTCTTGGGAAACAACAACATTCATCAACAACTGCCTGTCCTCCTCAGATAGGATTCCTCCTTCATACTTCTTTATCATTAAAGCTCTTAAATATTCAAAATAACTATTGAGTAATTCAAAATCTTGTATAGTATATACTTCTAAATTATGAGAGGGAGGAAGAATAGATACCCATTGGATGCAATCCCAAAAATCAGCAACATTTCTAACACTTATTACCTCAGTTGAAGTTGCCCCTTGTTGTGAGCTCATGGAGCAACCCATCATGCAAACATCAACATCATTATCATCATCAACTTATTCTTCTTGCTGATCTTCCTCACATGGAGCATGGGGCATGAAACATCTGTCACACCAATCAATGACATTTGTCTCCTCCACAACAACAACTCTGGTAGCCAAAGGATCAGGTACCATTCTGTTTTCCCTAGCTTGGGACTGTTTATTTCCAAATCCAATAGGTCCCTTGCCTCTGTCATCAGATCTCTGATCATTTCTATGATGATTTGTAAACCTGTCTTGGCCTTGTTGCTTGTGCTAACCTTGTGAACTCTTCCCAATCCCTTTTTCTACCCGGGCTAATTTGTATGATATTTCTTTGACAGCCCCTGCCAAAGTTTTCACAACTTCCTCCAAATCAGCAACCTTACTTGTTTGAGGATTTTCCGAGTTAATTAGTTTTACACCCTCCCTTTTTGGAGGCTTTCCAAAATCCTTGATGTTATTCTCAATTTGCAGAGCTATGGTGGAGGCCTACCTCAAATTAGTAGGGTTTTTGTCCCTCAAGTAGTAAGCATCTTTTTTATCAAATGCATCTAAATATTTGATCAAACATGATATCAAATGGCCTTAGCTAACAGGAAATCTCCTCAAGGTCTTGTTAAACCTTATGTTGAAATCATGTACTGACTCATTAGGATTCTTCTTGATGTTTTCAAATTCTGATAGAAGAAACCTAGGGTCAGTTCTATCACCATACTGCAATCTAAATGCATTATTCATCTTTTTCCAAGAATCAATGGAATTATCTGGCAAAGCTTTATACCAGTCCCTTGCATCCTCTTCCAAAGTTGGGATAAAAAAATTTGATACATACATTTTCATGTTCAATCTCAAAGTCTTCCATCATATTGATAAAAAGCTTTAAATGTTGATCACTAGTTATAGCATTGTTTCCTTGGAACTTTGGTAATATATTTCTTACATCCTATTGAACTACATTTGGATAACCAGCCATCCCTGTAAAATTTATAGGACCAAAGGTGTTTACAAAAAAAGGAGGTTTAGGTGGGGGCTGGGCCATGTTGTTTTGAGGAGGTGACCCTGGAGGGGAGACAAATTGATAAGGGGCAGAGGGTCTTTGAAACACAGGAGTATAAATTTCAAAATAAATATCCCCTAAAGGCCTTGTTTCTTGGAAAACCCTATCAACTTTTGAAAACATAGGGGTAGAATGAGAAGCAAACTTTTTAAAATCAAATGAAGACCCCTCTCCAGTTAGAAAATTCAATTCCACAAAGAGGCTACCTGATTCAAAAGCACTTGAATGGTAGTCTTCAATGATAGGATTACTTTCATCAATGGAGATCCCTTTTCTTGTCTGTTGATCTCCAACAACTCTCCAGGATTTTCTTCCTTCTGACTTTGTTTTTCCTAGCTCTTGAAATAACTTCCTAGTAGAATCCCTAGCAAAGAAAGATATTCTTCCTTCCATATTTGCAAATATTGGTAACAAAACTCACTTAACAAAGGTTAAGACACTAGTACTCATCAAGAATCAGATCAATAGGGATTCGCCACTAAGGATTTCCGCCTTAGTTTTGCAAATGCACTAAAATATGATCTGTCAAATGTCTTTCAATACTAGAACCTGGAAATAGGATTCTCTGACTTTTATTTACCTAGATTTATCAATGAAAGCTAGTGCACTAGGTGTGGAAACATGGTCTGAATATAAAATGTAACCACTATGTCCCCGAAAATGGTTCCAATTGGGTGTTCGTACCCAAATTGATTCTCCCTCAGAAGCTGAGCAGCATCATAGGTTTGGCAGGAAGCTTAGAGACAAGCAGAGCATGTAGTGTGTCATTTTGTAGCTGGGGATGAAATGTGGCTTGCTCTTTATCACTCAGATGTGGAGAAATGGGTAGCACCCTCAAGAGGATTTGACCTATCCTCACTACTTTATGGTTGTGCCTTTCAACCAAGGTGAGAGGACCCTTTTTGTAGCCTGCGGTTTGTGGAGGAGATGGAGATATCCTTCATTGTGAAATTATTAAGAAGACCTTGAAGAAAATATGATCAATGCAAAAAAACCTAACTCTCACGAGTTGTCACTCTAGATAATGGAGATATTTTCTAAGCAAGGTTCAAGCCACTAAAGACAATGAAAACCTGATTGTTTCCACATGTTTTGGTAGTAAAAATTATGCATTTGTATACACACATGAAAAATAGGAGTATATGGGTATGATTGGTTGTTTTTAAATGAATTTTTGGTGGGAGGTGAGGCATAAATGAACTTGATTCACCATATTCTTGAGAAATTTTACAAAAATGGAGACCTTGAACAACATAAATGGTTCAGGATAGTTAGGATGTTCCTTTAACCAGAAAATGTGCTTCAATGGAGGCCTAGATCAGCACTTTTCACACAAACTTCAAGGATCCAAAATGAAGGATCATATTGGAAAACTTAACTAAACATTATCAACCTCTCTTTCATCATGCCTAAGATACCCTCAAAGGCTGACAAACAATCTTATAGTCATGCTAGGAGTCACAGTGATTTTAAATTTGTTTATTTCACTATCAAATGAAAGCTCTTCTGATAAATGAAATTGCAAATGCCACCAAACTATCACAAGGATAAGATCTTGTGTGATTCACAAAGATTTCAATGTAAGATTGCAACGGGAATAAGAAAACTACTTACAGACATTCAGGAATGAAGCAAACACAAATTTTGTCCAAAAATAACACAGATTAACTCAAGTTTGATTAAATTTATCAGCAGGGGAAAGTTTTTAGAACAATCTCAGAGCTTGTCAATGGCTGTACACTCGCAACCACCTTGACATGATCAAATTTAACACAAAGGAGATAAACAGGTTTCTTCAGATGATTTCTGAGAAGGACAGGTTCTATCAAAATTTTCTCTTAGAAAAATCAGTCCCGACATCTAACACTCCAACCATTGGCACGATAAATTCATGTAATTTATAACATTTTTCAATAGAGTTTTCCTCCTAAAAATCCAAACATTGAGTGCACCAGTGCTCACCATGATCCCGATCACAATTCCCAGAATCAGATCTGTAAAAAGTTGTCAGGTGCTCATGGGGTAGATCTCTTCCAACATCTCCTGCATTCAACTCCTTCTGGTAGATCACTTTTCCCTCTACTCGCCAACCAAATTTGGTTCTTTGCGTGCCTAGGAAGGAAAAATGAAGATAGATCGAGCCTAGAGGTCATATCTCATCTTAATGGTAAAAGATGTCCCCAGATCTTCCTCACCAAACTTAGATATCAAATTAACTCCCCTTCCCTATTTGGCATGCAAGAAATATCAAGAAATCATGAAGACTCGTATCTCCAGGAGCTCTGGAGTGAAAATGGTGGAGAAATCAGATACAGATGCATAGCTATCGTTGATTTCTATTTTGAATTTGGACCGTCCACATGGGAGATCCACTTTAAAACGGGCCTATGGGTTCCCTTTTTCCTTTTACAACTTTTGGAAAAATGTAAAATTTTCACATTTTTCTCTGCACCTCTACCCTTGAGAAATGAGCCTGACACGTGTCCTAAGGTAGGTCCCAAAGGAACCGTGGCCAAATTCTACTATTTCACCTCTTTTTTGGGAAAGGGAAAATTTTCCAAGTTTTCCCCGTAGCTCCGTCCTTCCATTTCTAGTTTCTGATGTGGGTCCCAGTGGAACCATGCTCCCTTTTACACTTTTAACTCCTTTCTCCCAAAAGGAAATTTTTCAAAATTTCCCCTGAGAGTCCGCACCTCTGCCTTTTACTGGAGAAAATTTTGAATTTCCTCTATCAGGCAAGTGGGTCATTTTGATGATTTCAGTATTTTGAATATCAAGGGGAAAAAAATCCAAGTTGCCCCCGAAAGCCCACACCTCCACCGTTGACTGGAGGAAATTTTGACCATCTCTTTGTCAGGATTGCAAGTGATTTTGATGATTTTAGTCTTTTAAACAACATAGGGGCAAAAAATCTAAGTTTTCCCTGACAGCCCGCCTCCCTGCCTTTTGACTTTTCAAACCGCCACGTGTCTCAGGCCTTTTAGGAAGTTGCTGAAAAAACTAAGGAAAGAAAACCCTACGGAAACCTCCACATGTCGTTATGGCACAAATTCAAGAAACTTATAAGGCTTCAAAATGATTTGGCTGGGGCACACGTCCATTTTAGAATTTTACTCCATTTTTCCCAAAGGGAAAAATATCCAACTTTCCTCCGAATGCCCGCATCTCTACTTTTTAACTTTGTTACATGTCCTTCTGCAGGGTCAAAGTAAGAATTTTTTCCTGCCTCTTAAATTTTTCCTTAATTAAAGCATGGCGGGGCCGCAAGATGGGTTCAAAGTTTTTGCCAAAGTAGCCAAAAATAAAAAGTTCAAAAACAAACCCGCCACGCCTGATCCAATTAGAAGAAGCCACATAAGTACCAAAAGAACCAATCATAATTGAGTGGAGCTACGGGACCAAATTTTCGTTTTTGCTAAAAAATCAAAAAGTGGCAAGTTAAAACATTTTCCCACCATCCCTTGACCAACCAAAAGAAGCCACATGACCGCAAAATGTAAGGATGTAAATTTGACCAGGAGAAACACCCGTCAAACCATAAGATGTGGAAAAATGACCATTTCAGCCCAGAGATGAAATTTTCTCCAAGGACAGAGAATTTAGAAATGTTACAAGGCTCAAATACATTCCTCTGAGCTACATCCATTCATTTTCCTTCAATTATTTAGGGAAAAAATGACAAGGACAACAAATCTCGACTGTGAAAAATGAAAAGAATGGGACAACCCAAATTTTTACACCTAAATACAAACCTTTTCAGATGAACAAAGAAACAAGGAAACAATTTTGGATCTATACGTGATCCCTGGTCCAGGGAAGGACTAATTACAGCAACAAAAGGAAGGTGGAGACTTTTCAGGCACAATACAGGAAGATAAAATGTGACAAGGACCGCAAATTGAGGAGTTTTAATGGAAAATGGGGTGAGACAAATCTGAGCACCAACAGAACCCACTACAAGACCAGGGACATGACCTAGACTGGAAATTTGAAAGGATTTGTGAAGTTTAATATTACTTTCTAAGATGCATTACTCCAATGTTTAATAATGTTTTTCCAGATGCAATGACATTCTGATTCAGACACTCGATGATTCATGAATGTCCAATCCTACCACAGACCCCAGTAGTCCTCATCCTTATATACAAGGAGACATAATTACTAAGAAAAACTAGGTACTTTCAAGGAAGAACAGGTTCTTGTTAATATATACTATTGACACATCACATCATAACCTTCATTAGGCTTGATGAATACCCCTATATTTTTAAGGCACTTTTGAAAGTATCCATGGGTTTATCATAGAAGGAATTATTAATGAATGGACGGTCACTAAGCCATAGGCCAACCAACTCCCATTCAAAACTAAACAAGAAATATTTACTATGCGATTGATAACTCCTTTGTGTTCTTAGCCATACCCCTATCACTATGTTTATTTTGCACAAACAGACTCAATGATGGTTCTAAGCCTAAGACTAGGAAATATGGTCCTAATATTTTCATGGCCTCCTAGTCGAGTAGTCAGAAGCCATATTATTCTTGTTAATACTTATTATTAATTACCAATGAAATCTAATTCTCCATCTTTCATTTATTTTACTCGTCTTCCCTGTCACACTAAATAACCAATTTGACAAGGGAGCTTCCCTCTTCGACGGCTATACATTGATTATGAATATGATCCTTAAGAGGGAAGCTGCGCCTAGAAAGGTATCATTAAACTTGAGCCCTAAACCATAAACCCTAAAACCTAAATCATGTGCCCTAAATCGTAAACCCTAAATCATAAACCTAAAACCCTGAGCCATAAACCCTAAACCCTCGACCATAAACCCTAAACCCCTAACCCTAAACCCTGATCCCTAAACCTTGATATGTGATCTCTAAACATTTATTTTTGTACATAAAAGTATGCCAAAAACACATATACCCCATAACACATTGAAACACAAGAGTGTTATAACACACTCGTATTTCACCTTTTTTTGGGTTTGAAATTCCCAATCCATAAGCTTGGATTTTCCTTAGTTTACCAAACCAAAAGTTTGGACTGTTTCTGCATGTTTAAAACTGTGTTTGAAAAAACAATTAAAATTTCACGTGTGCACACCAATATCTCATACATTAAAACATAATATTCAAAAATAAAATCTAATACGATCTCAAGCTTGGTTTTACCTTGATGAAGATATAATTCTTTCTAAAATCCGATTAGTTTAAGGCTTTCATCCATATTTTCTTTTCCTAGTGCTTTGTTTTCTTGCAAAAACATGTGCATACATTTTGGTGCATAATTTATGATTTTTTCATCCAAATTAAAAAAAGTGGTTTTTTCTAAACTCCATTCTACATGCACTCAAAAAAAACCAAAAAATGACTTTTTTATCAAAGTTATGGGGGTGCACACAAATATTTCATTTTTGGGATATGTGCACTTTGATAATTAATAAAAAATTATACATTCATCCAAAAATTATGAAAAATTAATGGGACCTCGTACATGGTCTTAACTAAATTTCTACCAAATGGATTTGGAAAAAAATATATATAACTTTAAAAATGGGGGCACACACACAATAGGTTCTTATCTTTTTGACACAAAAATAGACATACTTTTTGTGCGCACAACATTTGACCCTCTTAATCTCAACCATTTTTTTTTTTTAAATAGTAGTTTAGAAACTAGATTCCAATATCTACGGTACTTATTCTTATCACTTTGTCACATTTTGAGCATAGGCATGCCCAATTATTCGATGAAGTTCAGGTTTCGCTTATTTTAGGAAAAAGGTGTCCTTTTTTTACCCCCTTTTTGTCCCCCATCTCCATGCACTTACCCTGGTGTAATGTGTTGTCTCCACTTGTCTTTAATTCTTCAGAGATCATAGACCATGACTTTGCAATTTTTGTAAGTGGTAGTTTGGATAAGGAATAGGGTGATGTATATATGGGTAAGTGTAGCAAGTTGGAGGACAAAAAAGGGGTCATAAGTGGACGTCATATTGCAAATAACAACATAATATCAACTTGTAGGGATTATTAACAATACATACACTAAAAATTAGAATAAATTATACTAATATGAATCATAGCATCTGAAATCTAGTTTCTAAAATACTAATTTTTTAAAAAAATGGACAAGATTAGTTATATTAAATACTCAAAATTCAATGACTTGGTATATATATTTTTAAAATGCCTATAAGATTATAGTCCGTTTGCCCACAAATTGGATGACCAAAAATTGATATATATTTTTCTCCTTTGGTGAGAAGTTAGATGCCACTATCTATCTTGGGATGGATTTTCATTTTGTATTTTTTTGAGCAATATTTTATTTTTTATGATTTTTTCCATGAAAGTGGTATGAAAACATAAAGAAAACAAAGCACTTTCCGTTTGCCCACGATAACTTCATAAAAAAATATTGAAATCAAATAAATTTTTTTTCTGAACATGTATATAATTTCACCACAGTTGGGATGGTATAATTTTTATCGCATTTTGATAAGTAAAACAAAATTTGTAGTCTTAAACGTAGACATAAACATTCACAGGAAAAAGTGTCTTAAAGACCTACTATTAGTAAAAAATTATAAAATGATATTTATCCTATTCTATTCACTTTAAAATCAGTATTTATACAAAGGTAACAGTCTCCCCTATGCAATGGTACCATTTTTATGACATATTTTTTAATTTTCGGCATGGTTCAAGTCCGTGGAAGACTAAATTTGATGTTTTGTTGTTTTTAATGTAAAATTCAGGATTTGATGTCCACTGAATTGTCCCCCAACTTGGTGCACTTACCCATATTTCTTAATGTATGATGGTATTATAATTTCAAGTGCACTATTTTTTTCCAACCCACTTGAATATTTTCTTGCTAATAGAAATCATAATGAAAATAAGGCTACACACTG
Source organism: Taxus chinensis (assembly GCA_019776745.2). Classification (NCBI taxonomy): domain Eukaryota; kingdom Viridiplantae; phylum Streptophyta; class Pinopsida; order Cupressales; family Taxaceae; genus Taxus; species Taxus chinensis. The sequence continues at coordinate 145,785,661 of CM034149.1, forward strand.
AGAGTGGTAATTTAAATAACATGTGGCAAGATTCATTTCCTCCTATGCCACAATCAACAAGTATTAATGTTAGAAACTGATTATATTTTAAGTGTGACAGGTCTATGTATCGTTCCATCATTTGAGATCTTGGTCAACATATGGTGATAGATTTCATACTTAAATTTTGTCTTCAATGAATACTTGGTTATATATTGTAAGATAACATATTGAGCGATAACTGGTTGACATTCGATGATTGCATGCCAAATTGATAACATGTTGGAGTTGTGTATGTTTACTATATCATCATTTAGAACTAGTGTATATGTTTTTTGTCCTTCATCATTGGAAAATAAGGTTTAAATTGGTTTTAAGGGCCATGGTACTTTATATCTAAACTATAAATTTAGTCCTTTATTACACAAACATACGTGTTTGGTACATTTTTGTGTCATTAAACATGATATAGAAGCTCATTGTAGTCAAGTTGTGAGTCAGTTCTAAGTATTTCCAATGTGTCTACTAAGAAAGGGTCATCCATATTTGAGTGGCTCATTCTAGATAGGAAAATTGAAATTATATTGGGTTCCATGTTGTTACATATCGATCAAAGAACTCTTTGGAAACATTTACCTTTAAGCAAATTTTCCATTCTAGTGTTTCCATGCTGAGGGCATTCTATAACCATAATAATACGTGTATATGAGTTGATCATATATTTTTTATTCATACTTGTGTATAAATAAATATTTAAAAAGTTTGTAATAGAAATATGTATATATTGTATAATTGCAAAGGGAAAATGTAAAGATTTTACTTGTACTTGTAATTCCCACTCTTCTTCGACACTTATTTTACTATGATTTTAATTATTGTTGATTAGAGACATGGACATTATTATTATATTTTGGTTATCATGTTGATAGCCACTATGGACATCTTAATTATTGATATGTTGTGACTCATTTTGTGGATAGACAGTTCAGTATTTGATGATAATCCAGAGATGTTACTTTGTTATATAATGGCATTTTAGATTCTTGATGATGATGATTACATTGAGATGTTTGGACTGACCTTGTGATCTTATTGATGTTATGACTTATCAAAATTGAGATGTTCAATAATTACAAATAATTGATAGAAATTCTTAATTTTGATGATAACAATATAGCTTCGTGTATGATGTTGCTAGATGATATGTATGTTTGTTTTATCTCTTGATGTATTTTATTCCAATCTAAGGCTGAAGGGGTGTTGTTTGATTGGTTACAGGAAATTATAACACGACAACAAGAAGGGGCTATGAGACTAACCATGGAAGAATATCGGATGTTTGCAACGAAGGTCACCTTGTCAAATTTGTGTTCGTATTTATTGTTGTGTTATTGATTGAGTTTTTTAGGAGTTCCCCAAAGGGGTTGACCTCAAATGTGACCATGGCTTATGTGTTTCTTTTCCCTCTTTTATTTTATTTATTTTGTTGAGTATGTGATTTCTTTAATTGTAATGTCTTCTCACTTTATTATTGCTTAATTAATGTGCTCTTATTTAGTTAATTAATCATGTGATTAGACTAAGTTTGGATGTAGGGTTTATTTCCAACCCTTAGATTAAATGGATAAGAACCCTCAGATCTAGGTATCTTCAAAGGAACCCTAAACATCCTTATGGGATCTCTTTTATTCATTTTCCCTTACCTATTCCCTCATTCTTTATTTTTCAAGTTGAAGGGAGAGCCAAGAAGCATGAGGAGGTGATGGAGGGTTTTTTATTTGTTTTAGGGATGGATATACATAGTTTGAATGTATATTATGTTTCTATTTCCTTTGTTATTGATAGCTTTCCCTATTTAGGTTTGGGGCATTTTTTCCCTATTTTTATTTCATGTTTTAGAGGAAGTATATACACTCAGATGTAGGGTTTGAGTGTATAGATATATATAGTATAATAGCTAGGATCGACCGAAATAATATAGTGTCGTATTGACAACAAGAAGGTCACATCATGTTGTATGCAGCAAGGATTATAACAATAAGGGTTTGTTTTAATAATGAGTGGGTGGGGACAATGCCCCTACCCCTATCCATATTATATATGGCTTGGGTGGGAGCACCACCCCCCGCCCCATTTCATTTTACTAATAAAAAAACCACTACCTCGCAATGGCAGCCCCTATGAACTTCACACTATTTAATTATTTATTTTTTTATATAAATTCCCAACTTTATTAAAATGCAGCGGTTCATTTTATTTCAGATTATATAACACTTACACTATTTTACAATACATATATAATATTTATATCATAATATATTTATTCAATAGTATGTATATACGTATTGTTTGATATTAATATATTAAGTATTTTGTTATATATATAATTTTTTTAGCTTGAACAATCGATGAGTTTAGGTAGGAATATTTAAAATTGTACATAGTTGAACTTGTATAATTTATTTTTGTTTTAACTTATTTTGACAACCTTTCAAATTCAAGTATAGTGTAAATCTAATTATAAGGTTTAATTGGTCAGTGCAAGTTTTATATCTTCTTAACTATGTGAGACAAGAAATTAATAACCATTTTGTTTAAACTAGTTGCAAATAAGGTGATGAATATGTTTATTTGTTACACACACTAAAAGGCATAATCTTCCCTTCCTAATATTGCAAAAATTGGTCTATACACCATGACTTAAATCACTACATTTTACATTCTAAATTGAAGGGAAATAAAGTGCAACATGCTTAAATAGAACTTCCTTCTTTTTACTTTTTCTATTCAAGTTTGATAAAAATATAAAAAAAAAGATCAACAAAATCTTTTTGTACAAGAACAATATCTTTTTTAAAATGAATCTATAACACAACCTTTAAGTTAAATTTTAAACTTGAAAGTAACTTTTCCATACCAAATATCATTCCCTAAATTGGTTACATTTTTTTTACAACCTTTCCAAGTAAAAATAAATTTTGAAAGAGACTTCCTTTCCCAACAAATTACAAGTTAGAATATCTCCATTCAACTACAACATTACAAATTTGGTAAATGGAATAACAAAGCATGTCTCTTTTAAAATAAAAGAGTATTAAATCCTTCCACGTAAGTGGAAATAACATGGCTAAATGTTTTTTTTTTTTGTAAAAATTATTATTTCTTTTCTTTTGATCTTCCTCAAGACAACTCTTCCAAGATGACAATTTTAGCTCCTCCATTTCTCCAAAATCCAAACACAACAACAAAATAAGGGAGTAGGAAATGTTCTCCATCCAACCAATAATTCAATGATAAGGAAAAGCCTTCCTCCCCATTTCCCCCCAAGCCCCAAAAAATGAAGCAATAAGAGATATAAGGTAACCAAGGAAACATTTACATGACTTCCAAAACAATCATTCATACAAGTTTTTCAGCACAAAGAACATAATATAAAGTAACAACACACATACCATTTCCCAAGCACAAAGGCTCAATATCAAGCCAAGAGAGAGAAAAGAAACATGAGGATTCACTTATGCCTCCCAAAAGGGGTTGAGTGCCCACCTTAAATCCTCCAAGAAAATAAACTCATATACCAAAAAGACTTTTATGCCTCCCTCCAAAACAAATCTTATGTCTCCCTTAAGTCTTATGCCTCCCTCAATAAAATATACAAGATAAGCACAATTTTCACTTATCTACAAAGGTGGGACACCCCAACCCAACTCCCTCCCAAGATACACAACAATACTCTTATGCCTACCTCTAAAATATCCCCATTTCCATTTTCTAGTACACAAACTAAATGACATTTTATTCCCAAAGTCAATACATACAACAATAATCCATTTAAAATCATTTGCACAAAAAAATCGTTGAACTCATTGCTAAGTGGTATTGAGTCCCTACCTTTTCAATCTGCAGTGGAGTGTTTTTATTTTCACTAGCACAAGCTCCAAGAATTTCCAAGTTTCTAACCAAGGGATTTGCCAACTTCTTGAAAGATTCAAAAAATAACTTCAAAGTTAGCTCTTCCATAGAAATTCAATATTCCATATATCAAACATGTTTTCTTGAAAAATCATCAAAAAAACTTCAATAAATAAAAAAAGGAGAAGAGAGAGGTGATGTGGCTCCATGTATGATGCCACATCATTCCTCCTCCACCCCACATCACATGGTCAAGTGTCAAATCCAAAGCTCAATAAATTAGTGGTTGATAAAATGACAAGCCTCTTACACACACAACCTCTTACCCACACCCCCTAAAGGATAAAATTAAAATCTCATGTATGAAAGTACAATAAATGTCACATTTTTTCCTTACGAAACACAGAATGTGCTCTATTTTTTAACTCCTTAACCCATAGGGTATAGTTGATAGATGAAATTAAGAGTTGTGGGAAAAGCTTAACTTGTCCCACAAGCCTCCAAAACTGGACCCTTAAGCCCAAATCCGAATTTCTACAAGTAAGGTTAAGGTGTACAACACTCAAAAGTAATCAAATACATTTCAACTTAAATCATGAGATCCAAAGGACCAACTACTAATAATAAATAACACCCCCCCTTGTTTTCACATCCCTAAAATTACACTTAATTAAGAAATTATTAATCCACTTAATTAAGATCACTTAAATAATCATCAATGAATAAATGTGACTCAATATCACTAAAATAAATCACATACTCCACAATACTAATAAAAGAAAAAAGGGAAATACATTACACACATAGCCCATAGGTCACATTTGGAGGTCATCCCCCCAATGGGAACCCCCTAACAATATAATCAACAAAAAACATGCAAACATTACAACAAGTTTCCAATGTTGACCATTGTTGTATCTAATACCCTATTATTCCTGTCATGTGGTTGGTCTCCTAACCCCCTTTGGTTTGTTGTGATACAATTATCCTGCAAAATCAATACAATACCTCCTTCTAGCCTAATGGCTGCATCATCAATGACATCAACAGATATAAATATACACACATACATATCAGTAAACATTCATCAATTAACTCAACTAAATGATCACTATAATTAAACGTAATGCTCATCAATTTTTGTACAATTTCAACAACATGTCAATTCTACCTTAATTCTATTGATATCATCGAGATCACAGAGATTAGTTCAGGTTTTCTAACATTATATTCAACGTGATCGAGAATTCCAAAGTGTTCGCATAAATATATATGCTAAAAACACTGGATCATCATCATCAACTAAAAAATCAATCAATGCATTTATTTCTCTACCGTAAGTCTACAAAAATCATACTATCGTAATCAAAATCCATCAATAATGCCTATAGAAATATTAAACAAATATTATCATGCTCGTCTATCAAATTCTAATGATCAAAAATGATAAGATAATATCCATGTCTCCAGTCCAACAGTAATCGAATTCAAAATATAGATCAATGATTCGAAGAGGAGTGGGCACTACAATTTCTCAATGATTACGGATTTAAGATGGATTTTTCTCTGAACTCTTAAGGATTCATGTACTTCAAGCTCACTTTTCAGAATCTCAATTAAAAATAAATTTGTAAGTAAAGATTACTCAATAGCTACTGTATGGCCAACAATTATACATTGTCTGCTATACTTCCTTTCAAAATTCATTTGCACTAAGGCATATCATTTGATGAAAGTTGTCAAAGTAATCAGACAAACAATAAAATGGTGGGATTAACTCTCTCCCCATCATAACAGAGGTAATCCCTAACAAGAAAAATCTTATAATATTATTAAATGATGTCCTTGAAGAGAGTATGGAACCCACCATTTTATGCTGTAGTTGGATAACTCTTCATAGCTCACTAACCCATATATTTTCCTTCAAATAAAAACCTTTTTACTTGGTGAGGTAAGGATCTGGATAACAAGAGATATTTTACCCTACATAAAATGCCATTTCACCCCCTCTCCTCATTTTACATAGGGGAGAGGGGACAATAATTGTCTACCCTAAGTTTTGGGAGTCCACAACATCAATTGTAAACCACGCGGCGCACTTGCATGAATTTTGGCATTTGACATATGAGTATGATTTTTTCTTCGAATGCATTGAGAGCTTACTTTGGAGCATTTGGAATTAGACTAGAAATACATATTTTAAATTGTTGTTTAAAAAACAAATTTGAATTGCAATGGCAACTTTTGTGGTCTAGACCTTGTATTTTATACATCGGTGATAATTGTTTGTACAATGTTGGGATGTTAATGGATGTATTTTTTACAATTCATTCAATATGATTGGCTAGATTATATGATCTTTTAGATATGTTTGGGGAGAAATTAAATGGGACCACTATATATTTCTAGGGACCACTATTAGGCGGCACTCATGAAAACTATCGGGTATTGTGCGATCAAGACCCATTAGGGTGTTCCACTATTAAACATGCTCTTCAATTAACGGTCCATTTCACCTATACATACTTTCATGTAGCATTTGAACAATGGGAAGAAATTTTAATGGATAGTATGACAACATGTGAAGGGACACATTTTTTGCTATATTGGGTGGCATCCATATTTTACTTGGCAGGTAAAATTAGGTGGTTCTCATATGTCTCTTCTCCTTTGAGATTCTAAAACTTTATTCTCTATGTGTTCCAAAGTGTATATGTGTGGCTATGACATGTTTTTGTTCTTGTATAAATGTTGCATATTTCCTAGATTAACATGATCTGTATGACAATTTAGAGAGGCCTTTTTGTAAAATTTTCCATTGTTGCAAATTATTATCAATCGATATCCATATAGATGTGTGTCATGGATTAAAAATGTGCATGGTCTGGCTTCACCGCCTAATGTCTATGTAAAGGTTGGGATGTGAGTGTTTCATGTGCACCATTCCTTATTATGAAATGATTATACTTCGATTATTTAAAGACATATCATCAATTGAGCTCAGAAGTTCTACATCTTGAAAAGACCTGCATTGCTGATGAAGATAGGGAAAGAGATACTATTTTGTAGATGGTCATCATGATGTCTCCACTTATGTGGATGGATTTAGATGCTCTCTCACTATAAAACCCAATAATCTTGTAAATGACAGTAGGACAACCTTGTTGTGAGTCTCCATATCATTAGAGCATGTGCATGTTCCTATGTTGCATTTCCATGTAATGTAAAGATCTTGAACTCTTTTTCATAAGACTTGTTTCTATCTCGTCCTAAATAGTCTGATAATTGCTGCAATATTCCTCCTCAATTGCATTAAAAATTGTAAATTTGAAACAATGAGATTAAGAACACTTATTTTAAGATCAATAATTGTTATTTTCATTGTTAAAATAAAAACCTTCATAAAATATGGCAATTTCCTTGTAATGAATCGAATGATTGTTTTTCAGAAACCAAAAAGGCAAATTTTTATTTTAACCCGTGCCTTTTTCAATTTGTGTCATATGTCGAAAGAAGGTTGATCCATTTTATTTTCCAACTTTTTCAAATCGGCTTTTAATTTGTTTAAAATATCTATGTTTAACAAATATTGTTCATTCATCTTTTTTATCCGAGTTGGCCAATCATTTAGATCTTCCAGATCTACATCTAGTTCAATTTATTCAATTTCAATTGGATGTGGTTCCAATGGACCTTGTACTATCTCTACAGAAAATTTCATATTAGGCGTAGGCCTAGTCCGAGTCAGTACAGGGACTCGGTCATTCATTTGAAGATTTTCTATACTCCCGGTATCTGGTCGAAGTTTAATTTTTTTACAAAATACTTCTTTTATTTTTGAGAAAATCAGTGATATCTTTTGACCAATAATTTTCATCCATTGGATGATAGGTTTCACCCATTCGATAATAGGTTTTAGCCATTCGATAATGAATTTTGTATGTTGGACAATGTAATCCTGAATCCATTCGACAATAGGTTTCCAAATTATATTTTTGTCAAATATTCCTTTGATAAATTCTAAAGGAAGTTATGTAGTCAATGGAAATTACATATTCGTGGTAAATAAATTATTAAGAAGTCCCAGTATTTATTACACTTGGGAACAAAAATTGTTAGGAAACATTATCTATCTCGGCACTATAATTTCAATTTTGGGAGGAAGATCAAAATTAGAGATCAATATAAGCAAACAAAGGATATGGATTCATGTAACTAGAAATAAAAAATATCTATTGTACTTCTATTGTTGGTTATGGGCCTAAATCTCATAGAGATTCTAAACAATACTCGTTATAGGTATTTCAAAGAATTTATCCTTTCCGAGAATGGAACGAAGGAGTATAAGGAATGTTGCAAATGGATGAATTTCAGGAAGGAAGATGCCATTTTGGAACTTTATAAGGAACTATACATAAGTGACAATGACCCTAAAAAATACACATTGGAATTTTCCGATTCTATATGTGAAAAATTACAAATAAGATTTTTCTAAACTAAATGTATATTAGGAAAGATTGGTCGATGAAATCTGAACAAAAAACTGAATCTTGATATACCCGAGAATGAAATTTTTTCATTACCACATGATGTATTGGCTGCTATGGATTACCCTATTAGAGTGCAATTTGGAACGGGTACACTCGATGATATAGATCATCTACAAAATCGATATATTCATTTTGTAGATGATTTATTACAAGAGAAATTAAGATTAGATCTACACTCGTAGTATTTGAAAGATGAAAACTAAATATGGAGCATCTACATTTAGAATAAAAGTATTGATCTAGTTAAATAATCATGATCTTTTGTAATAACTACCCGTAATGACTAACTTGAAAAATAAATTTTATTTGTTTATTCAAACAATTTAGTTGTTTTTGAACTTTCTTTATCTTAATTAAATGATTAAATTTTTGGTAAAAGTGATATCTTAGTCTAAGTGGGGATAACAGTCTTCTCGTACACATGTCCATAGAGTTTTTAGAAATACTAAACATATATAAAATAAATAAATTTATTCTAGAGTTAATAAATTAAAAACGAATCGCACTTCTTCATATACATCGTGGGTCCCTTGATTAAAAGGAACTAGAGAAATATTGAATCCAATTCCTACAGTTATAGATTTAAGCGCGATCCAAATTCCTGGAGAGTTATACATTTGTGTATTTATAAGACCATTGGTTATTTCTTGAAGCTGAATTTCTCCCCTGGATAGACCATATAGCCAATAAATACCATAAACAAGAATAGAAAAACTTATCCCACCCATAATAAAATATTTCATAATAGCTTTTTTAGACTGTACATCTCTTTTGGTATATCCTGATAATAGATAAGAACATAAGCTTAACATTGTAAAACTACGAAGATAGTTGCTAAATCATTATCACCACATAAAAACATTCCTCCTAAGTGGAAAAAAATCGATAGGGAACTGAGCCTTTATATATATATATATATATATATATATATATATATATATATATATATATATATATATATATATAGGGGATGGGATGGGAGGAACTAATTGGAGAATCGATCCATTCAATTTTTGTTTTTACAACACTCCAATAGGATAAAAGAGAATCCAATCCCCAATCCATTATCCATATCCTTACAGTTACTCAGCTTAGATAACGGAGAAGGATTAGAGAATCCCTATCTATAGATATGGCATCCTGTCTTGGAGATAGGGAGATAGGATGCTCACCACTACCCCTATCTAGATATGGCAAGCTAAACACCCACTTCTATCACTACACTATATAGCTGCCCTCCCTATAGATCTATATGCATGTCCCCAGGGCCCTATTTATCATTATTCTCACAAGGCATGACATCCCTATATATCTTCTATATCTCTCTATATATCTCTCTCTTCAAGTGGATCATGCGAGATGTGGGTGAGCCCTATATCTATAACTGAGGGGGATGATTCTATATGTGATATAAGTGGGGCCTATCTAGACTTGGGGTGATCTCAAGTTCATTTACTTGCTCGACCAACCTGACCCACTCAGATAACATTTCTACTTTAGATCCCTATCCCTGCCCCATAGATGTAGATGGGACCGAACTGGGGAGAAGTGCCTGCCCCCCTCCCCCTCTATATATGGGATATGGGTGGGATGGGAATATATATATTCTTTACATATAGATCTACATCTATATATGCAACTGTCACTATCTGTATCTGGGGTACTACAGGTGATGACTAGGCCCCCTTCCTAGTTCAGATTAGATTAGAGATATAGAAAGAGAGATCTCTCATAGATCTCTAGTTGACCGCCCCACCATATAGAGTATGGGAGTATGGGGTACCATATATATATAAGGGGCCATAGATATAGAAGGGTGAGGTGAGCAAGCCCCTATTATATATATATATATTTGACTAGGTGTACCCACCTAATCTAGATGGGCTCAATACCTACTAGGGAACAATATTATCCTATCACTGGATATAGCCATATCTAGGCCCCTCTCTAGAGAATGCATAGGTTGGTCGGTCAACCTAGGATCCTCTCCACCATATAGAGAAAGTCTTAAACTTCTATATCTATATATGGATTTTCTAGATCAAAAATGTTCTTCCTATTAGAGGAATCTCCTGGTTTGTTTTAGCTTATGATCCAAACGAGTCACATATACACCCTAGCACATACTCTTTTACGTTAAGGGCATCCTCAAAGAGTAGGAGATTTTGTTACCTTTTCTATTGGTTGTCTCACATTTCTAATAAGTTGTTGAATAGTTTGCACTCTGAATTCTATGCGAAATTGAATGGTTCGGATTGATCCTAACAAACTATAATACTTTGGTAATAGTTATTAATAATATAGGAAGTTTGAAAGAAAAAATTAATTCAATTTGCTACAATTCAAAATAAATACAAATTTATAGAATAATCCTATAAACATATAAAATGGCATAAATAATGATATAACATAAATGATCCCAATTAGTAGATTTAGTAGATCATTAATGATCTTTGTGACTTCAATTACTAGCCATAAATTATTATTTTTACAACTTTAGATCTGAAAACATATCTTGAGGACGTCCTAAAGCACTCATAGTATCATTATGAATATATAAACCAAAACTATGGAAGCCTAATAATATACATGCCTATTTTAGATGTGATACAATTTATCACGATGTCTCAAAACACGATCCAAAAGATTGTTGTATTGAGTATTTGGGTCATAGTCTCTTACCATAAAAATAGCTACATGTGTAATAGCATCAACTATGAGAAATCCACCATTCCACATGTGGTGCATGAACAGAGAGAGTTCGGTACCATAGTCAATAGCTAGATACGGATAGGGGGGCATAGAATACATGTGGTGAGCTACGACAATAGTTAAAGAACCTAACATAGCTAGGTTAAGAGCTAATTGAGCATGCCATGAAGTAATTAAGATCTTGTAAAGACCTCTATGACCCTCCCCTATAAATGGACCTTTATGATCTTCCAAAATTTCCTTGATGTTATGGCGAATAGCCCAATTAGTCCTATACATATGACCAATAATTAGAAAGAGAACTACAATAGCCAAATGGTGAGGTGTAGTATCGGTCAGCCATAGACCCCCCCGTTATCAGATTGAGTCCTCCATGAAAAGTCAAAAATTATGTATATTTTGACCAATTTAAGGTGAAAATGGGGGACCCCTATCTCCCCCATATCTAGATTCTAGAGGGGGCAGGAAGAAATGGATGGAGTTATTCTACCTCCCATAGAGAGATAATATAGTTCAGGGAGGGGGAGGGCGAGGGAGGGGTGGCCTATAGTTTCCCAATCTAGAAGAGGGGCCCGATCCTCTGCCATAAAATTTATAGGGAGAGGGGGGTGAACCCAGGTGGGAAACTCTAGTGGGGGTTCAGTGTCCTGGTAAGGTTGAGGACCTATCTATTCTATAGATGATAATTATGCCACCATCTATTCCATACGTGATACAACTGGCCCTATCTATTCTATCTGTTCTTTCCTCCCCTCAGATTCAAGATGGGATAGATAGGGAAGAGATGGGATAGATAGGGTGGAGATAGGATAGATAAGGTGGAGCTAGGATAGATAGGGATTACTCGGAGAAGGAACTAGAAATGGTGGCAGTGGCATTTCTTCTTTACCTGGACCCCCACTAGAGTTTCTTGGGCCGCCCAAACCCTTCTATAATTGAGAGTAGGGCCTATATATATATATCTCTCAATATACCACTGGCAAGGGTCCACGTCTAGGGGGAATCCTCGGAGATGGAGGGTGGGGTGGGTGGCACCCCTAAAGGGGCAAGCCCACCCCCTCAACCCGATATCCAAGGTGATCTTGCCAGGGTGATATTTCTAGGGAGATATCGCCACCCCCTCCCCCGTTAGCATCATCTGGTTTGACCCAATACTCTCAGCAGAACCCCTAAGACTGAGGACCTGATCAACAGCATATTTCTAGTACTAGCATTGGGCTAGGCCAATACCAATATTGGGTTAGGCTAGAACTAGTACCGGCTCAAAACTATGTTAGCTCTTTGAGAAGCTAGGATGACATACCCGCTTTACGATTGGGTTGGGCTGATACCAGTACCAATATTAGTACTGGTACCAGATAATCCTCTTTTTGGTCGAGGGCATACCGGTCAACCAATATATAGGTCAGGACTAATTGTTAAGGATAGGACACCATTCTGACATATAGACAAACCAGAAAGGAGAGGTCCAAACATATCATATAGGATAGGTCATATTATATTGTATGTGAAACTATAATCTCTCGGTTTTTGGAACTATGGTCGGCCCCATTCAGGTTTGAGCACCGGTCGATTCAGTGGTGCGGGTATTGTATTCATTATGTATGATATGATATCTCAAGGCCTAAAGTCTAAGTATGGGATAGCCTTTAGGTCGTTTACGCGGAAATGGGTTCTCGCACAGGGAAACGGGTGGCTCACAAGCACAAGGAGCTTCCTTGCACTCATTCACAACTCCACTCCCCCATATAGATCCATATATGGGCACCCACGCCCCCTATATAGATCTATATGGGCACCCACGCCATATATATATATATATATGGGAATTCATGGGCACCCACGCCCTCTTTTTATCTATCTATCTAATCTATATATGGGCGAAGCTCATGCACCCTTTCCCGAATGGTCCTTAGAATTCATCATGCATTCTTTCTAATTGTGGGACCACCTGTTTCTTGTTGATCAATCCAGAGATTATTTCTTCTCCTGTGATTGGAGATTCATTTGAACAATTTACTGAGGGGCATGAGGATAGGATCTTTAGTTTCTGGTTGGGTTGGTTTGATGGCTCTTTAGGAATTAGTATTCATATATTAATTGATATTATTTAAGCAATATATAATACAAGAAAAATATATATATATTAATAAGTTTGAATAAGAGTGAACCGGCTGTGTGAAGCCATTTGCTAAAAAAAATTATAAAATTAAAAAAGAATAAATTTTATTTGATTTGGGTGGGGGCTAAACCCCCACCATACTATTTTTTTATATAAATAAATACAAGGGGTGGGTGGCCATGGTCGACCCACCCCACCATATATAATATAGGTGTGGGTTGGCCATGGCCACCCACCCCAAATCCCAAAACAATACACAACGCGGCCTCACAGTTCGACCCTTATTCAAAATAAAAATGTGTGTGTGTGTGTGTACATGAATTTATACACAAATCTGTAATATACCCTGATTTAAAGCAAGATAAGATAATAGTAAATGAAAACCCATAACCAATATATCTGGTAGAAATTCAAAAGAAAATGTATATGTTGAATTATTGAGTATACCCCAAACCGTGATTATATCCAAGTTAAAAAAAAAAAAAAACTCTTCCGTATCTTCCCTTAGCTCCATGGCCTCCATTCTTGGAAACATGCAAAATAAAAATGTGTAAATGAAAATAAATTAGGGTAAAGAGTGCATAAAAGAAATCCATAAGGATTTTATACCTTTTTGGGTCAGCCCTAGATCTGAGGGCCCTCATTGATTAGATCTAATGGTGGGGATTTAACCCTACATCTCTTTAAGTGATAGTAATTTTTTGGGGGATTGGGTTATAAATAAAAAGGTATGGGTATTTATTGAATGGGGCCACTTAGTGCATTAGTGAGTTAGAATAAGCTGTAACCATCCTCTTTTGGGCCAATAATTAAATAAATGAGACTTGGCTATAGGGTAATTATATAAATGATAGTGTGCATGGGTATTTGAATATTGTTGTAAATGGATTAATTTAATTCAAGTTAAAATGTTTAGTTAAATACCTAAAGGATGGGTGTGGATATTAAATTAATATGGGAATTAAATTTAAACCAACTTAGTAAATGATTCTTGATCAATTTAAACGGATTTTAAATGAGTAATATAATGAGATTAATTAGTCAATATTTTAAATACAATTTATGGAAACCTTGGAGGGGAATTAAATTCTGAAATGAGTTTTGAAAATTGATTAATAATATTTAATTATTAATTTAATTTTGGTTACCTTATGAATGTGTAAAAATTATTAACAGGAATTTAATTGATCGCAACTAATGTTTATCACCGTTTTTAAAAAAACAATTCTCGTAATTTTCCTAAGTAATTAATAGTTTTAATATGGTTTTGGTGCGTCAAAATTGTAGGCATTACATTTGGTATCATAGTCGTGGGTTCAACACTTAGACCCTATGAAGACATGGGAACACAAAAACTATATAATAGAAATTAAACCTAGGACAATTGAACCTTTGGAATTAAAATAATAATAACAATAATAAAATCCATTTGGAATGTGTATTCGCCTAAGTGGGCCTCTTGTTAACACGGCTAACAAGAAATGCTAATTCAGTTTGATATTCTTATGAATTTCTTATGGGTGATAGGAATATACCTCCTTGCAAAGATTATGGTCAATGGGATCCTAGCCTTTGGTTATGGTCGTGTGATGGTGTTGACCCCGTAGAGACCCTCCCTTATCTGGAATGATGTTTTGTTTGACAAGAAAATTTGGGATTAGTGCTAAAGGTAATGTTTAGGGGCTAGTATGGAGGAGATCTGGAGATTGATTAACTACTTTGAACTTCCCTTTTTCTTCGGTGACTAGGCAAGTTGGGTATGGTTGTTTGATGGATGCAAACTTGGGTGTTGGTTTTCACTTTGAGGACTTAATCCCCGCATAAGAGAGTTGATATCATGACATGATGTCACATTAGATCCCATTTTGTTTGTATATTCTTATATGTGATCCCAGTGTATAGTACCCCTACTGGCAGCCTACAAAGGGCTGCGAAGTGATTGTGATGTGGATATGTCATGTATTTTATATTTGTAAAATTAAAATATTCTATCAAGGAATAGAATTTTATTTTAATGATTTTTAGAGAAGCTCTGAGGCTCTTCTTATTATTCTTTTCTTATTGTGAGATTTTTCGAGGATTGAAATACGACTACTTAGCCATTTTCTTTGATTTTTGATATTTCTTGGATTTTACCTTTATTGTGTAATTCGAAGCTTGTTTGTCTTGAAGGTCACTTGGCTAAATGTCGTCAAGAATGTTATGTGGTTTTCATCTTGTTTTTTGAAGAGCTATTTCTATGGTGTTTGTGTTATGTACTCTCAATGTATGGGGGTACACCCTAGATGTATTGATTTCCATCCTAGGTGGTTCAGATCATGCCTTTCATTTTGGATTGATGGAACTTTGTGTGCCTAGGACCTAGGAGTAACCCTTTCATTACTCAGATTTTCCTAGGGAGTGGGCTATCCATGTCATGTATGATAGTTAGTAGATTTGGTGGTGATTACGTTCCTTCTTGCACCCTAGTATGAATTTTATTCATTGTTAGGATAGATGTGACACTCAGTGTGAACTTATGGATTATGTCTGGGGTGGATGAACTCTTGGATAATTATAGGTTTTGGTGGCTAGTGTACTATTCGGATATGATGGTCCACCGATGAGCGTACGAGAGTCTTAGCTTGGTTTCTTTGTGTTATTTGAGAAAATATCAGCAATTTGGACTATAATTGCCCTTGATAAATTTGGTTATAATCAAGCCCCTTTGAGCTTTGTGCTTAAATAAGTATGTTTGTTTTAATCTCGGGGACATGCAGATAGATTTACCCTTGTCCTAACCTCTTATAGTTTTTAGCTTATACTACACTATAATCCCTTAGTATCGAGTTATTTTTAGGAAAATATGTGTACCTTGGGCTCCTTTGGACCTTGTGCTTAGATACTTTTTTTCTATAGGTATTATGTTCCGACCTTCACTATGTTTATGGCATGCTCTTTCATCCAAGGCTATAACTCTTGAAGTTAGAGGCTATGTTTGAATAAATCAGTTCACTTCCCTCTTGCTATTTTGATGTCCTCTTGGTGAGGAAGTGTGGTTTCTATGGGGTAATTTCCCCCTTGTCACCTTGATTACTTGGTTGATGGTATCTTTGTGGAGGTATAAGTCTTGTTTGGAAACTCCCTATTATCTAGTGAACCTATTATGAGTTTAAATCGTAAACATTTTGTTCTCCCTCACACTAATCTAAACTCCTTGAAGTTGTAACAGCATTCTTATAATTTCTTATGGTACACCTTCATTGTATTTCTTATTGATACTTGTGGAGGGTCACCTAGAATGCATCAATGATGCATGTAACTTTGGGGAAAACTCTTGTAAACTTGGTGTGTTTCATTTTGGATAATGACCTTTTGTTTCTATGAACTTAATAATGTGATAAGCTTCATTCTTCCTACTTATTAAAATTTGATTGGTAATGTGAAAAACCTAGGCATATTAGATATCTAATTGGGAGGCTTGGATTTTCAAAACTTAATGAGTAAATTGGGACATTAGGAATATGGTTCTTTACTCTAACCTGGTAGATTAATAGAAGAAATAAAACTATGTGAAAAAATAACAAATAATCCTCTTATACTCCCCCTAGAAATAGAATGAATAATTTTTTCTGCCTATATAGAAAGGAGAGATAATCTGACAACATTGGTGATGACCCTTAATGGCATAAGATATGGGATATCATAATATAAGGAATGCATTAATCAAAAAAAGTAACTATAACTTGTGTTCTATAATTTGTAATATAGAACAAATAATTTTATGTGATTAAACACAATGTGCAGATAAACAACCTTAATTGTATAAATTGCTATTGCATGCTCTAAAATTTAGAAAGGATATAGTCTGAATGATTGAACTAATTAAAAGGTTCCCTTGAGCTACTGTATGAGTGCCTAATCCCAATTGTTCCCTAATGCTTTGGGTTGTTTAATATTTGAGTATGTCCCATACCCCCATTGTTATATCAAACAGTAAAAATATGTACAATGGTTATAATACAAGTTACATGATAGAGATTTTTTGGATCTCTCACTGGTTAGTGTGAAATTTTGTTTAGAAGTATATATAAGTATATTATCACCTTGTTAAAATGGATAAATTATTATACTAATATTGATGGACCCTACGTTCCATCATACCAATAATGGAAACCTTTGAAACCTATAAATATGTCTACATATCCTTTATACTAGAGTGCTTTCTTGATAGGGATGTGCTCTAGTCATGTTTTTCTTCATTGCACATGAATGAGCATAATTTACCCTTGTTGGAACCTTTCAAGCCCTCGTGCCCTTTTTCCTTCTTAGCTCGACAAGCATATGATTTTTGGTCTTTTAGGAGTGATTCTATATCTCCAATGGGAAGGACCCTTCTTGTGTTTGGAATAGGTCTTTGGTGACCTAGGCTTAGTGGCAAGCTTAGGAAACATATGTTAAGGATATGGACGGATTTTGGAGTCCTCCATCCTTTTGAGGAACGATGATGTTGTCCCCCTTGCCCTTGGAGAAGAGAATGGTTTAGGTTATTTTCAAGTATCAACTAGAATGTTTGGTGTAATGCTCTAGTAAATTTCTAGTAGGACCTCTCTTGTTGCCTATTTCTCCTAGCTCGCTTGAGTGTTCCTATGTAAACTACTATTAAGGTTTTTTTTTCATTTTAAGGTTATTTTAAGCTAGGGCGGGTTTAAAATTAATAAATTTCATTGTTATATAGAGTGAATGGTATATCTTGTGATGATATGGCAGTATGGATGAAAATTTCCTATCACCGCAAATGGAAATGATGTCTAATTAATGGTTTTTTCTAAAATAAGGGTTAATGGTTGGGAGGTATGATCTTTGGGTACCAATTCAAGTTATAGAAACCTTGTGGTAAAGATTATGCTAAGTGTTACCATAAAAATTTAAGTGAGTTCTTTCTAATGATATAAAGTACTTCCAATAAATAATCTGCATCCTTGTAAACTTTTTTGTTAATTTTAGGTGTCTTCCTTATTGTTAAGCCTAATTTTTTGTGGCCCTGAAATTGTTTTTCCTATCATAAGGTGTAGTTTCTCATGCAAATTTGAAGGTCATGTTTGGTAGATACAAATTTTGTTTAAAATAATGAACCTTGAAGTGTAATTCAACCTAATTGGAAGTCATAGCCTTCTTTTTTTCGGTGTTGTATCCATGTGTGGCTACGTTGACACCTTGTGTACATGAATTTACCTATTCTTCTTAGACCTTAGTTGTCTTTCATTGGATTTCAATTGACAATTTCTTGTTTAAATGTTATGTGTTGCAACTTGGTTAACCTCGTAGATATTATTATGAAGGTTTGAATGTTATCAATCTTGTTTGGAGGAGGTTTAGTTTTTGTTCCTAATAGTCTCCCTTCTCTTTTTACAATGGTGTTGGACCAAACTGGGGTTCTGAGGGACACACTTTTTCTTCAAAGTAAAGAAACCCCACAAAAGGCATGATTTCTATTTGTATACACTTTTTTGCTACCTCTTTCCGTGACTTATAGGAGGAAGTCAAGTCTAAGGGGAGGGGGATGTAATTCCCACTCCTCTTCAAAAATTATTTTACTATGATTTTTATTATTGTTGAGAGACATAAACATTATTATCATATTCTGGTTAGCATATTGATAGCCAGTATGGACATCTTAATTATGGATATGTTTTGACTCATTTTGTGGATAGACATTTCGTTATTTGGAGATGATCTAGATATGTTACTTTGTTATATACTGACGTTTTAGATTCTTGAAGATGATGATTACATTGAGATTTTCTTACTAACCTTATGATCTCATTTATGTTATGACTTATCAAATTTGAGATGTTCATTAATTACAAATAATTGATATAAATTCCTAATATTGATGATGATGATAAAGCTTCGTACATGATGTTACTGGATGATATGTATGTGTGTTTTATCTCTTGATGTATTTGATGCAGCCTTGAGGGTAAAGAGATATTGTTTGATTGTTTGTAGGAAATTATAATACGACAACAAAAAGGGGCTAGGAGACTAACCATGGAAGAATATCAGATGTTTGCAACGAAGGTCACCTTGGAAACTTTGTGTTCATTTTTATTGTTGTGTTATTGATTGATTTTGTTAGGAGGTCCCCATGGGGGGTGACTTCAAATGTGACTATGGGTTATTTGTTTCTTTTCCCTCTTTTATTTTATTTATTTTGTTGAGTATGTGATTTCTTTAATTGTAATGTATTCTCACTTTATTATTATTTAATTAATGTGCTCTTGTTTAGTTAATTAATCATGTGATTAGACTAAGTTGGGATGTGACAAAGGGGCATTTAATATGGTAGATAGTCCTTGTTATATCATGGATCTGAGATGGACTTTATTGATTATGGAATTGTGTACTGTTATCTCTTGAAAGTGCACCCTATAAAGAGATGATTGTAGGTGTTCTAAGCTTGTTGTAGATCTCTCTCTTTCATAGATACAATGGAAATACCTCAATTCTGTGGGTTTAAATATTGTTGAGATGAGTCTCCAGTATCAAGGTTGGTTCCTTTTTGAGGTATCTTAACTAATCTTTAGGGGCTTTTGAGGGTAAAAAGAGGAATGTAAATGAATTGAAAACTGGGGTGATACACCAAACTTGTTAAGGACCTTGACTGAGTACATGCACAATTAATTTGAGAATGCATTCTAAATGCACAAACCAATAGTTTTCAGCAGAATATTAAGGCAAAACACTTGGTGTGTTGAGGGAATGAATCATAACAATACAACAAGGAAACATGCACACTAATATTTTGCAGAAATTACTAAATTTATAGCAAGGTAAGATGATTAATTAGGGAATCTAACATTCACAAGAAATAATAAGATATACAAAACACTACAAATAATTGGAAAGGCAGAAAATCAATTCTCCTACAAAGGGAAACACTGGAAAAAATTACTTCAGCACTCCTATGTCCAAAATTCCTCCTTTTGTTTTTTGCAATTACACACAATATATAGCCAATTTATTCATCCTATCTACCCTAAAAATAGGCTAACATTTGTACGCACCCATGCATTCTATTTTAACTCTTCAATCATAAATAATAAAGGGATAAAAATAACATGCTAATTACAATGAGGCTACTAAGGTCTGAGTATAAAAATAACTCAGTCAAACTATAGTTGACTGATCTATTTTTAAAATAAAATGAGATGAATAACTTAGCTAATAATAAGCTTTAATTGATGAGAAATTATTCTCCAATGAATGCAACTTGTCTTCAACTGTTTGATGTGACTGTTGACAATTTTTGCACTTGTGCAAAAATGGGCAACTCAGAACTTCGTTATGATGGATAGCATTGGTGAAGTATACCTAAGCTAGGGGAGTTTATTTCAGAGAATATTGTTATTGTTGAATTAATTAATGATTACATGAAATCTGCAGCTATGTGTGTTGTTACAAAAAGTAACAGATCACATAGTCTGCAATTTCATGATTATCTTCAGCAAAAGAACACAAGGCCCCAAAGGACAGCTATGTTGTCTTGATGAAGACATCCAATTATAGAATAGATGAAATGCTAAGTTTTGGAATAGAAAACATAAATGCAGATTACAGAAATCAAAGTTCATTACTAGATGTTACAGGTATTATTTAATGTTCTTTCCTTCATGATTAAGACATTCAATTATATTACTGAGTTGTTTAGTTCATCATACAATCCATACAGAAAGCTGAAATGCATAAAGAAATACACAACTCAATTTCAGAATTCAATGTTTTATTCATAAGGAATTTCAAATGTTCCCACACAAGCCGTGGGATATAACTGAAAAGTAAAGTACAACTACTGAAATAACAGGTACGCATGCATGAAAGATAAAATAAAGGAGTATGAGTGAATCCATCATTGCCTTGGGGGTCTCTTCTTTGGTTGTGACATCTCATTTTCCACCCTTGTTCCTTCTTCATCTTCATTGCTGAAAGAACTATACCTGAAAAGAAGAAAAGAGGAAAATCATCATCTACGAGCTCAGGGATCAATCCATATTCCTATACTATCCTAATTCGTGCATATGAATCTCTTAACAACAGGAGATATAGTTTACTTGAAGATCATACTACATACATGATTTACTCACTAATAAAAGAAGAGAAAGAAAAAAGAAAAGAAAACCATGGACAAAAGAGAGGCCAAAAATCCTAAATATTTTCTAACCATTTTCTTAAGTGTACAGATACAGGTTGTAGCCAAGAAGAAATAAATCATGACTTACAGTCCTCATTATTGACAAAGATTACAAATTTCAATGACTTATATCCTATGGCATAAAGAAAATAAGTCATAAGTACATGATGGAATGAAGGAAGAATGTAACTCAAAGTTTAGTAACTGTCCTGCAAATAGACAAAGTTACAGTATAGAAGAGAGACTGGAAAATAGAAGTACATGTTTCAAGTTGCAACTAAAGAAGAAGAATTAGATTTCAAGAACTGAAGTTAACTGGAAGGAAAGAATTACATCTGAAACATGATGGAAAGATAATTTTGGGAAAATTTTAGTAGGGCTTTCCCATGTAAAATGGACATTTACAACTTTTCCAGCATACATACTAAAGCTATAATGTAAATCAAATGCAATATTTAAGTAGAAACGAAATGGGAAATACACTTTCAGTCATCAAATGTCAAAAGAACTTTCGAGATTACTCATTATAGCTTATCAAAAATTGAAGAAAATGAAATTTTGAGGATCTCGGAACAATTTACAAAGTGTAGCCATTAAATACAGTTTTCAGAACCCACAAGCAAGATCATCCAAGTGCTACAGATTGCCATAAAGGTATAGTTTCAAAGTTTCTCAAAATGTTAGAGATCAAGGTGTCCACAAAATTTCATAAACATTTCAGATATCCAGAAAATGCCTCTTTAAGAAATAGTGAATTGTTTAAAATGCAGATAACAACAGTTCACACAGTGGACAAATCTAGTAGCATTTCTAGTGATTTGAACCCAAAATGAGTAAAAGTACTAATAGAAAAAAGGCCGGGCAAGTACCCAGAAAAGGTTCAAGGATTGACTTAGAACAATAAATCAGAAACTCATACAGTATCCAAATCAAAGTAACATATTCCAGTATTTCAAAAATTGATTCCCATTAAAATCATATTCACCTAATGCAGTATAGAGTACAAACTCAGAGTACAAGATCCGTAACCATTGATCAAAAATCCCATTAATGGGTATCAAGAAATCAGAGAAATGAGAAATAACTCAAGTTAATTAGCCATGAGTAATCTATCAAAACCTTTTCAAAGGATCATCAAAAGGAAAGATCATAACTTTAACAATAAAGAGGACCCAAAAAAGTTTCAATTCGAAAATATAGGGAAACCCGAAATCACAAAGAGAATGAATAGAAATAATGAAGTATCAGTAAATTGAAATCAAAGTGGCAATAACAAAGCAAGAGTGATACTTAGAGGTCAAAAATTACCTTTCCTTCAACAAAAAGTGATGCTAATAACACAAAACCAAGCTTGACAGAGGTCAACAATTGAAATTGGAATGCATTTTACAAGAGAAAACTTTATCAGAATGAACCCTAACTAACTTTGAGCTCAAAAATAAAATGGATTTTCAAAAGCAATAAGGCTCGAATATGCTCAAAGGGTGGAAAATCCTTTAGATCTCAAAAAGGGAGCAAGATCCTTAAATTGTATGTATTTCACAACTGCACAAAAAAAATGAATCAGAAGAAAATCTAATAATGGTTGAAATCGACCAATCCCAGCTCAGAAATCAAGCTCAGGAATGATCAATCAATATCCATGCAAAGGATGCAACTCAATGTTTAACTTGACCCACATGGAACGTTAACCTCATTTTGGAAAACTAATTAAAGAAGAATCAAAATGACAAGCTAAAAAGTGTTAGAGTTCCCTTATGGCTGACAGGAGCCCAATCACAGAGGTGGAACTAACAGAGCTAAAACATAATCAAAAAATGGTAACGAAGTGCCATAAGACCCTATAGAGAGCTCAAGCAGAAGAAAAGTAATGACAGAGAACTGACATTTTTGTAGCAAGATTACATAGTTCAAAATTCAAACAATGGCGTGCAAGTTAAAAATTTACCAAGCTTCACCCACATACTGGAGAAATCCAAATGAAAAGATCATTAGAGTCGAGCTTCCATTTACCAGGAAACTCAAGAGGCTTTCAACAGAACTCAACCATGGTATGAAGGATCAATGTAGTACAAATCAAGAGGAAAATAGATCAATGCTCAAGGATTTTTTCCCAAAGGGAAGCAAATCATCATGATTAATCCCACCAGCCACATTCAATGCAAGCCTTAAGAAAAACTACATTTTCAAGATCAACGACATCGGATCAAAAGGACCTTAGAGATCGATGAGTCTACATGGGAAAAAACCTAACTCAACTTGAGTTATCCAAGCCACTTGACAAAACATGCCAAGGGTTGAGTCATCGTTGCGAGAGGGGGCAATGCCAAATTAGAGTATTGCAAAAAATATACTTACTCATCTCTAATTCAAAAGTTTGAAATTAATGAGATTTGAAACCATAATGCCAACAATAATCATAGAACTATGATTCAAAGGACCAAAAAGATGCTAAGTAAATGTTATAGCATTGGTGGCCGAGTGTCGGAAAAATGCAATTAGAATTGACCTTGTATAAGGTCTAAACTATGGTAATATGCCATACCAAGGATAATAATCAAAGAGGTAACTTACCTTAATACTTACAAAAGTTACCAAGTACTCATCAAATGGAGATAAGTGATCAAGTTCAAAGGTGGCCCCAAAGACTGCAAAGGAAACGTTGAGCATGTACACATGGAATTGGTCCCCATCAAATAGATGTGTGGATGGATTATTTTGTAAATATTGTAATTATTGTAATTGTTTTACTCACAAACAGGAGTATTTTTGCATGCCTTCACAAGAGGACATAACAGAAAAGAAGACGAATTCACATGCACAAGGAAAGAGACTTGTCCAACAAGCAAGCTTGTTTTTAGAAAATTATTCACCTTTTCTTTTCTTAAAAATAGAACAATCAACTTCAGTTTGACTGAGATGTAATCAAAGGGTATTAATGTCTATTTGTAATTGCATGTTCTATTTTTATTCCTTGATCTTTATTAATAGATAAAGGATAAAAATAGGATGCATGGGCGAGTACAAGCCTTAGTCTATTTTTAGGAAGGGTGGAAAAAATTATTTTTGCCTATATATTGTGTGCTTTGACAAAGCACAAAGAGGGGACTTTTAAGATACAAGAGTGCTGAAGCAAATTTTGTAAGTTTTTCCCTTTGAATGTGAAGTATTTTCTGCCTTTCCAATTATTTGCAGTCTTGTGTATGTTTCCATTAATCTTGTGAATGTGAATTCCCTAATTAATTATCTTACCCTATTGCAAATTTAGTAATTTTTGTCATGATATTAATGTGCATGTTTAGCTTAGTAGTATTGTTGTGATACTTTCCCTCAATACATCAAAGTGTTTTTGCCCTTAATATTCTATAGAAAATTGTTGGTTCGTACATCAAGAATCCTTCCCATATCAATTGTGCATATACTCAATCAAATCCCTCATACAAATTTGGTGTATCACCTCATTTTTAAATTATTTTACAGTCCACCTTTTACCCTTAACCTCCCAGAAATTAGTCTAGGATACACCAATAAGGATTCGGCCTTGATACCAAAGACTCACCTCAAAATAGGTATACCCACAGACCTGAGGTGTTTCCATTATATCTACGAAAGAGAGAGATCAATTTTGCAAGCTTAGAACACCTACAACCATCTCTCTACATGGTGCACTTTCAAGAGATAATAGTTTTTGGCATGCCCGGTGGGAGACGAATCAGATATGAATGCAAGTTACAGATATTTACAGCAGATCTTACATCAGATTTATAGCAGATCAAAAGTTACTTTTGGAGCAAGCTGCAGCAATATATTTTACAGACTTAAATATCTATTTGGTAACTTCGTAGGGCTGATTTCATACCATTATTGCAGCATGTTCTATGCCTAAAGTGACTACAAGATCATTGGTAAGAGGAATTCCTCCTGAGCTTATTTCTTTACCTTTGAATTCTGTAAGAAGGAGAAGAGTTGGTAATACTTTACCTTATAATAGGCCTAGTTTTGATAACCCTCCTAATTTTCCTTCACCACGTGTTAGTATTTTCATTCAAATCCCAGTTTTTCAAATGGCTATTCAACCACCTAGGAATTTTGTAACCTTTACTAATGGCAGCCCATTAGTAATTCCAATTTATCATGATATCCCTAATGCCGCCATGAAAACTTTGCCATCATTCACTAGTGAAAATCAGGTTACACCTACAGAGCACATTAAAGATGTCACAACCTTATGTGCAGTTCATAATATTACTCATGAGATGTAGCCTTGAGACTTTTAGTTGCATCTCTTAAAAGACAAGCCTTGCAATGGTATAGAAATCTAGAGATTATATGCATACGAACTTGGGATGACTTAGGTGATAAATTGCTAAATCAATTTCAACATAATTTAGATCATTTATCTCTTATAGAACAGTTGTCTACTATTAAAGATCTCCCAATGAATTTATGTCAAGTTTCAACATCCATTTTGCCAGAACTTGGGAAATAATTTCAGCAAGTGTCAAGACTCAAGTTGATCACGTTTTTCTTTATTATCTTAGGGCATTAAACAGTGATATTTCAACTATGATTTAGTCTATGGGAGGAGAGACACTCCTAGCAACCTATGATATCACCATCCGAGTTGAAAATAGTCTTATTCAAGCTAGAAAATTAGCACTAAGGCCTTCAATGTCCTTTTTGGAAGATTTAGCACCTATTCCTCAGCTTATCACAATTATAGAACCTGTTGTTTTGGCCCCATTAGATGATGTATTTAAATCCTTTGTAGACTATGGGGAATAAGCTTGAACTTCAATTGAGAATAGGATTGCATTAGCCTAGCAGACCTTACCAGGCTCCTTATTGCAAAATCAGCAAAATCACCAAAATAGGTAGCCTTACCAACAAAATCAAAATTATAGGAAGCCTTATCAGGAAATGAAGTTTGATCCAAATGATCCTAGTTCATATAATGCTTTATTCCTAGTTATTATGGCTACAGAAGAGTGGTTTCAACCTTGTAATCAACCTCATTTAGTCGTTAGTTTCCAAAATGCTTTTCTTAACATAAGTCTTGTTGCATAACCTCAATCTGAGACATTGTTCATTCCTCAAATAGAGGATGGGAAGCAAGAAACTCATGTTCAGAAGGCCACCTGAACAGAATTTAGTTAGTTTTAGTGAGGATGATTTCATTTTACAGTTACCACTAGAGCTCAAGAAAAGGATGTTAAGAAGTCAAAAAACAACAAAATAGGCTGTTCTACCTACTAGTCACTGATAAAACAACAACTACAAGCCCAAAACCAGCTAACAAGTCCTATTGTTCCTCAAAAAATAACAAGTGTTTCAGCTGATAAAGAGCAGCAAAAACAGCTACATCCTGATCCAAGAAGATTATTTATACCTCATATATCAAAAGCAGCTAAAGCAGAATCAGTTTTTTGCTAAAGCTTATGCTAAAACAGTTAGAATCTGTTTCTAAAAGTGTTGCTTCTTTTAACATTGTTGATGTAATGAAAAATCATAATGTTAACATCTCAATGTGGGATGCTCTAAGTATTCCAAGACAACATGATTTACTTTCTCATGAACTAGCTAAGTTACAGATTTCTTCTAAAACAGCAGAAAAAGAAGCTCAGAAAGCAAACATGGTCCTTGGAACAATTGAACAAGACCGCATCAAAGAAGTTAAATGGATGGTTCAGAAAGTCTTAAATGCTCATGACATCAAAAAACCACCACCATTTTATCTATCACTGATTATTGGAGAACATTTTGTTCATAACTGCATGGTGGACAGTGGCGCAAGTAGCACAGTTATGCCAAAAGCAATTGCAGAAAAATTGGGTTTGCAGTATGAACCTACAGAAAAGAGTGTCTTACAGCTTGATGGAACTACAACTAATACAGTTGGTGTAATTAGAAATTTAGAGGTAACATTGCATGTTTTCCCAAATGTTTCATTCTGTAAGATGTTACTATTGTAGATTTACCTCCATACTTTGTTTTATGCTTATCTAGAGATTTCACAGCAAAGATAGGAGGTTATCTCTCTTCAGATTGGTCCTTCTTATTTTTCACTACACGTTATGGAACCAAGGTTACTATCAATTCAGAACCATTGGCCAGATTTCACATTGAGCCTCATGCTTCTAATGTAGTAGGCTAATTATTCAACCATAGATCAATCTGATTTTGATGAGATAGCTCATGTTTCAGCATTAGATGGTGTTTCTAATATGTTTATGGATGAAAATACATCATGAAGAACATGATCATGATCCTTTCAAAGAAGTTGAAGAACATTTATTTGGTGTGTATTATTGCATGAACAAAACACACCACTTCCCTTTCTGTCCAAAATAGAAAATACAGTAGAAGGGATTTGGAAGCTTCATTTTGATGGAGCTAAGAACAAGAAAGGATAAGGAGCAGGTTTGATGCTCACTTCCCCAACAAATGAAAGGTATTTCTTAGCTTTGAGTCTCCTAATTTTCATGCACTTGTAATGTAGTTGAATACGAAGCATTAATTCATGGCTTACTTTGGGCTAGAAAGAGAGGTATCAGCATGTTACAAATTTTTGGTGATTCTGAGTTAGTTATTAATCAAGTAAAAATTTTTAATGTTTGTAAGAATCCATTACTGAAATATTACACACATAGAGTTTCATACTTAATGGAATATTTTGATGCTATTAATATGTCAATCTATTCCTAGAGCTAGAAAATAAACATGTAGACATGAACTTACAAGCAGTTGGTGCTAGTTTTGAAGTGCTAGAACCAATACAAAATAGCAAAATTAAACTTAATATAAAGATAATTTTCAGGCCCTCGATACCTGATAATGATTTGAATTGGTCATTTTTTTCGAAAATGATGATCAAATTTACAGGTTTTTTGCAACAAGAAGCTGATTTTTTCTACAGTAAATCAAGATAAATTACAGCACTTATATGGTGACCAGATTGTTCAATTAAAGACAAAAAATTTACCTCAAGGTCTTAGTCACATTAGAATACATCTTCAGTACTGATGATCACTTAATAAAAGATAAATCTAACATGTCAACTCATGCGTATAATTTTGAAGAGATTTTAGTTGATGAAGGGAAAAATTTATTTCTATCAGAAAGGTATGTTCCTCAGCTGAAAAGAAGTCAATTTATTAAATCTTATGCAAAGAATTTAAAGATGTTTTCTGCTTGGAGATACCAAGACTTGAAAGGTTTTGATCCCAATTTAGCACAACATACTATAGAATTACAAGAAAATTCTAAACCATTTAGGCAGAAACAAAGGCCTATGAATCCTAAAATAGAGCCTCTAATGAGGAAAGAGATTTATCTAATTTGATTGAATCAAGTATTATCTTTCTAGTTAAGCATTCAAGTTGGGTAGAAAATCTTGTTCCTATTAGGAAAAAGAATGGAGAAATCATATTATGTGTAGATTTTAGAGATCTTAATAAAGCATCATTAAAAGATCATTACCCACTGCCAAATATGGATCAGATTTTAAGAACAGTTTTCATGGTTTAGATAGACTATCTCTTCTAGATGGTTATAGTGGATACAATCAGATTTTGTTTGAAGAAGATAGGTACAAAACAACTTTTACCACCAAGTGGGGTACTTATGCTTACAAAATAATGCCTTTTGGTACTTTCAAATGTTGGTGCAATGTTTCAATGTGCAATGGACATGGATTTTCATAGTCTTATTAAATAAATGCATCATTGTATTATTTAGATGATGTTACTGTATTTTTAAAAATATTAATAGATGATCATCTAATGCATCTAAGGAAGAATTTTCAGTTATGCAGGTAGTTTGGAATATCTTTGAATCCCAAAAAGTCTATCTTTTCAGTACATCAAGGTAAAATACTTGGTCATATTGTTTCTAAGCAAGCTTTATCAATTGATCCTTTTAGAATTGAAGCCATATCACAACTATCATTACCTCATCATAGGAAGGAACTATAGAGCTTTCTAGGAAAAATCAACTTTGTTAGAAGAGTTGTTCCAGATTTTACAACATTGGTTAAACCATTAACAACCATGTTAAAGAAAGAAAAAACTTTCTCTTCGACCAACAAAGGGAGAGAATGGTTTGAAGCAATCAAAATAGCCATTTCTCAGGCTCCTACTCTTGCAAATCCAAATTTTGATAAATATTTTATAATGTATGCATTTGCAGGAGTTGAAACAATCTCAGCTATATTAACTCAGGTTAATGATGAAAATATTGAACAGCCTAATTGCTTTCTTTGGACAGAGCTTGCATATGATTACGAAACAAGGTAAACATTTCTTGAAAAAAAAGTACTTTCAGTGGTCAGAGGGTTAAAGAATTTCAAGTACATGCTTTCAAACAATAAAATTCATGTTCTGGTTTCTCATCCAAGTGTGAAAGCTTTCTTGTTAAATAAAAAATTGAATGAGAAAAGAGCGGGCTGGATAATGAAAGTTATGGAATATGATGTGGATATCCGGGTTGCTAAGACAATTCGAGTAAAAGGTTTATGTGAGCGCCTAATTGCTAATATGGAAAAATGGCAAACTACAAAGCCTAATGATTCAGAACATCATGCTAAAATTATGTATCAGCAATCAAAAATTATGGTTCAACCAGAAAATCAACAACCTGAACTTACTCAAGAAGTTTAGGATGTTAGTGTGTATTATTTTCCACATCATTAGGTGAGTCATCTCACTTAGGTGAGATCGTAGGTCCACGTGTCATTTAGGGTTCATCATGATATTCTCTTACATGTCAGTGTATCATATGCGTCATTGGGAGTTACACTTCTATTCTGGGAATGTAACTCCCCCTCTACACTTGAGTCATCATGATTGCAGCACTGGGGGTTACTCAGCACCTCCTATTTGTACACCCTTTTGGATCTATGAGATAGAGGATATTTTTGTGGCTTATCGAGGTTCTGCCCATTTTTCGAATCTTTGTATGTACATTCGGCTGATGCTCACTCCTCCCGAGATCTCTTCATGCCACCATTCACACATCCATTGATGTGCACATCGTCCCTCGTGATCCTCGCTTGTGGGTTTTCGTACCCTCTTACATGGTATGAAAGCAGATCTTATGGATCCATGCCTCTTCGGCATTGCTCATGTGTTTTCCAGCTTCCGACGTGATATCCAATTCTCGTTGCGTGTGTTTGTTTTTCTTGCTACATCAAATGGAGTTGTTTGAGTGTGTTTTTTTTTTAGATTTGTTTGTTGATCTTGTGTTCATTCTCAAGTAGCTCCATTTGATGTAGCAAATATAATGGGGAATTGCAAATTGATATTTTAGGAGTCACTCTATTAGCCCAAAGTGTTAATTTCAACATTAGATGCCAAGCTCTCTGGTTATCTTTGAGTGTTCTTCTGATGATCCTTAAAATATTCTTATTAGTAATTTCAACTAACCCATTACCTTGTGGGTAATAGCTAGATGAAGAACTTAGATAAACTCCATGATTAACAACCCAATCTGTTACCTTTGCACTAAGAAATGCTAAAGCATGATCTGATATAATAGTCTCTGGAACACCAAATCTGCAAACTATACCTTCATAAAAAGATAGTATCAAAGTTTCGTTAGCATCTTTCAAGGCTATTGCTTCAGTCTAGCATGTAAAGTAATATGTAGCAGTCAAAATCCACTTGTGTCCTTATGACAAAGGTGGGTTTATCATGCCAATAAAATTAAGGCCCCACTGCATAAAAGGTTGATCAACTGAAATAGCTGTAAAGGTAGCGAAGATAAATGTTCTTTTCTAATAAAGAATGCACATTTCTTACACTTTCTAATCCATTCAAAATAGTCCTTGAATATGTTGGGCCAATAGTAACAAGATTTCATAAATTTTAAGGCTTTGGTATGTGCTGATAAATGACCTCCTACAGGTCCTTCGTGGAATTCTGAAAATAAATGCTAAATTTTGTCATAGTCAACACATCGCAACAAGATTCCATTTATATCCCTTTTGAACAATACACCATCAATGAAAACATAGGGTACAACTTGTAATCTGAAATACCTTCATTTATTCTTGTCCATACTTCCCAGATAGATGCCATGTTGTAGATAGTTAACTAAATTAGTCATTCATCTTGATTCCTATGTAAGAGGGTATGAAAACCTACAAGCGAGGATCATGAGATACGACGTGCACATCAATGGATGTGGGAATGACAGTGTGAAGAGATCTTGAGAGGAGAAAACATCAACCGAATGTGCGTGCAATGATTCAACAAATGGGAAGAACCTCAATAAGCCACAAAACTCTCCTCTATCTCATAGATCCAAAAGGTGTGTACATATAGGAGGTGTTGAGTAACCCCCAATGCTGCATTCATGAACAACTCGAGTAGAGAGGGGGAGTTACATTCGTAGAATAGAAGTGTAACTCCCAATGATGCATATGACACACTAACGCACTAACGTGCTGATGCACTGACGTGCTGACGCACTGACGCATAAGAGAATCTCATAATGACCCCTAAATGACACATGTGGACCTACGATCTCACCTAAGTGAGATGACTCACCTAATGATGTGAAAAATAACACACACCAACACCCCCCCTTAATCATAACTTAGGATGAGGTGGCAAGTCAGAAACAAGAAATGGGTCCCGGCATAAGGCCTTATGAGGGTACCTATATGTACACAAAATTGAAGGGTACTGCACCGCCGGAACAATGTAACACGTGCCCCAATGATGATACAAGTCTCCTCGCAAGGTGTTCAGGGATCTGGAAAAGCTCTCCAAGTATGCGTTAACATCCCGCATGCCCCGCTTAGCCCCCGCATGCTTTGTTTTTCTCTTTTTCCCTCTTTTCTTGGCCTTTTTCTCTTCAGTTACGAAACCGCCGCCCTGCCTGGGCGGCGGTCTCGTGACCGCTGCCCTAAGCAGGGCGGCGGTCCTGTAACCGCCGCCCTGCTCAGGGTGGCGGTCCTTTACGCATTTTCTAGAATTCTCTTTTAACACGACTCACGTAAATTTCAACGATTTACCAGCTTTTTTTCACCGCCATAAGCTTGCATTAATGATTCTGGTTCCCTGGAATAGTGTTTTGCCATTGTTTATAGTTTAAGAGTTCTATTTGGTTTTTACCTTGGGTAAATGCAAATGCTATAAATAGATGGCTTGTGCTCAAGCAAATGGCCCCTCAAATTTGCCTCTGAATTTCTCATTGCAATAGATTAGTCTTTCATTTTGCTTAGAATTCTTAGTTTCTTTCATTGCATGCTTAGTTAGTGTTGTTTTGCTGTTAGTAAGCCACATATCCATCTTGTGCAAATGTTGTTGATATTTTATCCAATCCATTGGAGTAAAATATTTTGTTTTTAATAGGAAGCCATTAAAGTTGCAGGTTTTGCTCTTCAAACAGAATAGTTTCAGGTTCTGGACGTTTTATGTTGCATGACTCGCAATAAATCCTGCTAGGAATTGCATAAGCCAAGCTCTGTACTCTTGCGCTATCCCTCTCCTACTCGCATTGTATTCAGTCTGTGTCCTAAGCTACCTTTGTGCCAATATCTATTTCTATTGATGCTAGCATTACACACTTTTCTGGATCTACGTGAACACAAAGGAATGAGGAGATCACACTGAGGGGACAAGATCACACACACCATCAGATTCGCCACTGTTCTGCAGAATCCAGGTTCTAGCTTTCAAAGTTCTAATTAGAAACATATCAAATAGAGTAGCCAATCACTTTATTTCAGTCAATTTTACTTTCGATATTGCCAGGGAAGCTGTGGGGATTGATAGTTTCTGAGAAACTATGATTCATTTCTCACTTCTGAGGTAGGATCGAGAGTCTTGCAAATAGACTAGATCAATTGTTTCATTATTTAGAATAGGTTCACAATTGCACAGACAAATAACTATACTCGGTTATCTTGTTTGTTTTAATTTGTTATTCTAAACTGTCAATTCTAGATATATTAGATAGTTGTTCTTTAAATTCTGTTTAGTAGATAGATATATCAAATTTAGGAATATACATAGACATATTTTTCACAATTAGTTTATCCTTTCATTAGTTAGATTTATATAACTTTCTTTTGTATGACAATCACGGGACCTAGAGAGCCCAGATAATACACATTCGAGCCAATCGTGCCCCAACCCAACTCATCACAGCAATAACTGATATAGATCAAAATCTCAGGATCCAAGTCTTCCGAACAATGGTAAACTTACAAAAAATTGGTTCCCAATTAAGTGGGTTAAACATAGAAGACGACAAAGCACACACGTTTTGGTCAAATCAACCAAACTACAGATTACCCTAGGTATATATCCACATGACTGTAGAAGGGTTTGAAAGAGAGCAGACCTTTGGTTGTGATCCTTTGGTCCCACAGCCAGACGTAGGAGATACTCTCACAGACATAGATACTAGCTTGAGAATTCAGGTTGCACAAACACCTGTAAGATACTCTGAGAAGATTACACAATTATTGATTCTGAATATAGAAGCTGAAAAGGCATATGACTATTGGATACTAGGGATTAGGGATTGATTCAGCACATGACCATAGCAGGACCACAACAAATACAAATCTATGGTTGTGACCCACAAATCCCATAGCCCAACGAGCCCATAGGTGAATCAGACATAGATGTTGGCCTACATACACTAGTATTCAGATCTACTCCACTTCCACCTATCATCATCGAACAGTTATCCTTATTAGACATAGCAGCTAACAAAGCTAAGGAGTTCTGGACTAGGCCAGAGAATCACCCATAGAGTCAATTATAGTTACCATCCACCCTATGACCTTATCTGGAAACATACACAAAACTATCCCAGGTCATTTTCCACGTATTCCACAACCTATAGACCGAATCACGCCAGAGCTTGATATTGATTGGAGCCTTCGAGCAGTCATCCTTGCTGATCGATCTATCACACCAGTTCAGGTTAGGAGGGCCTTCTTTTCCTTAGATTCACAATTTCCACTAGTGCGTGTCGAAGACATCAGATTTCCTAATTAGCTTGTCTGCATCCCACACATATTTAATCCCCACCGGCTATCTCGGCATGACCTCGGGAGGTTGGGTGCGAGGAAGAGTTGCTTGTAGATTCCCACGCTCGCTTGTCACTTTTCCATCGTACAAAATTGGTGAACCCGACGTGAAGCTTTCTACTTTCTGGTCTGGAGTCAGATTTCTACTGGTTCTTTCAAATTAAAAATGACTCTTTCATCTTTACTACCTCATTAGCTTTCACCATCACCTTCACTCCTTCCCATTATTCTACGGGTATTCATATACCCCCCGAATATGTCGGGATTCGATGCATATGGTAGGCCTCTCTTAGGTCTTGAGGCATACTATGCTCAACTGAATAGATAGTCATCACCCTCGCTCTCGGTATGGGGTGACAACTATTCAGATAACCAATTATCAACACAAACTCCATCTCCAAGGATTAGATATAACTCATCTTTCCAAATAGAGGAGTTGGATCAGCTCACTCAACAAATAGAGCCTTCAGGCTCGAATAACGTGACGCTCACAGGAGAGTCAAGTTCATCTCCTCAGGTACTACTTAGACCACAAATTAGTAGACAATCAAACTCATACCTGGGTTTAGATGATGAACATTTGGTACGTTATGCCAGGAATGAACAACGTTCTCGAAGTATGTACCCACCTGTAGGAGGTTTACAAACACAACCTGAGGTCTCTTTTTAAGGAAATACCTCCATGCCACTACACATAGGAAATGCCCTCGGGGAAACTTGGCAGGGCAGCGATCAATTCATAGCAGGATATCACATGCCTATACAACACCATGATATACAACAAACGCCACTAAGGCAAAACACCGTGACTTCACCAAATGAAGTCATTTCAACGTTAGTAGAAAAAGTTAGGGGATTAGAACTTGCTCAGGCAAATCACCATTCTCAGTTCATGCAGGCAGGAAATCCTAATCCTCCACACCATCCTAGCCAGGTAGACCTCCTCACAGGATTAGGCACATTAGGTATGACTCCTCAGTATTCACAACAAACGCCGATTAGAACCACCGTTTCTAACACCGTTCCAATACCTCCCGGTCTAGTACAAAATAATCCATTCTTGGACAATACCCCTTCATACTTAAACATGTACTCCAAATCACCACAAGGGGATATGTTCTCCTCTCCCGGTATTTTTACTCAACCACAGGGGTTCCCTTATGCTCCTACCAATGCATATGCAATGCCATATCAACAACCCATTCCACCTCCACTCCCTCAACAGGCACCATCAATGGTCGAAACCTATGCGATAGGGACATATTCAGAATACTTGAAAGAGCCCTTAGATTTCACCATACGAAGCGTCATGCTTCCAAGACCTCTTCCCGATTTTCCCAAATACAAAGGTGAGGGAGATCCAAATGCCCATATCAAAGCTTACGCTATAGCCATCCAAGAACTACTCCCATGGGATGGGGTTGTTGCTAAAATATTTCCCAAAACCTTGGAAGGTATCGCTCTCGATTGGTATTATAGAATACCTGAGGCTTCCATCCATTCGTTCAAGAAACTCGTGTCAGAGTTCATCAAGGCCTTTGACATGAACAAACTATTAAGAATAGGAATCAGGGAATTCTTACACATTAAACAAGAACAAAATGAATCTATCGCCCATTTCATCCAGAGGTGGCGCACAGTTCTCTATTCTTCGGCAAGTGCTCCGAACATGGATCAGATGGAACTATGTGATCTATTCCTTCATTCTCTCAGCAGAGAAGTAAAGGAAGAAGTCCAGAAGTTTCCACTAAGAACTTACAATGAAGTACTTGAGAGTGCTCTCCGAATAGATCAAGCGGTAATTGATAGTGGTCGCAAGACATATGGAGCAAACGGGAGGTTAATCACCTCCAACCAAAACACTACAACTTATCCTACTATCACGAATGTCAATCAAGGACCTAAAATTCTTAACAAAAATCATGGAGTGACAAAAGATGGAGTAACCGATCAGGCTAGAAAGACAAATGTTGTGAATACTCCACCACAAATAAACAATCAACGAAACAATAACTTTACCCCAACAATCAATGCAGTGGATTTTAATCATCCACAGCAACAACAACAACAATGATGGACGAAACCTTACACAGGGATTCAAGCCAAAGCTCAACTGGTTATCAAAATCAGAATTCAAAATCAAAAACAACAAACACAAAACTTTAATAGGAAACGGTTTGATCAAAGTTTTGGGCCAAAATATACACCAAACCAACAAACTAGGAATTACAATCCTAACTCGTATTGTGGTTTCCACAAAATTTGGGGTCATGACACTAGAACGTGTCGTGACTACAATAAATTCATGCAACGCTTGCCAGATGAACAAAGACAACTTTTCATAGATATGTTCTTGGCAAATCCCACGTCACCAGCACCGAATACTTTTATAGGGGCAGTTTCCCCTCAAAATGCACCCCTCAAGATATTCAATGATCCACTCCCAAATCACAAAAATAAAAAATTAAATCCAAGTGGGAAAAACAAGGGTGTAATTGCAGGAAACAATGATCATGAAGCTTCAACTTCACTGAATCCATTAGTTGCACCACAAATAGGAAGTTAGCCATGACCTAAGATAGTCAGTTTAGTGGAGTTAGACACTAAACTACCTGTAGAAGCTATAACAAGGACACGAGAGTATTCCTCTCAGCTAAGTCCAAGCTACCCGCTAGAAACAGACAATATCCAACAAGTATTAACAAAACCCATAGGTGCTTATGATTTAATTAATGATCTAACAAAAACCTTCTCGCACATCTCCTTTTTGGATTTATTAAAGAACTCCCCTGCTCACAGGGCTGCTCTTTTAGAAGCATTAGGTTTAGGTCATCTAATTAACATCACTCCACCTCCCGAAACACAGGTAAATCATATAGACTTTGATATCCATCCTCCGGGGCAGCCGGATAGGGACACCGAATTCATATTCAAAATAAACAAAATGCCCATAGACACTGAGGTTGCGCACCGAGGTGATCCAGCCTTACATTTGCAAGTATGGGTTTATAACAACTATGTGAAACGTGCAATGGTAGACGATGGGGCTGCAGTTAATATAGTCCCCTTCTCTTTCTTTCAAAAGTTAGGGTATGGAGAAACAAATTGTTCCACAACCCAAAATACGCTAAGAGGCTATGACAGCCTTAAAGCCACCTCGATTGGAACTATAATATTACCGGTCACCTTAGGACCCAAAACAATCCTGACTGAGTTTTATATTATAGATCGGGAAACTAACTATAATATGATCCTCGGCTGACCATGGATACACCGCATGAAGGCAATCCCTTCTACGCTATTTCAAGAAGTAAGGTTTTTACACTTAGGAAAGATATTCATAGCCAAAGGTGATCCAAAACCATTCGATGTACACCTAGCTGACTTAAAGAAAAGACCAGGCATGCACTCGGAGTTTGAACTCCCAACAAACCAACTTAATAAACCTACCGACGTGAAACCAGAAGAAAAGTTGGTACCTATGACAGATCTCGAAACTATGAGCCTAGCCAAGGCAACCCCAGCCCCCAAAGATGAGGCTAACACTATAGAAACAATATCATTAGGAACTACTGCAAAAATTGTTGAATTACTGGAATAGGATCTATCAATGTTCCTACCATTTGATTCTATAGGCATGGGGTGCACCCTAGGTGTTGGCTCTCTTCCAGTAGTGGATCTGTACATGATAGAAGTAGAGAACATTAACACACCAAGTGTCCCAGCACCCATGTTCCCAGCTAAGTATTGGACTCTCCATTTTGATGGAGCTAGATGTTGTTACAGAGCTGGGGCAGGTGTAATCCTTACTTCTCCTAAGGGAAAATTCCTACCATTTTCCTTTAAGCTAAAATTCGAATGCACTAACAACAGTGTTGAATATGAAGCCCTCCTCCTTGGCCTCATCATAGCTAAGAGAATCAGTGTTGATAACATCAGAGTGTTAGGAGACTCACAATTGATAGCAAACCAAGTCACTGAGGTATATGAAACCAAAGCCGAGCACCTACAGCTCTACAAAATAGCTGTATTGAATTTAAGCAAGGAGTTTGACTTCATATCAATTGAAGCAATCCCACGAGAACAAAATCTCCTTGCCAATTCTATAGCAACCTCGGCATCACGCTTTACTCCAAATATTAAGTTAGAGGATACCCATTTCATGGTATCCCTTTGTGATGAACCATTGATAAAAACAATGACAAATCCTCTTTTAAATAGAAATGAGAACAAATCTACTATCCTAGACCACATTGATAGTGAGACAACCACTCTTGATTTCTTAAACACCTATGTGGCATTACATCTCACCCATCACACAATAGATTTATCTTTGATCCCCCATTCATCTTCCTATTACGGGAATCCCATGACAGAGCTTCCCCCACAAAAGGAACTCAACATATACACAGTCGAGAATGGAGATGAGTTAGAGCTACCCCCAGCCCCGCCTGAGTTTGAAGAAGGTAACGCTTCTTTAATCGAAGAAACAATTGATATTAACATCGGAATGGAAGATGAACCAAGGATATTGAAGTTAGGATCCTCGCTAACTCCATTAGAAGTAGAAATACACACTCGGATCCTCAAGGAACATCAGAAGGCGTTTGCATTTAATTATAAGGAAATGACAAGAGTTGCACCCCACATTGCGGTACACAACCTCGTCACTAAATCAGATGCAAAACCAATTAAACAAAAATCGAGACCAATGAAACCCAAGGTAGCTCTCATGGTAAAAGAGGAGGTAATAAAGCTCCTCCAAGTAGGATTCATCAAACCAGTCGATTACTCTCAATGGGTATCTAATATCGTTCCGGTTCTCAAAATGAATGGAAAGATACGCATCTACATAGACTTCTGAGACATTAACAAGGGCATGTCCTAAAGACGACTTCCCATTACCATCTATAGGTTTTCATCGTTGACGCAAATAATTAGATTTGAGCTTTTATCTCTCATGGATGGATTCTTGGGATATAATCAAATCAGGAATATCTGAAGCAAGACCAAGCTAAAACCACATTTATAACTCCTTGGGGAACCTATTGTTACGATGTTATGCCATTCAGTCTCAAGAATGTTGACGCTACATACCAGCGGGCTATGACATATATATTTCATGATCTTATTCACAAAATTGTGGAATCCTACATAAATGACTTACTAGCTAAAGCCAAGAAGCATTGTGACCATCTGGAAGTGCTTCGTGTCATTCTTTCACGTCTGATAGAATACGAAGTCATGCTAAATCTAGAAAAATT
Organism: Taxus chinensis; assembly: GCA_019776745.2. Taxonomy (NCBI): domain Eukaryota; kingdom Viridiplantae; phylum Streptophyta; class Pinopsida; order Cupressales; family Taxaceae; genus Taxus; species Taxus chinensis. The sequence goes on from CM034149.1 coordinate 145,825,421, forward strand.
TTTCTTTGGTGTAACAAGAGGGAAGCTCCTAGGTTACATCATATCATCACGCAGGATCGATGTTGACCCAACCAAAATTTGGGTTGTCCTCAAAATGGTCGCACCTTTGGAGGAGTCTGGAATCATATCATTTCTCAAAAAACTTGGTGTGATCTGGAGATTCATCCCAGACTTAAGTTTCACCATTCATCCAATCAACAATCTACTTAAGAAAGATTATAGCATTGATTGGATTGAAGAATGCAATGAAGCTTTCAACGCAGTTAAGAATTTATTATTATCACCACCTACGCTAATGCCACCTAAGCTAGATCACTCGTTAATTTTATATTCACGAGCCACCAATGTCTCGCTAGCCTGTATGCTGACTCAAGAAGATGATGATAATAGGGAACCGCGTGATTTATTTCATTAGTCAAACATTGATCTTGACTATGAAACACACGTTATACACAGGCACAACGAGAATGCCTTTCCATAGTCTTTGCAACCAAACACTTAAGGCATTATATGCTAAATCAAGAAACAAGGGTCATGGTAAAAACGGACCATTTATGAAATTTCCTCACGCAAGGGTCCTTGTCTAAAAAGGTTGGGTGCATTTTATAACCTTAATGGGTGAATTCAAATTAACATTCGTAAATCAAAAGTCTGTTAAAGGATAAATCATCACGAATTGGTTAGCTGATAATCCATTAGACGGAGGTGATCTAGTAGACCTAGGACTTTTCGGATGAATGCGTATACTACATTGAAATCCAGACCTCCTATCTCTGAGTGTCCTTGGTACACGGATATCGTTAATTATGTGATGGACCGTATGTATCCATAAGGTGCTACGCCACAACAAAGAAGGTGGTTACGCATTATCGTAGCAAAATACGTCATTATAGAACAAGTCCTTCTATCGGAAGGCGTTCGATGGAATGCTTATAAGATGTTTCGACATAGAAGAATCCAAGACGATTCTCCATGAATCTCACAGTGGAATGTGTGGAGGCCACTTCAGTGGCCATGCCACCACTCGTAAAATACATCGAATGGGCTATTTCTAGCCTAATCTAGAACATGACGCAGTAGAGTTTATACGAAGATGTCATAAATGTCAAGAATTCTCCCACGAGATTCACATGCTAGCACAAGCTCTACAACCAATCGCCTACTCTGTGGCCCTTTTCCACATGGGGCCTAGATTTAATAAGGAAATTCTCTCCCTCATCTACAGACAGCCATAATTTCATAATCATGGCCACCGAATATTTTACCATGTGGGTAGTGGCTATGGCTCTTACTAACTGTACCGAGTTCTTTAATTGCCAAGATCATTTTGAACCAAATCATTTACAGGTATGGTGTCCCACAAATCATTATCTCAGATAATGGAACTTCTTTTTAAGAATGACGAAGTTCACGAATTATGCAATAATTTTAAAATAATCCGTCATACAGCCTCCTTGTATTACCCTCAAGCCAATGGACAGGATGAGGCGACAACCAAACCATTAAAAGCCATTCTCCTTAAAACGATGAAAGAAAACAAACAAAATTGGCATTTTAAGTTATATCTAGCCTTATGGGCCCACCGAACCTCAATAAGAACACCAACAGGAGCGACTCCTTTCTCGTTAGTATTTGGGAGTAGAAGTAGTTCTCCCACTTGAGGTTGAAATACCCAGTCTCCGCATTACATTACAAGGGATCTCTGGATGAAGACGCTTATAGAGAATCTTGTCTTTCCCAACTATAAAGCCAAGATGAGGCTAGGTTAGATGATGAACAACGTGACACAGAGTCTATGCTGACCAGATGTGCTGGCAAGTATAACAAGAAAGTCTATGAATGCGACATATATGAAGGTGATCTAGTTCTAAGGCTAGACTTCTGGATCGACAAGAAGACCAGCGAAGGAATGAAGTTCCGGCCCAAATGGTTGGGCCCATACCGAGTCATGAAGGACTATGGAAATGGTGCATATCTCCTATGTATGCTAGAAGGTGAGGAATTTGGTGAAATGGTCAATTCCCTACACCTTAAACGATTCTATGCGTAAGCAACTAACACTGCTTATAATTATATCTACATTGCATCTTCATATAGATTAGGATCATTTTGTCTGCTTGTCTCATACAAAAATTGTGATCAAGGAATTTTGTTCTCAAAGCAATTCATTACAAACTCATGATGTTGTTGGCATGAACACTCTAATCGTACTTCTCTATTTCCATGATATCATCAAAATTATGTCGGAATCATTTAATCAAATAAAGCTAGATATGACAAGGTCTTAATGGTAACCATGCCCAAGATCTACGGGTTTAGTCTCAATTTTGGTTTCTTCATAGGATAGGTGTCTTTCCTATGGTCTGTTATAGAAGCTTCATGGTGTCACATCTATCCTGTATGTATATCTCTTTGGAAATAAGAACACACTGAAATTTTTCTCAAATAAACAAGTCAAATATAGATCAAACAAAAAATTTTAAATTTACACATTTCCTTGCCCCACCCAACCTTCAGTGATGAGCTTGCGTCTTTTACTAGTGACGTAGGGTTGGGAAAGGATGGAAATTCCCTTACTCACCTATGCCTTGGCCATGGTGATAAACCCACGCTTCTTACTAATAGCATGGGACAAGGTATAGGGGGTCCTCTTAGAAAAAAAAATGCAAAAGGTCCATAGACAAACAATTCAAATCTTGAAGTCTTAAGTCAAAAACAAATGAATCAAGATGTTCAAAATTCCAAGAGAGTTAAAAATCCTAAAAACCCAGATTTTTTCTACCATGTGGCCATCTACAGATCTAAGTCTAGATAAACCGTAAAGCAAGTTGCATCGCAAAACTATGAATTCACTCAAGTGGAGTAAGCTTGTAGCATCCTAATTTGGGTCTGTCAAAGGCTTTGTCTATCTCTCATCACTTCCATTTCAACACATTTCATAGCTTGTGCCCTTTCTAGCTCTCGGTGATGAGCCCTCGCATATTACTAGTTGTGTGGAGTTAGGAGAGGGTAAATTCTATCTACTCATCATATCAGCTTGTCTTCACCACTTTGCCAAAGCAAACATGAAGTATCCAAAATTGCTTATAGAGACTAAGATTCAAAATCACATTATATCTACATTAACATATATCAGCATCATGAAATACAAAAAGAAAGTAAAAGATTTGTATCATTTGTTCTCCATTGCATACATTCTAAAGAGCATACATGCATAACATCATAATTTATATGAGGAAACTTGAAAGGAAAAAAAGCCATAACAATGCCAAAAGGTCTAATCCAAAGAAACACACACACACACACACACACACACATATATATATATATATATCAAAGTTTCTGTACAATGCCATCATGCACCAAGAATGGTAAAAATTCTCAAAGAGCCCAGGATATACAAAAGAATATATCATACAAAATCTAGGAGAGACAAGTGGCTTCTCAACCCCTATGAGATCCCTCTAAAGGTGTACACCCGTTCCTAGGACTCTGGCTACGTCGGTGTTTTGAGTGCACAAAGGGCTCAGGATCCCAAGGGGTAACCGCAGTCTTGCCACGAGAATGACTCCTCATCAGGCACTCGGCTGTCCTATACCCCGCTAGCTCCGTGCGGAGATTTGATACCATCCTGGCCACATGCCAGACTCAGGTAAAGATGTCAGTGTGTCTACCAGTTGATGAGGGCTCCCCAGTGTCCACAGACAACTCTACGTGGGTCCTCTCCATGGGGATCATCAGGATATCAATACATACCCTGCGAATCAAGTCTTGCCACTCATCGGCGGTCCTCTACAAACAAAGGAGAAAACAAATTAGAAACAAAACAAGAGATAAAAAATAAGAGTAAACAAGAGGAGAGATAGTAACTAAGGCAATACTAATTAACAACAAACATTAAAAGGAGGGATGGTAACTTACGCAGATCACCAGGCCTCCAAGATGGATCTCCCAGGGTGAGCACCTGCAACAGATGCTGCCGCTCGACTGAGGTGCTTCTCCTATGACTATAAGCAACGTGGCATCCTACAATGGACTCATCCTCCCCCACCATGGACCTGGGAGAGTGGATCCTCTAAAACCAAAGTAACTCTCTCTGCACTCTTCTCGGCCCTCACTGCCTACATGATATCCTGAGTGTCATGCCACTTAGGATCACTATCCTCCTCAGTCTCCTCCTCTGTCTCTCCCCCTATAAACTCCTCGGACTCAGAGTCTATGTTGATGGGGTCATCACTGCTATGGGCAGGACCCACGGCAATCTGACGCAAAGGTTCCTGAGGTGCACCGGCTCTCCCTCGAGCACGTACTACCCTCCTGGCCACAATAGGGATGCCAGGAGTAACAACTGTCCAACCCCGGCCTCTAGGACCCCCTCTAGCCTCTTGAACTGACCTGTATACTGGCGCTACCAGGGGAAGCATGCCCATATAGGGTAGGCCAAACTGCTGAGGAACTCGGCCAAATGGGTGTATCTCCACTCGCCCCACTCTGTCAATAAGCTGCCCTGTGGTGGAGCAGGAGATCAAAGTAAGAGCCTCCTTGCCCCATATGCCTGCCATGGTCTGATATGGTGTGGCTTCCATGTCATCGATGGTCAAGGAAGCAACTAGCTGATGAGGTGCTCTGAGCACCGACATATCTGTCCATCTAGCTGCCCTCACAGCTCTGGGATCTTTCACCTCTACACCTCTGCCATAGGGGATGAAGTGCTCATAGACCCAACTCATGACCAGGGTCGGGTGGCTCAAAGACTCCTCCTGTAAACAGACTACCCTGTATAAGTCATGGTAGGTAATCCCAAGTATGTCTTCTCCCCAGGTGTAAATCTGGCAATGTCCCTCTATCTGTGTAATGATGGGGGACCAGAAGTATAGCAGTGTGTCTCCTCCCTTGTCCCCGATCAGTCTCGAGGCAAGGATCCCCATAATAGCCTGACGAAGCAAGGGGATGGGAAAACTAGGAATGGATCGAACTCTAACCCCCTTCTTCAAACCCATGGAGATAAATGCATCTCCCATATAAGTGGCCCACTGTGCTATCTAGGCCCGCGAACCTACTGTCTTGAGGGTAAGACGTCTCCCAATGATCGGGACCCCCAAAATACGAAAAACGTCCTCTAATGTGATGGTCCACTCACCTCGGACCCCTGGTAATCGGAAGGTGTTCCGATCAGCATCCCAATAGGAAAATAAGTCACAAAGAATGTGACTGGATGGTGCAACATGTGGAACACGTGAGATACATAGTATCCCAGCCCTCTGAAGAGTGTCCTCCTCATCCTGTGAAAGTGCATCTAGTACTGCTGGGAGCTAGTCACACTCTCTCTCTCGGCTCCACCGAATGTACTCCTCTCTCGCCTGCATACACCCAAAAACACACAAAACAGAGCAAGTTAGCATCCGAGTAATACTAGAAAAATCATGAAAACACATAGAAATGCTAAAAATGCAAAAATGATCTCAAACAGATGTTCTTTTGGCATTCTGTGCAAAACCGCCGCCCTAAGCAGGGAGGTAGTTTTGTAACCGCCACCTTAAAGGAGGTGATCATGTAACCGCTGCCCTGAACAGGGTGGCGGTCGTGTAACCGCTACCCTAGGCAGGGCGGTGGTCATGACCTGAAAACCCACACGGGTTTTTAAACCTAAAAATGCCTGAAAATGCCAAAAGAGGACCATTTTTGCTAAAACTAGGCCTACCCAGTAGGCACCCCCCCTAGATGGACCTTTTGAACCTAACATTTTCAAAAATTACCTCCCCATGACAAATATTTTAGCATTTTAAAATTAAGGGGGTAAAAATGATAAATTGAGGAAAACTAACCTGTGATCTCGCGGATCAATGTTCCACTCGCGAAGGCATGATCACTATCCTGTCATGAATGTTTTGGCTCTACTCGCGCAAGAAACCGTCACTGTGGGTCCCAGAGCTCAAAATAAATCGAATCAACTCGCGCAAATGAATAGGAAAATGGGCCCACTTTCATATATATAACAGCCTGACTTGTTTTAAAATACTTTTTTTCGCAAGTTTGGAGCACCGACGGAGGTAAGTTCTTACCCCCGCATAAATGGTACGTCATCATTTCCCGTTATTTTAGAATTTCTTTTCCAATCTATCTTGTCTATCTGCACTTGAGTTCTCTTTTCATTTTACAAGGAGTGGGAATTTTGGATGGCGTCATTTCGACACACCGACATATCAGGTATAACTTCCAACTTCCCATTTCGAGACCACCATACTCAGACCCACCATTTTATAGCTCTTCATGGCTAAAACGCTTCTCCTAGGGGGAAATATGTATGTACCCAAAATTGAAGGGTACTGCACCGCCAGAACAACGTAACATGTGCCCTAATGATGATACAGGTCTCCTCGCAAGGTGTTCAGGATCTGGAAAATCTCTCCAAGTATGCGTTAACATCCCATATGCCCCGCTTAGCCCCTGCATGCTTTGCTTTTCTCTTTCTCCCTCTTTTCTTGGCCTTTTTCTCTTCAGTTACAAAACCACTGCCCTGCCTGAGCGGCGGTCTCGTGACCGCCGCCCTAAGCAGGGCGGCGGTCCTATAACCACTGCCATGCTTAGGGTGGCGGTCCTTTACGCATTTTCCAGAATGTTCTTTTAACACGACTCACATACATTTCAATTTTTACCAACTTTTTTTCACCGCCATAAGCTTGCATTAATGATTCTGGTTCCCTGGAATAGTGTTTTGTCATTGTTTATAGTTTAAGAGTTCTATTTGGTTTTTACCTTGGGTAAATGCAAATGCTATAAATAGATGGCTTGTGCTCAAGTAAATGGACCCTCAAATTTGCCTCTGAATTTATCTTTGCAATAGATTATTCTTTCATTTTATTTAGAATTCTTAGTATATTTTATCCAATACATTAGAGTAAAATATATTTTTTTCAATAGGAAGCCATTAAAGTTGCAGGTTTTGCTCTTCAAACATAATAGTTTCAAGTTCTGGACGTTTTATGTTGCATGACTCGCAATAAATCCCACTAGGAATTGCATAAGCCAAGCTCTGTACTCTTGCACTATCCCTCTCCTACTCGCATTGTATTCAGTCTATATCTTGAGCTGCCTTTGTCCCAATATCTACTTCTGTTGATGCTAGCATTACACATTTTTCTGGATCCAAGTGAACACGAAGGAACGAGGAGATCACATTGAGGGGACAAGATCACACACACCATCAGATTCGCCATTGTTCTGCAGAATCCAAGTTCTAGCTTTCAAAGTTCTAATTAGAAGCATATCAAATAAAGTAGCCAATCACTTTATTTCAGTCAATTTTACTTTCGATATTGCCAGGGAAGCTGTGGGGATTGATAGTTTCTGAGAAACTATGATTCATTTCTCACTTCTGAGGTAGGATCGAGAGTCTTGCAAATAGACTACATCAATTGTTTCATTATTTAGAATAGGTTCACAGTTGCACAGACAAATAGCTATACTCAGTTATCTTGTTTGTTTTAATTTTTTATTATAAACTGTCAATTCTAGATATATTAGATAGTTTTTCTTTAAATTATGTTTAGTAGATAGATATATCAGATTTAGGAATATACATAGACATATTTTTCACAATTAGTTTATACTGTCATTAGTTAGATTTATATAACTTTCTTTTGTATGACAACCACGGGACCTAGGGAGCCCAGAGAATACGTATTCGAGCCAATCGTGCCCCAACCCAATCTCATCACAGCAATAACTGATATAGATCAAAATCTCAGGATCTAAGTCTTCTGAACAACGGTAAACTTACAACAAATTGGTTCCCAGTTAAGCGGGTTAAACATAGAAGATGACAAAGCAAACATGTTTTGGTCAAGTCAACCAAACTACATATTACCCTAGGTATATATCTGCATGACTGTAGAAGGGTTTAAAATAGAGCAGACCTTTGGTTGTGATCCTTTGCTCCCACAGCCAAAAAAAAGGAGATTCTCACAGATATAAATACCAGCTTGAGAATTCAGGTTGCACAAACGCCTGTAAGATACTCTGAGAAGATTACACAATTATTGATTATGACTATAGAATCTGAAAAGGCATATGACTATTAGATACTATGGATTAGGGATTGATTCAACACATGACCATAGCAGGACCACAACAAATACAAATCTACGGTTGTGACCCACAAATCCCACAGCCCAATGAGCCCATAGGTGAATCAGATATAGATGTTGGCCTACGTACACTAGTATTCAGATCTACTCCACTTCCACCTATCATCATCGAATAGTTATCCTTATTGGATATAGCAGCTAACAAAGCTAAGGAGTTATGGACTAGGCCAAAGAATCACCCGTAGAGTCAGTTATAGTTACCATCCACCCTATGACCTTATCTGGAAACATACACAAAACTATCCCAGGTAATTTTCCACACATTCCACAACCCATAGACCGAATCACGCCAGAGATCGATATTTATTGGAGTCATTGAGTAGTCATCCTTGCTGATCAATCTATCACACCAGTTCAGGTTAGAAGGGCCTTCTTTACCTTAGATTCACAATTTCCACTAGTGTGTGTCGAATACATCAGATTGCCCAATTTGCTTGTCTGAATCCCACACATATTTAATCCCCACCAGCTGTCTCGGCACGACCTCAGGAGGTCGGGTGCAAGGAAGAGTTACTTGTAGATTCCCATGCTCGCTTTTCACTTTTCCATTGTACAGTACCCACGTACAAGAAACTATCAAAAAGTTGAGTAAAAGGAGAAAACCCAGTGGGAAAAACTCCCCCCAAAAGAGAGACAAGTCCACTCTCTAATCTAAGAAAGATACCAAGGATGGGTCCCAGCCATAGACAAGCCTATAAAGGTACCCATGTACAAAGAGGCAATCTCTCAAAGAGAAGAAGAGAGAGACGAGAGGAATGCAGAAGATGCCATGGACATATCTGAACTCTGCAGCTCTAGGAAGTCTCCTAGAAGAATATCAATGATGAGATCCTCTGGCTCTGGACTGAAGAAGAGTCATCTACACCGAATTGTGTGCCTGCCCTTAGGAAGGAAAAAAATGAATTTCTGAAAGTCTACCCACTCCACGAAGGAAACCGAAGGCATTAACATAAAGAACTCTGAGTTTGGTCCACGAAAGTGTGACATAGGTCTAGTAAGTGAGTGCGAACGAACTGAAGATAATGCCACATACGTAGAAATTTCAAAGTGTGAAGAGTGAACACCCGCTAAAAGGATTTCCAAGTGATGTGAAGGTAATAGAACCCCCGCAACAGAAAATGGATCCACAAACAAGGGTGGATCAATGAAGGTCTCCGAAAAATTGGAAGTGGTAAGAGTCCTAGAAGGGGCACTCCCAACAATGGAGATGATGAACTCTATGAAATACTTGTAGATGGATGCAAAACCCATAGTACATCACAAGTGTACTTTATGAAAAGATGACCAAGGTTAGGCAGATACTCATCCTAATGAGGGGGTTCAACAAATAGAAGAGAGATGTTAGATAGGTATGAGTCATCCAATGAAGGTAGAGGAGTGGAAGTGGCCTCGCACACTGGAAGTGGAAAGTAGGCGAGTGTGATGACTGTATAATATTAAAAAGGAGACTACTTGATATCTGATGAGATTTGGGATATGTCAACACTCTCTGGAATAGTGAGAGAAAGAGGAGAAGATTCCTCTGTAGTAATCTCGACATCAAAACTGGGTGCACAATCCTTGTCATCATAAGTAGAACCAAGTGAGTCTATGTCAGCGGAACTACCATCACATGAAGAAGAGGAGACAACTTGATTAGCAACAGCAACAATAGTGGCAGTATATGAAGGGTCTCCATAGAGGGACTAAAGAATGCTCCAGACACGGTGGGGTGGATCTGAGTTTTCCACATGAAACCAGAGAGATCTGGAGACATGCATCATCAAGTGACCAAAAACATGGTTGCAAGTTTCAAGGAAGTCCTCTAGATGACGATGATCAGTGGGTGTAGGAACTGGCCCAAGTAAGTAGGGTGAAAGACCCTCATGAGCGAAGTAATATTCCATGGCAGCATGCCATGCTGAATAGTTCTCTCTCTTAGTAAGAAGTGGTGGAGCTTGTAAGGTGATCCTATGACACTCAAGTCTGGAAAGAGCACTCTTCATGATGCAAAAACAAGGAGTGCAAGATGCATGAAAACAAGACGTCGGACTCGACCGATAATGCATCTCCGTGTAAAAACCCAAGAGTACTAGTGAACCCCCTAGAATGTGGAAATTTATAAAGTAGGGATTTTACAAAACTAACAATGTCATCATGTAATGTGGGAAATATCATGTAAAGTTTACTAAAGAAGCGCTCAAAACCGAGTAGCGAGTCAAAAGTTATAACAAGAAAACGATTCCCGTAACTGATGGAAAATGCCAATGAACTTTGCAAATTGATTAAAAAAGTGACCAAAATGGGTGCAAAGGGGGTTGTGTGGATACTCGTTGGAAATGGCATCAAATTTTAGGCAGGGTTTATTTTTCTTGTGAGGGTTTGTTTGTTTTGAGCACCAACATCGGCTTCGACTCGGGGATGGGCACTCCCTGCGAATGCCACAAGAACAAGGTAGACCAAGTGCCAAAATATCCATTGGGAGAATGATTCAGCTTGCAAAGCACAAAACAAGAACCATCCCTTAAAAAAACCAAGAAACCAGCAAAAAAAACCACCAGGGGCCAGAACGAACAAAAAACATGAAAGACATAAAATAAACAAACAAATTATACACTGTACAGATGATGTTCACCTTGATTCTGGGGAATCAATCCAAGAAATGTTTCAAATGCCTTCCATTAACAGGAAATTCGAGAAATCCCCCATCCAATTCCTTCAGGAAGAAGGTATGTTCACCAATTCTAATATCAATGGAGTAAGGGCCCATCCATAAAGCTTCAAATTTGTCATGCTTGCCCTTATCTTCATGCCTGCTATCCCATAGAAGCACGAGATCTCTAACATTGAAAGTTCTTGAGGTGACCTTATTGTCAAAAAACTTCTTCATCTTCTCTCTGAACTTTACATGCCTTTGGTGGGATGCCCTCCATTCTTCATCAATTTCAACAATCTGGTTAATGCAAGAATCATATGGACTTACTTCTTGATCTTCCAGTTGTTACATGAACTGATATGAGGATAATTACATATGCAGGCGCAGCAGGGCCTGAGTTCCATACACCAACTCAAATGGAATCTTTCTAGTGGCTCTTTTAACAGTAATTTTGTCTACCCATATAGAAAAATTCAACTGCTCACCCCATTTTTTCTTGTTCAACTCCAAGGTTCTTTTGATAATCTTCAACAAATTTTTATTACTGGACTCATCTTGTCCAAATCCTTAGGGATTGTAATTAGAGGCATATGTCAAATTGATCCCATATTCTTTGCACATTGCCATAAAGGGTTTAGCTCTGAAGCTCATGTCATTGTTACCAACAATTTTGACTGGCACCCCAAACCTACAAATGATATGGTTCAACACGAAGTCCATGACAATTTGGTGTGTTTCCCTTTTTGTGGGGATTTCCTCCACCCACTTGGTCAAGTAATCTATGGCTACAATAATCCACTTATGGCCATCACTTGAAGGGTCTGAAATCTCACCAATGAAATCCATTCCCCATTGTTTGAACAGAGCTTCAATTGATACAGGCTACAAAGGAAGGGAGCCTGAGGCTTTCAGTCTTACAGAGAAGCACTGGAAACTCTCACATCTTCTAACCAAAAGAGTCACATCCTTGAAGAGAGTCGGCTAACAATAACCAGCCCTTAGGATCTTGTGTGTTGTTACCCTTCCAGCAAAATTCCACCCACAAACTCCCCCATGGAGATCAGCAATTATCTTAGGGGCTTCATCTTTAGTAATACACCTTAAGAGGACTCCCTCAGGGTTCTTCCAAGCTAACCCATGATTAGTTATGACATATTTCTAGGACACCAACTTAAGGGCCATTTTCTGGTTCTTATTCAAATACTCAGGGCAGTATAAATTTATGAGATAAAAATTCACATCCTTGTACCACTCAGAACTCATTAGTTTTTCAAAGACATCTACACTTCCCTCTCCTATCTCATTCACCTCAACAATTTGCAAGTTTCTCTCAGCCATAAACTTAGCTAAGCCCGAACCTCTCATCAACTTTGTGGTTTGGATATCCATGTAATATTCTTGCAACTTTTTCACCCATCTGCATCTTTTTCTCGAGACTTCCATCTTTGATAAGATGTCTTTCACCATAGTGTGGGGAACATAAGCAACAATCTTAGAACTCAAAATGTAAGGCCTAAAAACCTTTTTTTCTTTTAGCAAGGTAAATGCTCGTTGCTCCATAATAAATTATTTCAACTAAGCCCCCTGCATTGCCTTATTGAAAATTGCAATTGGCCTCTCAGCCCCGTCATCATCTTTCTGCAATAGGAAAGATGCAGTAGTGTTCTCTAAAGCAAAAGAAAATAGTTGAAAAGGCTTCTTATAATTTGTAGCTGCTAGAGCAGGTGCATGATTTAATTCCTCTTTAATCCCATTGAAATCTTGAATGGCATCCTCCTCCCACTTGATGACCTGGTCCTTCTTTAACATAGAAGTAATTGGAATGGTCAACTCAACAAATTTTGATATAAATTTTTTGATGAATTTTATCTGCCCAAATAAGGACTGAATTCCTTTCTTGGTTCTTAGGATTGGAAACTTACTGATGGCCTCTACTCTTTCTGGATCAATCGTCACCCCCTCTTATGACACAATGTGACCAAGCAATTTTTCCCTCTACACTCCAAAATGGAACTTCTTTGGATTGAGTGAAATGCCATATTCTCTACATCTTATCAGCATTTTCTCCAAGTGCTGCAAATGATCACTTCTCTTTCTAGAGAACACAGTTACATCATCTTGGTAGACAAAAATAAAATCATTGATGTAACCAGCAAAAGCAATATCCATTACTCTTTGAAAAGTTGCTTCATCATTCATCAATCCAAAGGGCATCCTGACATATACATATATTCCCCAAGGGGTGGTAAAGGTTATTTTAATTCTTTTTTATTCCTTCACCACAACTTGGTTATAACCAGAGAAACCATCCAGGGTAGAAAGTAGCTCAGAACTAGTCACTAGCTGTAGCATGTTTTCCATGTTTGGTAAAGGATAATTATCCTTCATTTATGCTCTGTTCATATTTCTGAAATCCACACATAGCCTAATGTCACCATTCTTCTTTCTGACTGGTACTAGGTTTGCAACCCAAGAAGAGTACCTTATGGGCTGAATAATCCCTCCATCCCTTAGTTTCTTCAATTCCTCTTGCATTTTTAGAGATAGAAGTGGATTGATTGGCCTCTACTTCTTCCTGAATGGTTTTGCATTAGATTCCAAGGGAATCTCATGTTGAAACAGATCCTCTATGTATGCCTTCAGCTCATAATAAGTCCAAGCCATGCAATCTTAATACTTTTTCAGCAAATGGATGTAGGATTGCTTCTCCTCCTTGCTAAGATAGCTTCCCAACCACATCTTTCTTGGTTTATCCTTTGTGCCAAGGTCATGTTCCTCAATATCACTTTAGGCTATCATGCATCTGTTAATAATGCGATCAGCATTATCAAAATTGGACTCAAGAGTAACCAACCCTCTAGGAATGGTATTAGTCTTTAGTTAGATGATGCCTTTGCCAAACAAGGTTTCTTTACCCGCTACTACGCACACCATTGGCTCCCAATCAATAATTTGATTAGAAAACTCTCCTTTATTCTGTAGAAATATTCTAACCTGGGCATCATCATCAAAAACCTACCAATGCTTAATATTGTCAGGTAGAGATGGCCTCGTTAACACCTCAACATCATATTCACAATATGGGGACACTACACAATTATCTGTTGGTGTGTATTTTCCACATCATTAGGTGAGATCGTAGGTCTATGTGTCATTTAGGGGTCATTATGAGATTCTCTTACACATCAGTGCGTCAGCGCATCAGTGTGTCATATACATCATTGGGAGTTACACTTCTATTCTGGGAATGTAACTCCCCCTCTCTACTCGAGTTCTCATGATTGGAGCACTAGGGGTTACGCAACACCTCCTATATGTACACCCCATTTGATCTATGAGATAGAGGAGAGTTTTATGGATTAACCAGGTTTTACCCATGTTTCAAATCTTTACATGCACATTCAGTTGATGCTTGCTCCTCTCAAGATCTCTTCACACTGTCGTTCGCACATCCGTTGATGTGCACGTCGTCCCTCATGATCCTTTCTTGCGAGTTTTAAACCCTCTTTCATGGTATCAGAGCAGATCTTATGGATCCATGCTCTCATCGGTGTTGCTCGTGCATTTTCCAGCTTCTAGTGTGATCTTCAGATCTCGATGCGTGTGTCATAATGGATATTCCATTATGTGCTTCAGTGCATTGATTCAGGAATTTATACCTCTATTCAGTGTTTGGGTTATTTGTGGTTCATTTGGTCATGTTCGATTTTCTGGTGTTTTTTGAGTTTAGTGTCTTTGACCGCTGGATTCTCCAGGTTTACATGTGTGTTTATAGGTGTTTTCCTGAGGTATAATGCATTCTGAGTTGCAGATACGCGTATTTTGTGCTAGTTTACATTGGTTCTTCGTTCTTGCATTAGCTTGACCGACAACTTGCTGGTGACTCAGCTCTTGCTTCTTGCAACTCGTTTCTGTGACTGCTCATGTTTGCTAATGTTTGGCTCATGGTTCGGCCTTGCCCTTTGCTGTTTGGCCCGTGTTTTGGATTATTGGATGACTCGTGTCATCCCTGGTTTGTGGATTTTGAAGTTTCAAATCCTTGTGTTCACTATTTGTTCATGGAGCTCTTGTCGTTGACCTTCAGCCTTGAATCTCTATCATTACTCAGAGTTGAATCTCTGTCAATGTTTTTTTTCTCTCTTCACATTGCAAACCTCTCAACGTTTTTTGTGCTCTCTTCACGTTGCAGACCTCTCAATGTTTTTGTGCTCTCAACACATTGCATACCTGTGCACTTTCACCATCTTCCTTGGCACGGAATCTAGCAGCTTGGTCAGACCTGCCCTCTACAGCCTTGAACGTTTCTTCCACCATCTACCTCGGTCATTTTCCACTCAAATCAGGCCTACACAGTTGCATAGCCATCCACCTCAGTTGTTTCTAGCTTTTCTGGCATTTTTTGGCCGTTTGGGATCTGAGATGCTCTCCCACATGCCTGCAGTACCTTCCAGCTCACCAACACAGCCTCCAGCGACCTCTAGTGACCTTCAAACTCATCCCAACACGTTAAATCTACGCACGTGGGCTCTCTTCTCTCCGCACTCCAAAACATGGGCCCCATTCAATCATTCCTTTTAGGAATTGTTTGCCGGATAAAACATCACCTTCTTTTTAATGTTTTAGGGTGATTAAAAAAACATTTCATTCATGGCATGTAATAAGTTTTAGACTGTTGTTTTTGGCTTATTTAATCCCCTCCTCTGAGCGTCGAAGACAGAGGGCGAGGTCTGGGGTTGGTAGGAGGCTAATCCTCCCTCACAAGCAAAATAAACTATGCCTAAAATTTGATGCCATTTCCAACGAGTAGTCACATGATACCCTTTGCACTCGTTTTGAGTACTTTTTTAATGTATTTGCAGTGTCTAGTGACATTTTCCATCGGTTACGAGAATTGTAATAATGCTATAACTTTTGACTCGCTACTCATTTTTGAGCACTTATTTAGTCAAAGTTGCATGATTTTTCACACATTACGTGATGACATTGTCAGTTTTATAAACACACTACTTTATAAAGTGTCATATTCTGGGGGGGTTGACTAGCACTCTTGGGCTTTCACATACAGACGCATTATCGACCGAGTCCGACATCTTGCTTTTGTGCACTTTGTGCATCTTACATTTTTTATCATGGAGAGTGCTCTTTCTAGACTTGAGCATCGTAGGATCACCTTACAGCCTCTGTCGACACTAAAATTTTCGTCCGTAATTTCTATTTCATTAATGTATGTATTAGGAATAGGATGTTGTTAAGTATAATTAGTAGCAGCGTCCGATAAAATATAACAGTGCTACCGGTACAACACCACCAATAATGTATAGTATGGTAATAGTCAAAACTATAATAGGAATGTTGTGGTAAAAATTAAATATTTGTCGTAAGTGGTCCGGTAATGTTAAAATGTCAAAGTTAGGGTAAGTAGAGAAGTAGGGTCTACATGATTAGGAATTAGAAATATTATATTGGTAATAAGGACAAGGAGTGAGGTCATAAATATTTTGTGTATTTTATTTGTAAAAAGTCTAAAAATGTGGAACCCATGTGAAATGATAAGGTTTATTTATCTTAAAAGATAAGCTTACATGTACAGATAAGAGTTAAGGTATGGAATATGATTCGTCAGAGTGGATTTCTTATCCTATCTTAGAGATAAGATGGATAAGCCTGAAAGTTCTATAAATAGAGAGGCCACTCCCCTCATTTAGCATAGAAATAAGTAGTGAGAAATATTGTATGAGAAAGTGTGTAAAGGAAGCCATCATTTTGAAGGTGTATTAAAGAAGCCATTAAGAGGTGTAATTGTGAAGTTTCTCCCATAGTATTGGTGGAAGGCAAGTGAAGTCAGTAACACTTGAAGTACCTCATGGATGAGATTGTAACAATTTCATATTAATATTATAATTTACATTGATATTTTAGATTTATCATTATTCCTTCTTATCACAGTCTATGGTATTCTTGTGTTATGTTTGTTGTTTTGTTTCTAGATTACATCCACCAAAATAAAAGTTGTGCATTAGTAAATAATCATAGCATGAGGAGTTCTCGGTGAAGAATTATCATAGTGTCAGATTGGTTATGACACCTCCGCCACTTCTCACTAGGAGAGGGAACTACTCAGCTTGGCATGCTTCCATGGAACGTTACTTCGCCCATGAGGGTCTTTTACCCTTCTTGCTTGGGCCAGTTCCTACACCCACTAATCATCGTCATTTAGAGGACTTCCTTGACACTTGTGACCATGTCTTTGGTCACATATGATGCATGTCTCCAGATCTCTCTAGTTTCACGTGGCAGACTCATATCCACCCCACCGTGTCTGGAGCATTCTTTAGTCCCTCTATGGAGACCCTTCACATACTACCGCCATTGTTGTTGTTGATTCAGTTGTCTCCTCTTCTTCATGTGATGACAATTCCGCTAACATAAACTCGCTTGGTTCTACTTCTGATGATGAGGATTGTGGACCCAGTTCTGATGTTGAGAGGATTATAGAGGACTCTTCTCCTCTTTCTCTCACTATTCCAGAGAGTGTTGACACTTCCCACATCTCATCAGATATCAAGCAATCTTCTACTCAGTCTCACACCATCATTACACTAGCCTCCTTTCCACTTCTAGTGTTCGATGCCCATTCCACTCCTCTACCTTCATTGGATGACTCATACCTATCTGACATCGCTCTTATGTTTGTTGATCCCCCTCAATATGATGAGTATCTACCTGACCTTAGTCATCTTTTCATAGAGTCTACTTGTGATGCTCTACAGGTACCTCATCCATCTATAGGTGTTTCAAAGGAGTTCATCATCTCCATTGTTGGGAGTGCCCATTCTAGGACTCTTACCACTTTCACTTTTCTGGAGACCTTCATTGATCCACCCTTAGCTGTGGATCCCTTTTCTGTTGTGGAGGATGTTCTTTTCCCTTCACATGACTTGGACATCCTTTCCATGGGTGTTCCTATTTTATACTCTGACATTTCTATACTCATGACATTACCTTCGGTTCCTTGGCACTCACTCGCTAGACCTATGTCACACTTCCATGCACCAGACTTAGAGTTCTTCGTGTTGTTGCCTTCAATTTGCTTTTTGGAGTGGGCAGACTTCTAGCATGTCATTTCTATCCTTCCTAAGGGTAGGAACATAGTTCGATGTGGGTGGCTCTTCTTCATTCCAGAGGCAGAGGATCTCCTCATCGAAATTATTTTGGGAGACCTTCTAGAGCTACAGAGTTCAGATCCATCCATGGCATCTTTTTCATTCCTCTCATCTCCCCTCTTCTTCTCTCTTCTTCTTCTTTCCAATAGATTGCCTCTTTGTACATGGGTACCTTTACAGGCTCGTCTATGGCAGAGACCCATATTTGGCATCTTTCTTAGATTAGAGAGTGTTTTGTTCTCTTGTGGTGGATTTTTTTCCCACTGGGTTTTCCGTCACTGCTTGGGACCTTTTTCTTGTGCATGGGTACCTCATCAGTGTTTGTGCTAGGACCCATTTCTCATTTTTGACTTTCCGCCTCATCCTAAGTTACGATGAAGGGGGGGTGTTGGTGTGTATTTTCCACATCATTAGGTGAGTCATCTCACTTAGGTGAGATCGTAGGTCTATGTGTCATTTAGGGGTCATTATAAGATTCTCTTACACGTCAGTGCGTCAGCACATTAGTGTGTCAGTGCATCAGTTCATCAATGTGTCATATGCGTCATTAGGAGTTACACTTCTATTCTGGGAATGTAACTCCCCCTCTCTACTCGAGTTATCATGATTGCATCACTGGGGGTTACTCATCACCTCCTATATGTACACCCCATTTGATATATGAGATAGAGGAGAGTTTTATGGCTTAATCAAGTTCTACCCATGTTTCAAATCTTTGCATGAACATTCAGTTGATGCTTGCTCCTCTCGAGATCTCTTCACGATGTTGTTCACACGTCCGTTGATGCACACATCGTCCCTCATGATCCTCACTTGCGGGTTTTAAACCCTCTTTCATTATCAAACCAAGATTGTAATATTGAAAGTTTGTTTGCCAAATCATTGAACTTCCTATCATGATGCACAATGTTGAATGAATCAAACATCTCAATTAAATCCCAAACCATGTGCTTGCATTGTTTCATTCACTGATTTTTTATGGCATACAATTTTCTGACTTACTTTACAATCAATTTTGAATCTCCCTTGACAATTATGTCTTTAACACCATATTTCCAAGCAATCCTCAAACCTAACAATAGTGCCTCATACTCAGCAAAGTTATTAGTGCACTTAAAGTTGAGTTTGAAGGAAAAGACAAACTCTTCCTAGCCTGGAGATATCAGAACAATACTAGCACCCTTTCTGAACTTTCTGCAAGATCCATCAAACAATAAATTCCATGGAGAGCCTGCATGTTCAAAACACTTACATTCTTCAATCTTGTGCTCTTTTCTCTCAGCAAATCCTACAAAGTTACCAGCATCAATATTTGTGTACAATACTTCATAAGATGCATTGTTGAGATCTTCAATAAGGTGTAACATCTTCTTTTCCCCATACAACTTGACAAGGCTGCCCTCAATTGGGATGGTGGCATAGGACATATCCATTTGAACACTCCCACCAACACTTGCAGCCCATTTTCTAGACAACAACATACCCCACTGGGCTGTGCAGTCAATAATAACTGCATCAAGCTTCAAATTCCTACCTGAATAGGCTGTAAGTTATACCGCCAGACCCTTCACACATCCCACCACTAGCACCTCTCTGGAATCCATGGTAGTGCACTTCCCATATGCGGTTGTTACTTTGATATTCAGTTCATTCATAAGTTCTAGAGGCATAACATTGCATGATGCCGCTGAATCAAACATACAGTTGTGTAACAATCTATACTTAATGATTAGAGTGGTGAAGAATGGATCCATATCCAACTGAGAATATACTAAGGATGTTCCCAAATAAACCTCGGGTGGTTCATCTAGCTCTTCTGATGCTGGTGGTTCTTTTAGTTCTTAAATGATTGGAGGAGTCTCCACAATATTTACATTTCTTCCTAGGGTGGTCTTCTCCTATTTCATCCCCAAATACTCTAAAGCCCTTTTCTTGTGCTCAGGAATCCTAAGAAACTCAACATTCAGAACTAAGATCTTGATCTGACTCAAGACTTGACAAATATCATAAGGGACATACTTTGGCAAGGAAACATTGGAAGGAAGGTTGACAGGCTCATTAGATGGCACAGGATTTTTGACAACTTGGGCATGAGGAGGGGTATGAGTTTTGTTTGGGACAGAAAGGCCCTTGGCAAATCCATATTTCTTAGGAGCCTCTTTAGGAACATTTGAAAGCAATAGATTTTTTGGCTTAGCCTGAGGCCCTGTCCCTTTTACAACACTAATTTTTGTGTTGTGTTCCTTTTCTTGAGGCACAACAACATTCATCAACAACTGCTTGTCCTCCTCAGATGGGATGCCTCCATCATACTTTTTTATCATTAAAGCTATTAAATATTCAAATTAATTATTGGGAAATTCAAAATCTTCTATAGTATCTACTTCTAAATTATAATAGGGAGGAAGAATAGGTACCCAGTGAATGCAATCCCAAAAATCAGCAGCAGTTCTAGTACTTATTACCTCAGTTAAATTTTCCCCTTGTTGTGAGCTCGTGGAGCAACCCATCATGCAAACATCATCATCATTATCATCATTAGTTTCTTCTTCTTCCTTCTGATCTTCCTCACATTGAGCATGGGGCATGAAACATCTATCACACCAATCAATGACATTTTTCTCCTCCACAATAGTAACTCTAGAAGCTAAAGGATCAGGTACCATTCTATATTCCCTGGCCTGAGACTTCCTATTTCCAAATGCAATAGGTCCCTTGCCTCTATCATCAGATCTTTGGTGATTTGTAAACCTGTCTTGGCCCTGTTGCTTGTGTTGACATTGTGAAATTTTCCGAATCCATTTTTCTGCCCAAGCTAATTTGTATGATATTTCTTTGACAACCCCTGCCAAAGTTTTCACAACTTCATCCAAATCAGCATCCTTACTTGTTTGAGGATTTTCTGGGTTAATTTTTTTTACACCCTCCCTTTTTAGAGGCTTTCCAATTGCCTTGATGTTGTTCTCTATTTTGAGAGCCATGGTGAAGGCCTGCCTCAAATTAGTAGGTTTTTTTCCCCTCAAGTAGTAAGCAGCTTTTTTTATCAAATGCATCTGAATATTTGATGAAACATGACTCATCAAATGGCCTTAAGATAACATGAAATATTCTGAAGGTATTGTTCAAAATTGTGTTGAAATCATGTACCGAATCATTAGGATTCTTCTTGATGTTTTCAAATTCTGATAGAAGAAACCTAGGGTCATTTCTATCACCATACTGCAATCTAAATGCATTGTTCATCTCTGTCCAAGAATCAATGGAATTATCTAGAAAATATTTATACCAATCCATTGCATCCTCTTCCAAAGTATGGATAAACAATTTGATATATACATCTTCATGCTCAATCTCAAAGTCTTCCATC